>VWZE01019643.1:177485-206238 GCA_013396675.1 Eubucco bourcierii
GAGTTGGGGCTCTTCAGCCTGGAGAAGAGAAGGCTTCGAGGGGACCTGATAGTAGCCTTCCAGTATCTGAAGGGGACCTACAGGAAGGCTGGGGAAGGATTATTTACAAGGTCCTGCAATGACAGGACAAGGGGCAATGGGCTTAAACTGGCAGAGGGGAGATTTAGACTGGATGTTAGGAGGAAGTTCTTTACAGTAAGGGTGGTGAGGCACTGGAACAGATTGTCCAGGAAGGTTGTGGATGCTCCCTCCCTGGATGTGTTCAAGGCCAGAATGGATGAGACCTTGAGTAACCTGTACTAGTGGGAGGTGTCCCTGCCTATGGCAGGGGGTTGGAACTAGATGATCCTTGAGGTCCCTTCCAACCTTACCATTCTATGATTCTATGATTCTAAATAGCTCTTAGCTCTTTTGTCTACTCTGCCCTCCATAATTTTTAACTACAGGTCTTGTCAATCTTTTGCTGGCCTAGAAAAATCAAGCTCTTCTGCCAGCTCCCTCTTGCAAAGCAGCTCTCATTCACCTGATCATTCTTGCTGTTCTTTCCTGCATCCTTCCTGACCAAATTTAGGTTGCCAAAAAATGCAAACAGCATCCCAGATGAGTCTTTACAGAATTAACATTTCCCAGCTGATAAGCTTGTCACCAAAATCCCTATTACATCTTTAATTTCTGTGTTATTTAGTATCTTTGAGTTTAAGTTAATTTTTCTAGTACTCTAGTTCTTTGCCCTAAACTACAGCTGCTTAGGCTACTTCATTGCTAAACTCCACAGTCTCAGCTCTGCTGCTAATATTTTAAACAGTATTAGGCCTAATCACAGAATCACACAGAACAATATGGGTTAGAAGGGACTTCCAAAGGACATCTACTCCAATCCCCAATCCTTGAAGAACTCCTTTAAGAACCTCCCTCCTGTCTCACAGTGCTCACTTATTCTGTCCTTGACAATCTCTGTTTCTTCTATTCACCTTTATCTTCTTCATTTTAAGCAGTATTTTTCCATGAAGCATGCTAAAGGCTTTTAGATGAAGCTTTTAGTCCAGTTCCAGAGCAGGCATGACTGAGATCAGCAGTGTTAGAGTAAGAAATAAGTAGCCCAAACTGTTTAAACTTAGGATGCCCTGAAAATGCAGACTCTGAACCCAGCAGATGTATAGTCAACCTGCTAGGGCTGCAACACTTTTCACATAGCCATAAGAGCAAAAAAAACTGTAGGAGGAGTAAAGTTTGTCTCCATGTCTACCTCTGCTACCCTTCTGTTATTATAGTCCCAAAGACTTGTAATTACATTTTGCTAGCTTAAAAAGCTTTGTCTCCTATACAAGCAAGAGGAAGTTGATGGAAATTAGAATGGGAAAGTGGTCATGAATCTAGGACCTGCAATTGCTCCATTCAAGATGGAGAATCTGGTGACAACACACACCTCACCCAAGCCTGACTTCTTTTCCTGCCAGGCATGGGAGTGTGATGTCAAAGACACAAAAGAGCTGAACATGGCTCAGTCGACAGATGCTTACTCTCCCCTTATGCCTCATGGTAATGGTGCACCTTCCTGAGAATAGACAAGCAAACAAAAGAGACTGTGGTCCAGTTCTGCTTTCACTGGGGATAAATTTGGAGTCACTTCACTGACGTCAGTGGAGTTATTCCAGAATGGCACCAGTGCAAAAGAGGGCAGCATCTGCTTCCTGAAAATGGATGCCATCAAGCTAATCAGAAACAACAGATGCATCAAGGAGCAAGCAAGAGGAGACAGTAATGCTCCACTTTTCTTGCAAAATACCATTTAACTTCTCTCCAGAGAACGTAGGAGAAGAAACCAATTTGTACTTCTGATGGTGTAAAATTCTATAAAGTCTTTGAGGTGAATGGACCCATGTGTATCTACACCACCTGAAGAGATCTGCTCCAGACATCTGCACTTGCAACCCTCCTCTCTGGGTCTTGTTCTTCTCTCACAACATACTGGGGTATGCACTGCAGGGTTTTGGTAGCAGAGGGGCTACAGAGGTGACTTCTGTGAGAAGCTTCCCCCATCTCCTGTAAAGCCAATGTCAGATGGGTCCAGGATGGACCAACCACTAGCCAAGGCTGAGCCAATCAACAACAGTAGCTGCACCTGTATAATAACATATTTAAAAACAGGGAAAAGTTGCTGTGCAAAGGCTGCATCGGTCAGGAGAGATGTGGGAATATGTGAGAAAAATAACCCTGAAGATACCAAGGTCAGTGAAGAAGGAGGAGGTACTCCAGACACCAGAGCAGAGATTCCTAGATTCCTCTGCATCCTGTAGTGGAAGCCACAGTGAGGCAGGCTGAAACCTGCAGCCCATGGAGCAAATATCCACCTGAAGCCCACAGACAATCCCATACCAGAGCAGATGATGTACCTGAGGGAGTCTGTGACTCTATGAGAAGCTCAGATTGGACCAGGCACATGGTAGAACCTGCAGACCCATGGAAGGAGAGGCCCATGCTGGGGTAGGTTTGCTGACAGAACTTGTGACTCCACAGGGAATCCATGCTGGAACAGTCTATACTTGAAGGGCTGCACCTTGTGAAAGGGATCCACACTGGAGCAGCTTGTGAAGAACTGCAGCCTGATGAAAACAGGACCTCAAGGAAAGAACAAACAAAAATAAGCACTTTAACAAACAGTACAGAAGACTGAAGCTGGAGCCCAATTTAAATCAAGGTAGTTGTATTAAATGGATTTTTGCCAACTTGAATCAGCAGATGGTGAGGATCTGGCTCATACTATATTTTTGTAGTTTATAATTATCTTTCTTTCTTCACCTAGAATCAGATTCTCCCTTTAGGCTGCAAATCTTAATTAGGAAATTCTTCCTCATTAGTTGCAAGAAACTCTTTTAGTTGTTAATTTCACAGAAGAAAAACAAACCTTACCTCTTTCTGCTACGGTAGCAGACACTGGAGCTGTTTGTTCCTTTGCTTGTAGAGTTGACGCTGATCTTTCCATCACTTCAATCCCTACTCTGTCTCTTGCTACCCTGAATTTCCTTCATACTCATCTTCTTTGTCTCTATGTGGATCCCTGTACACTTGAACAAGGAGGCCTAAGAGAGAATACCAAGTCTGGCCACCTTTGCCCCCACAGCTGCTGCAGCAGTGACTTTTTATCCATGAAAGCTAGATCAAAAGCAACAGGCTCTTCTCCCAGTCCCACAGAGGAAACACATCTCAGAAAAATGTCTCAGAAATCCTAAATTGCCACATTTTCCAAACAAGAGCAGAAAAGGAATTTCTTCTTGGAGGAAAGTGCAGGAATCCACTGGTAATGTAGACTCTGAAATATTGCAAAACAGCTCTTCAAGCCTTTCATGCTTATGGTCTCTTAGATGACTGATGAATTGCTGATAAAAAAACCATGTCCTTAATGGAATTCTTCCTTTCTTTTCTTCCCTACATCCAACAAGATGATTTCTGCCCTGTCCTGCTCTGGTGCAAAACATCACATGGGAAAATTTTCTGGGGAACTGATTGTCACAAAAAAAACAGAGGTTCAGGAAGGAGCAATAGTCTCTTCTACAGCAAAACTGGTTTTGGTTTGGGTCTTTTTAATGTGAAGCTCTAACTTCTATTCCTTGCCACCAGTCACTCCGATGACACTACACTCACAGACCAGTTGTCCCTCAGATGCTTGACTGTGGGTGCTTAGATTGTCCTTCACACACTCCTCATCTCTCTGTGTGTAAGGATATACAGATAAAATATCTCCTCATCTCCTGTTTTGCACTCTCTGCTTTCAAATTACGGCAACTGTTTTCCTGGAGCTGGACAGGACAGTTGTACATGACATAAGGGGGTGGGATTATCTTCAGGAAGCTGTAAATATGAGGTACTAATAGCTGAGAAGTGAAAATATTCAACGAGTGCTTTTTCTTGTAGCCAAAGTCACCGAGTAGAGAGGAACAGTCTGGGAGGTTGTTATGGAAACAAGTCCCTGGAGGTGCCTACTTTCCTTCACAAGGATGTGCTCTGCCTTCAAAAGGAAAGAGCTAGACAGATTTGTATTTTGAACATCCAGGAGCGAGTGCTAAATGCTGAGAACTTGAGGTAAGATTTTGGAAAGCATCTCCACGATTTGGTGACATGAGCCCTCTTTAAAGTCAATGCCATGGATGCCGCTTCAGTCACCTGAAAAAAAAATCTGAAGCCTCCTTACCAAAAAACATCAGATTTCAAGTTCTATAATGTGTAGTGGGACTTCACTGTCTTGCTTTTCAAGGAGATGCTCAGAGAAGAATTTACATGCCTAAACATAAGTCTCTCAGTTACACCTTCCGTGCTTCTGCTGGCTTATTTTATGCTTCCTTTAACTCTACTACAGAAAACCCAGGAGGAGCAACCACCGCTCCCATTTTACACATTTTCATTTCCACTTGCTTTTCACAGTTGGAAAACGTGGATTGCAAGAACTCCACAAAGCTGTTTGCAGCAAGGTTCCTTCACACCAGCGCTCAGGGTATGCACGTGCATGTGTACACGTGCCTGTGTCTAGGCAGTGCTCCAGCAAGAGGCTCACAGCTGAACTTCCACCTGAGAGCAGGACATCTCTTTTAAAGAACATCTTTACAAGCCATGCTGGACCACCAATCATTTGTCTCAAATTTTTTTTTTTTTCCTCCCATATACTCCACGCCCAGCTGGGAGAACAACTTGTTCTGAGCAAGCAGGGCTCCTGCATGGAGGGGGCAATGGAGTCAGGCCCAAGGGAAGAAACAAGCGTGGAAACTTTCTGACGTAGGCTCAGCGTGCCTCATGCTTCCTCCTGAACTTGTGCTTAACCTGAGGTTTTTATATCTTACTTTGAGGAAACTTTGATCAGCTGATACAGTCAGGCATAAAATAACCCCAAACATGGGCATTCTGCTAGGAGACAGCAGCAGCCTTCAACCACCCCTTGTACACATCAGCTTCTCTTGCTAGTTTCTAGCACATCTACTAGTGCAACACAAAATCTGAGAGCCACTCTCTTGTGCCTACAGAAAAGATTTCATTATAGTGACCCTGGAACACAACTAAGAACAACAGTAGCTTTTTACTTAAGTAACTCAATGATCAAGACAATTTTAAGCACAAAGTCAACAGAGATGCCACACACTGATCCTTCCTCAGTCCCACTTCACCAGGATTTCTTACTCACTGCCTAGTTACATGCTCCAAGGGATGCAGTGGCTCCCAAGGTCCAGACAGACATTTGCTTCAGTTCCCATAAATTAAAGATGAATTAGGCACCTATGCATTCAGGTAAACCCCTCTCAGCTATAAAGCCCTCACCCCATCACACTTGTTTCTCCCAGACTAACCTGCAGCAACCAAGACAAGTGGTATTTTGCTATGGATTTCAGCAAGAGGGAAAGCAGAGATTTTAGTGTAACGGTTGTGCACTGAACCCAAGGGAGATCTGTGTACATTAGAAACCTCTGAGAAGACAAAGGGGCTCTGGAGAAATGCAGCAGTTAGGATTTACACAAACAACTTCTACTGTATGACAAGGGCCCAGATGGGGAGAGGCCACAATAAAAGCACTGTAGGCATGGAGCCAGATCTCATGACAATGAAAAGAAAATCAATCACTAAAGATGCAAACAGACCCCATCTCACAACCAGTTCTGCAGCCAGTTCTGCCTGTATTAAAGATAAGAACGTTGAAGACATGTACCTTATGGTTCAAAAAAGCGTAATATATACATATAAATAAAATGTATTCATTTTGCATCTTGCTGTTATGGTTGCTTTATGTATTACATGTGTCATATGCAATATGTAGTACATCCTAATATGCGTATCACACAGCATGATGCAAGGCATTAATGGTTGCCTTTGCTTTCCTATACATGCACACATGTGAATGCAGAGAACACACTTGGATTTAAAAAACAGGAAATATTTCTCCTTGCAGGAAATCTGCCAATAGAATCTGAAAGCATCCATTTCCCCTTGTCACAGACTGGCAGCATTTGAAACATTTTCAAGTTAGATGTAAGGCAGAACTGATTAAAAAAGAAAAAAAAAAATGATATGGGAAGCAAAATGTGCATCTCAAGATGTGAATACTTCTGGTCCCTGGGAGAACCCAGCACTGATGGCCAAACTGTGCATTTTGCATTGCTAGCATGAACTGCTCTCAGAAAATTCAGAGCACATGTAAGAGGTTTCTGTGTCTTCTATCTCATATAAAACACATTGCTGTGTCTTCTAGCCACAAAATACCAAGAACTGGCTAGATCGGTACAGAAAAACACCTCTTCAAGGTTAACTGTTTCTCCTCTCATTTGAAAGGCCTGGGGGACACTATTGGGATTTGTGCAGATGGTTTAGGAAAGCTTGTACCTGTTCCAGCCTAAACTCCAAATGCTGACACACTTACCGCGGGGCAATTCATGCCTGTGCCCTGCTAAATCAGTGCAATTTTCAGACGGCACCAAGTGTAGCTGTCTGTGGTCAGGGCTCTTCAGCAACGTCAACAAAATACTGAGAACAAAACTTCCCTCAGCTATAGAAATGCTTCAACACAAACGCAGTGGAGTCAATTGCTCTCACATGCCTGCATACAGAACTGGATATCTGAAGCAGAACGTTTCATTAAATGCTACTATGCAGAGACGGACTCAGAGATTGCAGAAGATTTTACTCCAATGTGCCTTGCATCAGAAGGCACTTACCACTCTGAAGATTAAGCTGGTACGATGAAAGCCAGTTAACATCAGGGCACTGGCACAAATAAGACTAAAATAAGCTCAAAGCACAGCAAAACTTCATCAAGCCTGTTGCTTTCTACAAGCCTGAGTTTGTAAATGGTATGTAGTCACAAGCAGCAAAGAGCTAACTATGCACCTTGTTTGAAACACAAACCGAGAGGCTCTTTAGCATGTCTAAGGCTGCAGAGAAGACAGGCAGGCAGGCATCTGCTTGCCGACTTTACCCTGCAGCTGCAGAATTCACTGAGATGCTGGTTATAGCGTTTCCGTTATTCAAAGGCAATGGCATAGCAGGCGTGACTGATCACAGAGCCAAGGGCACTGCGATGCACAGGAACTAAGATCACAGCTTGGGCCAGATGTTTGCAGCCCCTCTAACTGTTTACTCCCTGCTGAATCCTTTCGCTGAAGTAGTGGCATGGGCTTCTCAGTTAGTGGAGTAGAAAGGTTAGGTTTCAGAGTAAATATTGGTTTAAAGCAGTCTTCCAAAACAAGACAAAGAAATTCACGGGGATGACAGCAAGCATTCCACAGGAAAAAAAATCAAGAACATTTCCGGCTGCGCACGGTAATGAGAAACAGCAAATCAGGGCAGAAGAGCCCATTATCACCACAATCATTCTGTTTATGTATCACAATTCACAGTCTGGCATGTAAATGCTGAATAGATCCAGCTGCTAGTAGGAAGACGGCTGTGCAGCAGCTTGCAGCTCTGTGCCTGGACCCAGCATAACAAATCTGATCACACTTCTGTCAGCATTTTCTTCTCTTTATAACCTTGGTTGTTGGGAGGAATGAAATTGGAGTATTTCATGGACTCCAGATCTTCTGCTTCCAGGAATTCAGATTTGCTGAGGGATTGGTTACTGTCCCCCTTCTTGGGCTCAGAGAAGGGTGACTGCTGCTGGCCACAGGTGACGTGGGTGTACTGGCACTGCTCTTCATGATCAGTCTCTCGGTGATAGAAGTAGTTGAAGTTGGACACAATGACAGGGACAGGCAAGGCAATGGTAAGCACACCAGCGATGGCACACAAGGAACCCACAATCTTGCCACCAATTGTCATGGGATACATGTCCCCATAGCCCACGGTGGTCATGGATACCACTGCCCACCAAAAAGCATCAGGGATGCTAGTAAACAGGGAGTCGGGGTCATCAGTCTCTGCAAAGTAGACAGCACTAGAGAAGAGGATCACCCCAATGAAGAGGAAGAAGATCAGGAGGCCCAGCTCCCTCATGCTGGCCTGGAGAGTCTTCCCCAAGATCTGCAGCCCCTTGGAGTGTCTGGAGAGCTTGAAGATCCTGAAGACTCTGACCAAGCGGATGACTCTGAGGATGGCCAGGGACATGGCTTGTTGCTGGCCCCCATTGTTGCTGCTGCTCCCAGGCTGCTGCTTCTGCTGCTGCTGCTGTGCCAGCTCGGTGCCCAGGGTGATGAAG
The DNA here is from genome assembly GCA_013396675.1 of Eubucco bourcierii. Lineage (NCBI taxonomy): Eukaryota > Metazoa > Chordata > Aves > Piciformes > Ramphastidae > Eubucco > Eubucco bourcierii. The sequence goes on from VWZE01019643.1 coordinate 185,656, forward strand.
TAGGGGATGATAGCCACAATGTCAATGATGTTCATGATGTTGCGCGAGAACTCGGGCTTGCTGGGGCAGGCGAAGAAGCGGACAAGGAGCTCAAAGGAGAACCAGATGATGCATAAGGTCTCTATGAGGAAGAACGGGTCGGTGAAGAAGGGGCCGGCGCCGGCAGCGGGGTGGAGGGGCGGTGGAGTCCCACTCGGAGGCGGTGGCGGCGGCGGCAGCAGCAGCGCCTCGTCGCCCAGCGGCGCCGCCTCCCCAAAGTCAGGCTGGGTGCCCTTGGGCTCCTGTCGAAACTCAGGAAGGGTCTCCAGGCAGAAGATGACGATGGAGATGAGGATGACCAGCACGGAGACGATGGCGATGGCCCTGGCCGGCCCGGAGCTCTCAGGGTACTCAAAGAGCAGCCAGACCTGGCGCTGGAAGTGGTGCTGGGGCAGGGGCTTCTCTTCTTCTGGAATGAAGCCCTCGTCCTCCCGGAAGGTCTCGATGGCCTCCTGGCCCAATTGGTAGAAGCGAATCTCCTCCAGGAAGATGTCAAGGGGTACATGGACCGGCCGGCGGAGGCGCCCCCCGGACTGGTAGTAGTAGAGGATGGCGTCGAAGCTGGGCCGGTTGCGGTCGAAGAAGTACTCGTTGCGGAGCGGGTCGAAATAGCGGACCCGGCGACTGGGGTCGCCTAGCAGCGTGTCGGGGAAAACGGAGAGTGTCCGCAGCTGCGTCTCGAACCGCAGCCCGGAAATGTTGATCACCAGCCGCTCGCTGCTGCAGCAGCTGCCGCCGCTCCGCTCCTCACCGGGCGCCTCCGCCTCCGCCTCGCCGCTGCCCGCCCGCGGGGCCGCCAGCGCCAGCGGCTCCTCCGCCCGCATCCTGCCGAGTCTGCCCGGCCGCCGCGACAGCCTTCGGGCCCCTCGCCTTCAGAGCTTGCTGCTGCCGCTGCTGCCGCCGCCTGCCACCATCTACCCGCCGCCCCTACTGCCACCGCTGCCCGCCCCGAGCCCCGCCTGTTGCGCCTCGGTGCGGCCGCGCTCGCCCAGCGGCTCCGAGGGACTCCTGGCTCCGACTCCTCCGTGCTCTGCCCGGCGCCTGGGCACCGCGCTGCTGCACGGCGCGCCCCGCTCTGCCCTCCCAGCCGCGTACACACACACAGGAGGGGGGGAAACGGGGAGGAAAGGGAAGGGTGCGAGCACAGGCACATGCACACACGCGATTCTACAGAGAGACTGGGGGACACGGACACAGGCGCCCGTGAGCAAAGGCACACACAGACAGACTCAGGCCGATAGAAGCAGGAGTCCCACGGACACGATCAGATCCAGGCAGATGCCCGCTCCCACATAGCCAGACACATGCACACACCCGTGGACGTGCACGGAGGCTTGAGCTCGCCCCCCGCCGCAGCAGCCCCAGCTCAGGGGCGTCCGGCTTTTGGGAGAGGTAGCCCCCGAGAGGATCCCGCTGTCAGCTGCAGTTCTCTGGCCAGGACCTTCGCGACAGCTTTCCCAAGGGGTGGCACCGCCCCAGCCCTTCTTTTCTCCCACTGTTCCAGGATGAAAACTTGCCCGTGCCCCTTCAGTCAAAATCCTGACGGGGACTGTCACACGCCGCCGGCTCCGGTCAGTGCTTGGAGCTCAGCAGTGGGACTCGGGAGACGTCGGTGTTGTTCCTGTCCCTGCCGCAGGCTGTAGTTGACCTTGAGCTAGTCGCTCCATGCCTGTGGCTCGCGGACCACCATTTATAAATGTCATTGCCATGGATGCAAGCACGGCAATGCCATCGGACCATCCGCATACGGAGACAACCTGTCACGCGGTGAACAGTGCAACTGGGGAAGGGTGCAAGTAAATACAGTTTCTCTCCTTTCATTTGCGGTGGATAGAGCTTGCCCCTTCTTCCAGGTACTAAGCAGGTGAGCTTGCTCATTTTTGTGTTTTACCCACCACACACACGCAGCACTTAGTCTCCCCGAGAGCCAAAACTGCATTTCACAGACAGGCTACCAGTTCATTTGGCTTTAGAAACCTGTGGCTTGCTACAGCTCTGCCATTCTTGGCATCTGAAAGCACAGAGAAACCCATGACAGTGTACTTCCTGCCTCTGAAAATGGGGCTAACAAGTGAAGCTGCTTCCATCCTTTCAGAACAAAAATCTTTCATTCCCTTGAAAGCCTTTTGTCAGCGCTAAATATTATTAACCAGGCTTTTATCATCATAGCATTCAATGCCTCTTGCTGGCTGTGAGCCATATGCTTAGCCTACACTATGTCTTAGCATCACAGACCTAGAAGAAAACATTCCCCTGTTCATCTCTCCTCCCAATTCCTCTCTAACTAGCTGGAAATACTCAGTTAATTCAGGCTCTGGACATTTTGACTGGCTGCCTGTGGCTGCCTTGATTGGCTGTGTCTTCAGGAAGGAGCTGAATACAATTTAAACGTCCCTTAATCCTTTCTGCCTTTCTCACTCATTAGCACTGAAGATGGTTGTTGTAGAAGGAAGCCTATTTTTCCATTTATATGAAGATGGCTGTCACATGAGGAGGGACATTTTTCTTCATCTTATACATAATTAGGGTATGGCAGCCAGATGAAAAATACTTCGTAGGAGAATACACCTTTTCTTACAAAAACAACAACAACAACAACAAACAAACAAAACAAAAAACCCAATGTTTATCTTTGTTATAGTAAATTTGCTTCTTGCTGATTCCTTTTTTTTGTTTGTTTGTTTTTCCCAGCTATTATGATGAATTATTCATTCACAGGATTATTTGAAACATAATTATGATTTGTTCATTCACATGGTTAGCTATTAAGAAAAACACCTTTCAAGAAGGATGGAAAAGCTCCTGAGGTTTATAAGAGGATCTAGGGCATGTCTACATTGCAATCACTGCTTTGATAGGGCTCATCCTGTACTGGGTTTAAAGGAGGAAGCTTCAAGCAGTGTAGCAGACACAGCGTGGAGCTCCACAATGGCTTGCAGGACAATTTCCCAGCCCACACAGACATTTTGTGCTGCCACAGCTCTGGTTTTCACATTACCTGAGCTATAACTGAGGTGCCTGCATGCAGGCTGCAGTCCCATCCCACCGCATCTACATGCTGTGTTTACCTCCTACCCTGAGTGGGCACCACCTGTGCTGGCTTCTGAAAGCCCTAAAGAAGTCACTGTGTTTCCTTCTGTACTGCACCTCAGACTCAGTATTAAACCCATGAGCCTTTGCAACCTGGAACTAAACTCTTTTTAGCACACAGCCTGTTCCCAACTTGATCTACACTATGCTGCCTCTGCAGCCGCACCCCTCACTTCTATATTAAGAGGCAATGCCAACTGCCACCCTTCAGCCTCCATGTGGATCTTGCTTGGCCAGCATCTTTCAACAGCACACAATTTTCAAAGCTGGAGAGCAACAGCAAGGATGATCACAAAATCACAGAATTACTGAGGCCGGAATAGACTTCTGAGATCATCAAGTCCCATCTATGACCTAACACCACCACATCAACTAGACCATGGCACTGAGTGCCACATCCAACCTTTCCTTAAGCACCTCCAGGGATGGTGACTCAATTACCTCCCTGGGCAGTCCATTCCAGTGCCTAATCACTCTTTTCCTCAGGATATGCTTCCCAACATCCAACCTAAACCTCTCCTGGTGCAGCTTCAGGCCATGCCCTCTTGTCACAAGTTCTCTGGGAGCAGAGCCTGACCTCCACCTGACTACAGCTTCCCTTCAGGTAGTTGTAGAGTATGAGAAAGTTCCCTATAGTCTTCAGTGAATCAACAGAGTAAACAGACTGAAAAAGTAAAAAGTAAACAGACAAGTAAAATGTTTTGCAACCAAGATTCTCCTCTTATCTGCTCCATCCTCTCTATTTTTTTTTAGTGCTTGACACATCTGGTGGCATCACCGATGTGTAAGACAGGTTGAACAGCTTCACCTTTTGGCCAGTTCAACCTTTTGGTCAAATATTACACTGGCAGATACAGACATGTCAGGGAGGGACAAGAGGTGAATCCCAAAGCAGCCCTCCAGAAAACCACAGAGCAGTACCATAACACTCTCTACAGAGTGATTTGGCTTCTAGATCTGAAACCAACCCCACAAGACTAATGCTACCTAAAGCTGCCACTAAGCTCCTCTTTGAGACAGTGGATATGCTCACATCTCCAAAACTCAGAGATGGCACATTGCTATGGTTCAAGAGTTTGGGATGACCACATCTCCCCCAGTCACTAATGCCAAGATGCACGAGAGACCCTTCAAGGGACACATGGAAAAAGTTGTTTCTGGCTCTAGCACAGTAGGATGCCTGATTCTGGGCTCTCAATATACTGCAGAAGCTGGCAGAACATTGCACTCTGCCAAGCTTGGCTCTTACAGACATGGGTTAATCAGGGGCACACAGCTTTGACAAACCAAACAGTTCCTTATGCACCCCTAAATGTGTCCGTACTTTGGGTAACACCATGACCTGTTGGATTCCTTTTAGCTCTCTGTTGCTGGATTTGTTCTGCTCAACACTGCATCTGTCACAGAATTGTAGGCATGTAGCATTTTCTCAGTAAAACCAAACTAGGAGACCCTCAAGGGTAAGCACTCAAAAGCTAAGATATCCCAAGTGGATATCTAGGTTTGTGTGTAGCATGTGCAGAACTTCTTATCCACTTCCTGCCTTTCTGGGTTTCCTGGTCGCTCCATGTTCTCCTGAACCTTTTCAGGAGTGGGGTTGTTCAGCTTGGAGAAGAGGAGGCTCTGGGGAGACCTAATAGCAACCTTCCAATACCTGAAGTGGGCTACAAGAAAGATGGAGGGGTACTTTTGGAAAAGGCGTGCAGTAACAGGATAAGGGCTTCAAACTAGAGAAGAGTGACTTTTGATTGGATGTTAGGAAGAGTTTTTTTACAATGAGGGTGGAGGAACTGGGGGACAGGTTGACCAGGGAGGTAGCTGAGACCTTATCCCTGGAGACATTCAAGGTGAGGCTGAACAGGGCTCTGGGCAACCTGATCTAGTGAAGGATGTCCCTGCTTACTGCAGATGAGGTTGGACTAGATGACACTTGGAGGTTACTTCCAACCCAGACCATTCTATGATTCTATGAATCATACCTCGAAGAATCAGATGGCATTTAACAATACCCGTGTACCATCGCTCTTCAGTTTCCATTATTGCCCACAATGAGCAGTGATAATGGTACATTTCCCAATTTTGCCAAGCAACTGTGACTATTGTCTGATAGAAAAGCACCTAGCCCAGCTCTCTGAGCTGGTGTCTCTATTCATTCTTCTGTATGAAATTCTCTTCTTTCCCCACTAGTTACACAGTTGAAGAAAACGCAGCAATCTCAGTAGAGGTGTTATTATACAGCACAACACCAGCTGCAGCACAATGAATTCACCTATGTGCACACACAGAGACTATATCTGCTTCCAAAAGACCTTAGAGATCATCCAGTCCAACCTTCAATCCAGCACTAAACCATCTCCCTAAGCACCAGGTCCACAACGCTGCTTGAACACCCCTAGGGATGGTGACTGGACAGACAATTCCAATTTTTGAGAACCTACTCTGTCAAGAAATATTTCCTAATATACAGCCTGAACCTCCTCTGGCATAGCTTGGAAACATTTACTCTGGTCCTGTCACTTGCTGCCAAGGAGAAGAGGCTGCCCCTCCTTGGTCCAAGTGCTCTTCAGGTAGTTGTAGAGAGCAATGAGGTCTCCCCACAGCCTCTTCTTCTCCAGACTGAACATCCCCAGCTCCCTCAGATGCTCCTCACAACCTGGCCTTGCTGCCCTTCTCTGGACACACTCCAGCCCCTCAGTGTCCTTCCTGTAGTGAGGGGCTCAGAACTGAACACAACACCCAAGATGTGACCTCACCAGCACTGAGCACAGGGGAATGATCACGTCCTGTCCCTGCTGGCCACAGTGTTTCTTACACAAGCCAGGATGCTATTTGCTTTCTTGACCACCTGGGCACACTATTGACTCATAATCAGTCAACTGTCACCAATGTCCTCAGGTCCCTTTCCAAGTTGCAGCTTTGCAATCACACATCCCTGAGCCTGTAGCTTAACATAGGGTAGTTCCAACCCAAGCACAGTACCCGGCTGACACCCTTGGATGAATTGTCTCCTGGTACCATTAAGATTACAGCTGCCATTTCATAACAAATCAATCTGCACATTCCAGTGCTTTCACATCTGTGAAATTCTACACAGACCTTGTCTATACTATGCTTTGGGTAGGATCCTTGTGCCACCATTAACTGGTGGAGGAAGAATTGCACTTCCACAATAAACTGAATAGTACAGCCTCCTTCACCCAAGTCTGCTCCCTGAGCTCTATCTTTGCTGTGTGTTGAATAAGGACTGGTTCTTTTACTGGTAAAAATATACCACTGTGTAACTAAAAATGATGTCACAATACTCAAATATAAGGAAGAAAGGCAAGGCTAAGTGGATTGTACCAGAAGCTTCCATGCAAGCCTTTCCTAGCTGTGTTTGCCTTGGGCTTTCTAGAAAACAAAACTGAAACCAAATTCCCCCAAACTTACTCTACAGATGAGTAGCTTTCAAGAGAACCAAACCAAACCAGAAACCTACAAAAAAACCCGAACCAAATCAAAACCCAAAAGAACTCAAAGAAGCAAACAAAACAAATAAACCAAGACAAAACAAACACCCACCAAAAAAAAAACCCCAAACCAAACAAAAAAGGGCCCAAACAAACAAAACAAATAAACCAAACTAAACTAAAACAAAAAAGGGTGAAAAAAGAAACAAAAAAAAGTTGAAAATAAACTCCTCAAATTATTGTCCAACAGATGAGTAACTTTTCAACCTTTTTTAAACCTCCATTTCCAACCCTCTGAAGAGTTTCCATGCAAACCTGTTGGTTTTTTGGGGTTTTTTGTTTTCTTGGATGCCTTTCATAGAAAGACTCCTTAGAAGTAATTCAGGGACACCAGGGCTGTATTCATCATAGGATGAAAAGTATACTGGCCTACCAGGTGCTCACAATTTTATGCTCACAACACAACCCTATGCTGTGTAAGCACATGAATGAGTGGGATAGAAGATAATATGCATTATGCAGACCCATCACCAGAAAAAGAAGGATTTTGCAACTATTTGCTAGGCAGCTCAGAATTACTGAGGCATGCAAACACTCTCTAACTTCAGGTTCTACAGTATCCGACACAACTACTTTTAGATGTCTGTCCACCTTTCCTCTGGACTTTGTCTTCTTTTGGCTCTATTCAACCCTTTTTGCTTCATCATTCAATTTCCATTCCTTAACTGATTTCTGTCCTACAGTCCCTGAGTTGGTCCAAGTGTTTACCCTGTCACCCAGTGCCTTGTCTGCTGGCTATGTTCCATCCTCCTGTTCCCACCTTCTATCCCAACCCTTTCAGTCCACCGTTTTATCCTTCCTCATTTCCCAGCCCCTTCTGCTCCTATTCCCTCTCTTTTAAGTTTGGCTCAGTTCCCCTGATCTCAAATATTTCCACAGAGCCACCCTTCCATGCAGAAGGGCATTATTTCCAAGACAGCAAGCAGTTCTTTAAACTTGTGGCATTTGAAACATCTACGTTTGTGTGCAAGGGATATTTACACCCCTCTTTGTTATTTTAAATACATAGTAAGGACACTTATTTTAGCCCAGGTATGCAAAGCCCTTGCTAGGAGTCCTGGATAAGATCAGATTGCAATGCTGCCAGTGATACCTCTCCTGCCTTTTAGCTGATGATGTTTGCAACAGGAAAAAAAAAAAAAATACAGTGTTTGCAGGTATATAGTGGACTGGAGGTTTGAGAAAGGGCAATACCATACTGAACAACAACACTTTTTATCAAGCTAATTTTAACAGAGTAGGAATAAGTATCTATATGTTGGGAAAGAGAAATAAGTGACATTACCTTTTTAAGAGATCATGTAACTTGCTCCTAAATGGTCCAGTTAACAATCCGACTCAATGTCTTGTACTTGATGTAAGGGCGTGTGGAAGGAGAAAGAATCTGCTACATTAAGGTAATCCAAGCAAGGACCTTTCACTGCAAAGGTAATAATAAAGGGAAAGAAAGAAGAAAACACACACAGAGAAACAAATCTGATAGTTGAGAGGTAGTGGAAGCAATGACAAACAGTAAAATCTTCTACTGCCAGCAAGAAACTCCAAACAGTTTTGGAGAGGGCCAGACTGGAGTTTGTAATGATGGATAAGAAAGGGGCAGCAAGAGGAACAGAAGGAGTTTGGATATGCAAGAGCGACCTGCAGGACTGTACAGAACTTGTTTAGGAGCATTCAGAGAAATAGAGGTAGGCAGAGAGGAGAGGGTATAACAAGGCATGGGTCCTGTGTGAGCAATTGCTGATGGTGTGGAAGGACTTGTCTGACCCAGCCCTGCCCTTGATCACTGCAGCCTGTCCTGGTTTGTCACTAAACCCTTCCTTCACTGTCTCTCCCTGCAATCTCACTCCTGGCCCTTTGTCTGTCAGTGTTGTAGGGACAAGGTTCCAAAAACCATGAGCATCTTCTTAGGGGATTTGGTGCTGGCTCTAGGATCAGAAGGGGAGCACCAGGACCCTGGGCAGTGATGCCTAACCCTCAGGTGGGTGAGAGTCTCAGCCCATCCCCTGGATCAGTATCAGTGTCTGTGTGTCCTGGGTACAGATGATGGGGGAAGAAAGTGAGTGGAGGGCTCAGAGGAAGCAGCTGCAGCAGGACGATGTGTCACAGCTCATGTGCTAAGTGTTGGAGGGAGAGTGCTTGTGTGGGCCATTCATGTGCAACTTCCTAGCAAGCTCCAAGCTGCACTAACCAGTAAGTAGGAGGTCCTGGATCTGGTATCAGGTGGGTTGGGTGTCTATGTTGGTATTTATAGGGGTCCTTTAAGTGTGGGCTACCTATAAGATGAGTGTGTGTCTACTTGCTAGAAGGCACTACTGGTGAGTAGGGAACCTGGGGGACAGATAGGAGGGGATAGGATCTAAAGGAAGTGTATTGGATGAGCAGAGGGGCTGGACTGGAACTTGGGGAACCTGTGGGTGTGTGAGTGTGCATTTTTGAGACTGGAGGATGTTGAGGCACTTAGTGCCATGGTTTAGTTAATTAGAAGGTGTTAGGTGATAGATTGGACTCGATGATCTCAAAGGTCTTTTCCAACGTGGTTAATTCCGTGATTCTGTGCGATTCTGTGCATTTGTTTTCAATAGTGATCTTCAATCCTGAGCAGCTGGAGAGGTGCAAGGCAACTTATCTGCCTATAGGTGTGTTTTACATCAGTCCTGGTAGCATCACGTAGGGGTGGTGGGGAAGGCAGTGCTTTGTCTGTGGCAGTCTGTGTAGCTATGTCAGTGTGTGTCTGTCCTTAGGTACCTACTCAGCCTTGCTACAGGCTCAACCTGCAAATGGAAGAACACCAACCATGTCCACTTGCTCAGGACAAAGAGACCCTTGGGTCTCTGGAAACCTGGAGCTGAGCTCCAGCATCCAGACAGGAAGAAATGGAGTTTTCTCTGAGGACATCTCCACAGACATATGCAGGTGCACCTTGTTTTAATGCTGTAAACAAATCCCAAAAGCAGAACCAAATTCTTTGGTTTCCTGTGGAAACCTATTGCATTTAAACTCTTTGCAAATTATAAAACTGTACCACGTCCCCTGCTTTATTTTGTGTCACCCTTGCATGTCACTACTGAGAGAAAATGATTAAGATTTTATTGATATTTGTGTAGTTCTATTGTGAGGGGAATCACTGTCCCCAAGGTAAACCCTCCATACTGTTTGTCCACACACACAGTGCTGTGAGAAATATCCTGCCTGCACAAAGACCTTCCTCTTCCAGCATGGTTCCATGCAACTCATGTCTCCCCCTAACAGCATGGCCCTTCTGTCTTCATCCTATTGCTTGCTAACACCTCTGTGCGTGGTAAATACTGTGTCTCTCAGCCCTACCATCAGCCCTGATATGTAAGGCACCTTCACTACCTTCTCTTCAACTGAAGGGTCTCTATAAATGTCATTCCTCCTTCCATCTTCCTCACTAGGTATTGTCAGTGTAGGCAGCAAACTACCCAGTTGCTCACAGAAGGAAAGCAGAAGGGAGTATTGCTCCCTGGAGCCACACAGCTCTTTTCTTTATGCTTTCCCTGCTCATCCCAATCCCACCTCTGAAGAGGAAGGAAAGAATTTGGGTTTTGTATCACTTATGATTACCCTTCGCAAGAATCTTTGCTGCCCCTTGCATGGAAATTATGAAACTTTTAGAGTTTTTCTGGCCAAAAGTGTCACTACCCATGAATCACAGAATCACAGCTACATTCAAGTTGGAAAAGTCCCTCAGGATCATCAAGTCCAACTGATATCCCTACTCTAAAAAGTTCACCCTTAAACTGTGTCCTCAAGCACCACAAGTAAATGATTTTAAACACATCCAGGGTTGGTGACTCAACCATCTCCCTGGGCAGCCCATTCCAACACCCAATAATGAAGCCAATGAAGCCAGAGCTGGCAGCACTGTGTTCCTTCTCTCATATCAGTCTGACTCTCCCTTCATTCCACTTTATAGAATCATAGAATGGTTTGTTTTGGAAGGGACCTCCAAAGGTCATTTATTTCAACTCCCTCTGCAGTCAGTGGGGGCATCCACAACTGGATGAGGTTGCCCAGAGTCCTGTTGAGACTGATCTTGACTATGTCCAAGGATGGAACCTCCACCACATCCCTGGGAAATCTGCACCAGTGTTCCAACCACCCTGGTGCTAAAGAACTAGCTCCTAGGAGTAGAGAATCCTACTGTTCTGTAGTCTGAAACCATTACCCCCATGTCCAGTCTCTACAAGCCATTGGAAAAAATCTCTCTCCAATCTTCTTGCAAGCCCCCCCTCAGGTACTGGAAGGTTGCTATTAGATCTTCCTGGAACCTTCTCTTCTCAACCCCAGTTCCCTCAGCCTGTACTTGTAGTGGCAGAGGTGTTCCAGCCCCCTGATCATTTTTATGGCCCTCCACTGGACCTGCTCCATAAGGTCCACATTCTTCCTGCATTGAGGGTTCCATAACTGGACACAGTACTCCAGGTGAGGTCTTACCAGAGCAGAGCCAAGAAGCACCTCTCTTCATGCACTTCTACACCAGCCACAAGCACCTTCCCACTTCCTGAGTGTCCTACCTGTGTGAGTGGAGAGCGCTAGAGAAACAGATCTCACATCCAACACCAGTTATACATACTGCACAGACAGAAGCAGCAAGGTGTGGGTCTTGGTTAACCAGTACATCCTCTCCCACTGACATGGAAACATCTAGTCTTAATGCAAATACATCCACAGAGCTTTTGGTAGGAAACCTCTAAGTCTCTAAGGAAATACATGTTGAAGGGATGCATAGAGTGGGTTCCTTCAAGGACAGCAAAAAGCACGCCATGACATCAGGACAACCTCCCAGCCAAAATTTCCATCTCTGCTCAAAAAATGGGAAAACTTTGCAGCAGAATGAGTGTAATAATTTTTGACAGGCAAAGCAAAACGTTTTCCACCAACTTTGTTTTGAAGGTGGCCAAATAATTTTCTTTCCCCTTTTGTTTGCTTTAGCAGAAGCTTTAAAAACAAACAAGGAAACAAGCAAGCAAATTAGCCCCAAGGTAGACAACCGACATGAAATTATGTTATTGGAACACTCTTAAAATCAACAAGAATGCCTCTAGTTGGAGCAGAGAGGGCCTTACCAACCTCTTTAAGTATGATCATTATGCTTAGTGACAGCATTTGGCAACTCTTTTTACTGACTATGGACCAAAGAGACACTGAACTCTATGAAAAACCAAGAGAGGAACTTGATCTACAAAAAACAGCACACAGGCTAATTCTGTTCACACAGCCCCTTCCATCTTAATTTCTATAAAGAGTAGAAATCACTTCCCCTCTTTTTGACAACTGGAACAACTAAGATGCTCTTTGAACATAAAGCAATATAAAACAGATGTAAGTATCAGTCTTCTACCACAAACCATCCCTTGTCCTGGATGAAAACTGCTGGAAATCAGTGTGGCATTGCAGAGAAGCTGAATAAGGGTCACTGGTGAGGTGAGGATGAGGCATCTGGTAGGAATTGCCCATGCAAAATCATCTTTACTCACTTTTGGGTTTTCTGGAAACCCCTGAAGATCCATGAGCTTTCAGATTTCAGGGCAATGGGAGTGGGCTCCATAACTGCATGTGCAGAACCCACAAACGTCCTAAATGTAGTATGAGTCTGTGAAGTTTTTTAACTGAACGAAATACCCAATCAGGACAGACCAAAAAGTAGTAGCATACTTTTCCTACCACAAAATTAATGATTCTCACTTCAGAATCCAATAGGAATAAATTTTGCATTGTCTAACTACTTACATAAGTTCCTGTTACTTACAGTTACCTCCACATTTAATGACTTCATTTGGACCATAGGGAAATTAGTTTGCAGTAGTGTCTGACCTCATGTAGACATATGAATGATGAGGAATAACTGTCTTCTGTTAGGCGCAAAATGACCTTCCTGTACCAGCAGACCAGCCTTACCCCTTCTTTTAGATTATTTCTTCAAGGAAAATGTTTCATCAGGAACACTGCAAACAAACTGTCATACCTATGTTCCACATTTCCCACCTAAGTGAAAAGGTGGAATTTATTATTTTGTGATTTACCTATTGAATTTTATGTTTATTCTGGTTTGTGAGTCCTTAACAAAGTAGATAGAATTATATTTTTTCCCTTGAACACAAAATAGACCTCCCTTACAAACACTGCCCTAGACTATGGCCATTTATGCTGCCTTCAGAACTAATATAGCAGAAAAAGGAAGGCTAATAGCTAACTGATACCATTGATCAGTGGGGCAGGGGAGCAGGTATTCATTGCCGTGGGGTTTTTTTTACATTACCAGCGAAGCAGAACATCAAGCCTCTGCGAACACTGAATCCCAGAGCAGTCTGTTGAAGTGAAACATCATTGGGTGACAGAACACTGGAACAGGCTACCCAGGGGGTTCTGGAGTCTCCCCCTCTGGAAATATTCAAAACTCACATGGATGCATTCCTGTGTGATCTGGTGGATGTGATCCTGCTCTGGCAGGGAGGTTGGACTGGATGAGCTTTCAAGGTCTCTTCCCGCTGCTGACACTCTGTGATTCTGTGATCATCCACAAGAGAGGAAGAAGGAATTAAGAGTGCACTTAAACCAGCTGGACATATGCAGGTCTATGGGGTCAGTCAGGATGCTTTTTTGTGGTGCTGATGGAGCCTGCCGGTGCCATTCAGAGGCCAGCGTCTATCATCTTCAAAAGTCATGCTGAGGTTCCTGTTGTCTGAAAGGTACATGCAAGCTCCATTTTCAAGAAGGAGGACTCAGGTAGCTGCAAGCCAGTTAGCCTTACTACTACTCTTGTGAAGAGCTTGAAGCCTCATGAAGGATGAAAATCATACAATCACAGAATGGAAAGGACCTTCAAGATCATCTACTGCAACCTCCCCACCATGGGCAGGGATGCCTCTGAACTAGACTTGGCTGCTCAAGGCTTCATCCAACCTGGCCTTGAGCACCCCCAGGGAGGAGGCATCCACAGCCTCTCTGGGCAATCTCCTTCCAGAGTCTCACCATTCTCATACTGAAGAGAACCTAGCATGATTTCATCAAAGGCAAATCATATCTGACCAACTGTGACCAACACTTTCATGATGAAAGAAGTGCTCCTCTGAAGGAGGAGATAGCATGTGTAGCAACATCCTTTCCTCATGAGATGTACCACCACTCTATTAAATGAATCCTCAAAAAAACATGTTAAACAGTGATGGAAATAGAAAGCTGTGCTGCAAATGTCTCACACAAGTCCTCCAATTTTAGGGTTTTTCAAAATTTGGAGCTTGCCAGAATCACAATTTTTAGTGTTAGAACTAGGGTAACTTAGGAGGTGATCTGCTAGAGAGCAGCCCTGTGGAGAAGGAGTTGGGAGTGCTGGTGGACAAGAAGCTATCCATGGGACAAGCTATCCCTGGTGGCCAATAAGGCCTATGGGGTCCTGGGGGACATTAAGAAGAGCATGGACAGCAGATGGAGGGAGGTTCTCCTGCCCATCTACTCTGTCCTGGTGAGACCTCACCTGGAATATTGCATCCAGTTCTGGGCTCTGCAGTTCAGGAGGGACGGGGATCAACTGGAGAGAGTCCAAGGGAGGGCTACAAAGATGATGAAGGGGCAGGAGCACTGCCCTGTGAGGAGAGGTTGAAGGACCTGGGGCTTTTTGGTCTGGTAAAGAGAAGACTGGGAGGGGATCTGATCAATGTTTATAAATATCTGAGGGCTGGGGGTCAAGAGGGAGGGGACAAGCTCTTCTCATTTGTGTCCTGGGATAGGACAAGGGCCAAGGAATATAAACTACAGCACAAGAATTTCCATCTCATCTTCTTTACTATAAGGGTCAGGGAGCACTGGAACAGGCTTCCCAGAGAGGCTGTGGAGTCTCCTTATATGGAAACTTTTAAGACCCATCTGGATGCTTTCCTGTGCAACCTGTCCTAGATTATGGTCCTGCTGTGGCAGGAGGTTGGTCTCAAAGATCTCCAGAGGTCCCTTCCAATCCCTAAGATCCTGTGATCCTGTAAAACTTCCTAGAGAGTAAGGAGTTCCAAGGAATGGGTATATTCTCCAAGGTACAGCAGCTCATTGCAGAGCATGTCTGCAGCATTTATGTCTAATTATCTAACTGGACCATGATCAACCTCAGACATTCATCAAAGGCTCCATAAAAAGGGGAGGAGGATAAGGATCAGCAAGAAGCAAAGGAAAAAAGAGATCTCTCCTAGTCCTGGTGTCAAACTCTAGATGTGTAGTTTGGCACCTAACACCAAACTGAACCAAGTATTTGAGCTCTGTGCAGAGCTCAGAGCAATGAATCACACACTTTCCATGACATCTCTGCTATTAGAGCTGTCTTATCCACTTATATCCAACACTTTTCCTAATGGTTGCCAAACCAAGCCTCAATTATTGTGAGGAGCAAAAACAGCAGCACTACTCTCTACAAAATAAACCAGGGGCCTGCCTGAAACACTCTGAGTTTACCAAGATATACGTGCAGTTACCCATGTCAGGACTGGCTGTGGAGATGTCAGTACCCAATGGATTATGATTGCAGTGTACAGATACTGCACAATGTTCTACTCATGAGGAGATTTATGTAGTAATTTAGGTACTGTTGTAGGGAGAGGCATAGGAGCAACTTTCCTTGGCTGGTGGAATCCCACTAACCTCATAGGGAGCCCAGCAATGTTCACGGAGCCAGGCTCTAACTTTGCTGAGGACTTTTCTCATAGGCGGCCTTGTGAAATGCTGTTCCAGCACAAGTGGATATGCCCGTGAAGGAGTCGGACCTTAACAACAATGGTGTTATCCTTAGTGATAATGTTGATGCTTACTACTTTGTAAGACAAGATTAAAAAAAAAAAAAAATTTAAAAAAATGGGGAGAGACGTCTTCTTACAGCCTCTGTTCTCCCAAGATGAATAGATTTTTTTTACCCTAATAACCAGAACTATAAAAGACTTTTTCCTCTCAAAATACCTAACGTCATTTTAATAACATGTAATGAAGAGGCTGTAGTTAAATAATGCAGTTCTTTTGCCCCAGTTCTGATACTATTTTCTTTTATAGTGCTCATCTAAGTCACTAAAAGGAATTAATATTTTATTGCTTTCTATGAAAAATGCATAATGCCTTTCCCATAGCTTTTCAGGTTTCAAACTCAAGTCACTGTAGTTCGGAAAATAATTTCTTTCTGATTCTGGTCTCATTGGAGTCAAGTAGTCACAGAAAACATCCACTTGGAAAAGACCTCAAAGACCATCCAGTCCAACCTTAGACCAAACTTTGGGTCAATCCTAAACCATGTCCCTAAATGCCAGTTCCACGCACTGCTTAAACACCTCCAGGGGTGGTGACTCCACCACTACCCAGGGCAGACCATTCTGGTGTTTGATAACCTCCCCTGGCACAGCTTGAAACCATTTACTCTGGTCCTGACTCTTGCCAACAAGGAGAAAAGGCTGCCCCCTCCTCATTCCAACCTCCCTTCAGGCAATTGTAGAGAACAATGAGGTCTCCCCTCAGCCTCCTCTTCTCCAGACTGAACACCCCCAGCTCCCTCAGGTGCTCCTCACAGCCCAGGTACTCCAGGCCATTCTCCAGCCTTGTTGTCCTTCTCTGGACATGCTCCAGCCCCTCAATGTCCTTCCTGTAGTGAGTGGCCCAGAACTGAACATAACACTCAAGGTGTTGCCTCACCAATGCCAAGTACAATCCATGTGGGAAACCTCATAAATGATATGTTAAATAATTAAAAGGAGCCCTAAATTCGTCATGGAAACTGCTTTTGATTATTGTCATGTTTCAGTTTTACAGCTCTGAAAATATAGAAATGTAGGGTTAGAACCATAAAATGGTCTGGGTTCCAAGGCACCTCCAAAGGT
This sequence comes from Eubucco bourcierii, assembly GCA_013396675.1. Classification (NCBI taxonomy): domain Eukaryota; kingdom Metazoa; phylum Chordata; class Aves; order Piciformes; family Ramphastidae; genus Eubucco; species Eubucco bourcierii. The sequence continues at coordinate 202,157 of VWZE01019643.1, forward strand.
CATCTGATCCAATCCCCTTTGCAGTCAGCAGGGGCATCCTCAACTAGATCAAGTTGCCTAGAACCCTGTTGAGCCTAATTAGAGTATCTCCAAGGATGGGGCCCAAACCACCTCCCTGGGCAACCTGTCTTGCTTGTCTGCAGACAAGGCCATACATTGATCTTTTCTAGAACACTGGATTGAGTGCCTCCAGATTTTCAGGAAGGAGGCTTTCCTTACAAGAAGATGATCTCCTAACCCTTTCGTGTTATGTCTTGCTTACGCAATAGCTCAGCCAAACCCTGAGAACCGAGTATTTGCAAACAAGCCTTCATCAGACTAACACTGTCAATTAAGCAAACATAACCAAACTGACAGGTCTGTGTAATCCAAACTATTGCTGACATCTTGACATTGGATGCAAAATAAGCAACCTCACTCGATTATGTGAAGAGCTTAAGCATCCCTAAACCAGCCAGATTAATTGCCAGACATGTAAAAATAACTAAAGTACTTCAGGTTTTTAAAAACAAACAAAACCCTTCTCATTTTTCAGTCAGTTCTCAGGAGCAGATCCACCAGAATTTTTCCCAAGGGAACCATTTCATGTAATGATAATGACCCTAATCCTGCATTTTTTTTACCCAGTTGAGATGTGCTCCTTTAGCATTTTTAGCATACATGGGACCTGATGTGAGGAACAGTTTGACCAAATGACTGGTAAATGTGGCAATCTGGACTTCAGATCTTTTGGAGAGATGTTACTATTAATATTTAAGAATAATAATAACAAAAAGAAAACACCCAACCATAGACTAGCTCAGGACATAAATAGCATTAACTGTACTTCATTTTGTAAGATATTTTGAGCTGTCATCAGACCCAGCTATTGGAATGGAGCCTTAAGGATCCAATCTATTTTTGTGAGCCCCAAGCAACCAGTAAAGCCTGCAACTGGTGAGGTAATTCTGCAATTGCTGAGGTAATTCTGCAAAGCCTGAGGCATTTACAACACCTGATGCCCAGTCTGTAAGGAGCGTTGTAGGGCAGAAAATAGGCTTGGTTTATGCTCCCCCAAAAGATGTGTGCAGAAGTTTGAGTAAGGGAAATATTTACCAAGCCTTCTGAGGAGGGCTCTTGCACAGATTGTTTTTTTCTGCAGCCAACCTGTGCTGTCTACCAAGCAAGAGTAGCCAGATTCCACCTGAACATTGTAAGGATCAGACCACTTCCCACTCCAGTGGGCCTCCCTGTTTCTGTAAGGACATGTTCTGAAACAGGACAGCTCCTCCTCCAACCTAGTTGACTTCTTTTATGGGCAACACTGATGGGAGATTCATTCCTCTGCCTCTGTTGTTAGAACATCAGTGCTACTGAAAACCCATTAAATGGATTTGCTTCCAGCCTTCCTTCAGTTACATGTAAGCCTACCCAGCTCTGGAAATAGCTGTGGTCATAATATACACTGCTATGGGTAGATGTCTCATTTGCCTATGAGGAGATGTCTGATCATCTCTTTCTGAGTTATGGGGAAAATGCAGATGAATCTAGCTGAGGCAGGAGACCATTGCAGCAAAGCAGTATCAAGCTTCACAGGCTGCTTCTGCCCCATGTCAGATCAATTCACCTGGCTTCTTACACCCAGCCAAATGCTAACCTGAAGGAACACATTGTGCCTGTCCTCCACCTTTTCTTAGTTCCTGCATCAGAAATACATTAGTGGAGATTCTGACTTTCTTAAAAGGGATTTGGAGCCTTATCTATGCATATATTTATTCCCTCATTTTTTTCCCCTCTAAGAAAATTTGACACTTGTTCTTTCCAGGAACCATAGACTGAGCAACACAGTCCTGTGTCTTTCTGCTTCTTCCCTTTTCACACTGTTAGGCTGCCACAGACACTGCTTAGTGCCTTTTGAGCAGACAGCCAAGGATGCCTCTTTCCTGTCTTTCCAGGGGAAAGAGGGGAAAATAAAAAGCTTTCTCCCCATAAAAACTTGGTGTCTGACAACACACATTTTGCTTTGGAAAACTGTTCTCACAAAAGATTCCCAGTCAGCCCTGGTTAGAATGGAATTCCTGGATCATAGCATCATAGAATCCTTTATTATGGAAAAGACCTTTAAGATCATTGAGACCAACCATTATCTAACTCTACCAAGCCTTGTGGTAAACCATGTCTCTTAGCATCACATTTCTGTGTCTTTCAAACACCTCCAGGGATGCTGATTCAGCCACCTCCCTGGGGAGCAGACCACGACCTTCATTGTTTGAAAGAGAGGACATCTGAGCCTCATATTTTTAGTCCACAAGAAGACAAGAGAAGAATCACTGAACTTCTGAGCTCAGTGTTATTGATGATCCCTGTGTAAACATGCAGAAATTTGACTGTAGCCATCAGGATTACTGCAAGTCATCATTAGTGTGACTGTGTTCCAAGAGACCCACAGAGCACTGGGGAGGACTGCGCAGTCCCCAGATAATTAATACCTGTATGCAGAATTTGATCCTAGATCAGAAGTGACTGAAGGAGCTGGGGATGGTTAGTTTAAAAAAGAGGAGGCTGAGGGGAGACCTCATTGCTGTCTACAGCTGCCCGAAAGGTCCTTGTGGAGAGGTTGGTGCTGGTCTTTCCTCACAGGGAATTAGCAATAGAACAAGGGGGAATGGCCTCAAGCTGCAAATGGGTAGGTTTAGACTGAACGTTAGGAAAAAAAAATTCCCAGCAGAAGTGGTCAGGTACTGGAATGGGCTGCCCTGGGAGGTGGTTGATTCACCAACCCTGGGTGTTTGGATGTGGTGCCTAGGGATATGGTTTACAGTGCACCTTGCATCCGTTGGACTTGGTGATTCTGAGGGGCTTTTCCAGGTGGAATGTTTCTGTGATTCTGTGTAGTGGAAATGAGTGGACTAGGACCTGGTAGCAGATTTGAATTTAAAATATAAAAGCAAATGGTTATTTAAAACCTGTCAGAGGGCTTTCTCCAGAGCCCAACCACAGCATCTGTTATTTTTCAAGCAGGTAGCATTCATGATAAACCTGAACACTTCTGAGGAACCAAATCTTGTGTTCTCCAAAATCACAGCAATGGGTGTACTGCACATAAAATGTGAGGTACAGACCAATATTGCAATTCAGATAAGCAGATGAGAAACAAGAAGTAGGAATCCTCGTGAAATGTAGTTCTCTCTCTGCTGTTCCCAAGCGATCACCATTGACTACAAAAGTGGAACCACATCAGAGAATTCCATAAGGGCACCCAAGCACTACACTTGCTAAAACATCTCATTGATTTCTTAGGAAGCATACCAACATCTACAGAGGGGGAGGGGAGGAAAATAAAAAGCAGAGTCACTTACTTTTTTTCCTTCTATAGTTATGACAAAGGCACTAAATTCCATCTCAAGGTCAAATTCTTCCCCTGGACACGAAGAAAGTTGCTTCCAGAGAAGACTGAACTTAGGCACGAGCTCATTAGTACACATCCACAAGGAATTGCTGTGTTTGTGAATTCCTGGTACATGTTAGGGGGAAAAAAAAAGAAAAAAGAAAAGAAAAAAAAAAAAAAAAAAAAAAAAAAAAAAAAGTTTGATTTTCTGAACAGGTCCTTACCACTTTTCAAGGTCACACTCTTCAAGGTGCCTGACTTAGACATTCAAAATGAGTGGACTTCTGAATAATTAGCCCTAAAAATCCAAGATCCTCCCAACCTGACTGACATTAGAGAGCCACCTAATAAATATGAACATCTCCTGATCAAGTTATAAAGAAGGTAAAAATCTTTACCAGTAAAGTGACAGGAGGTAAATGCCTCAGTCTTCCTGTAAAACAAAAGGTCTGTTGAGCCTCAGTTCTTCAGATGAAAGAACCCCTTCATTGCAGGGAAGTTTGAGTGTAAATTCAATAGGCTTCTTCTCGGAATACAACCATCTTTTCTCTCTCTGTTATATCTGGTCAGGTCACGTCAAATTCAGTATTAAAAGTCTGCTGGAACTGTCTGCAAGCCCCAGCTTTTTAAGGGTCCTTTGAGAAACAACCATTTCATGTTTCAGTAATGTCTTCCACCCAAACTTAGAATCATAGAATCATAGAATGGTAAAGTT
>VWZE01019645.1:0-23133 GCA_013396675.1 Eubucco bourcierii
CCAACCTTACCATTCTGTGGTTCTATGATTCTATGATCCTGAACAAAGTGCCTGCAGCAAGGATCTGGACTTGCTGTTGCAGGATGTGTGTGCTGCAAGCGTCCAAACACAAACAGGGCAGCATGAATCCCTTTTGCACCCTTTTTTCCTCAGTGGACAATGTTAGTGATTGCCTTGAAAGTGTAGGTGTAGGAACTTCAGTTGCTCTCCCCTGCCTGTGCAGTGCTGTCAGCACAGCATGTTCAGGAGCAGCAGATGGGGATAGTGACATTTCTAATGGAGATGGGGAGGGAGGGAAGGAGGGAAGGGAAGGTGGCTCATGCCTGCAGAGTTCAGGGGAGAGAAGACAGGGGGAAGAAAATCCAGAACTTCTCCTTGCTGGCATTAGAAATGGGCTTTGGAAATCCCACCAAATGGTCACTGTGCAGACATTGTGGTCCTGTGGATCCCAGGCACAGGGACCTTGCTGCATGGTTGCTATAGATGGTATGTCCAGAGTCTCTCTTCTTCAAGACAGATGTTGCTAATGGTAAAGAGAGAACTTACAGATAGATATAGAAATCTCTATTTGATACAGACACATACAGATAGGTATAGAAATTCTGTATTTGATACATACACACATACATAGGTATAGAAAAATCTCAGTGTGATATATCCACACACAGATAGGTATGGAAAATCTTCATTTGTTATCACAGAATCGTAGAATGGTAAGGTTGGAAGGGACCTCAAGGATCATCCAGTTCCAACCCCCTGATGAGTGGGAGATGAATGGGAAAAGAGGATAGTGGTTAGTAGAGACGAATGGGAAAAGAGGAAAGTGGTTAGTAGAGATTGATAGGAAAAGAGGAAAGTGGTTAGTAGAGATTAATGGGAAAAGAGGAGTCAGAGCCAGAAGCTGCTAGACCGCCCCAGACGCTATTCCCCCAGAAAGAGACAGACTGAGACTGACTTATCTATGCTCATGTTCTTTTCCCAAAACAATCTCAGCATGCCTATGAGTAAAATAGGCATCACCATGTTTTCCTTTCACAGCCTACAGTGTGGTTTTCTCTATTAAAATATTCCATTTAGCCTCAAACCAGTGCACTGCAATACCAAGCTGAAAACAAAGCCAGGTGCATGCATTGTGGGGTATTTTAACTTGATGCTATGTGGATTTTCTTTGCAGTGGTCTCACACATTTCCAAGGGGCATCACATTGACCAGGGCTCCGTGGAAGGGAAAATGCTTGGTAAACTGAACTACCTTATTCTCCACCACAATAAACTATGTGGCTGTGTTATCTAAGTGGTCCAGACACAAGCAGAACATGAATGCAATCTCTAAACCAAATCACTGACTCTTTCAGTGGCTGTTTTCTCTGGTTTTAGTGTCAATCTGGATGTTAAGAGAGTTAATCTAAGAGTAAACCCATATATTTTTAAGCTCATTGTCCTGATGTTCACAGTAAGCAAATGGAAAGCTTTTGGTCTGCTGTCTCTTGGTGGGACTGGAGAGTTTTCCTAGTTTTCAGAGGTTGTTCACAGGAACCACTGTAGACTTGTGGACCTGAGGAATGCAGTATCACTCCTTAGTGGACCACACTGGCCACTGCCAAACAGCACCCAGCACTTTCTACTCTCCAGGGTTGTGACCACTATTGTATGAATCTGAAGAAGTCTACTCTTACAAATTCATCTAATCTCCCTAAACTATCCATGGCAAGGGTCTTGTGATGTGCATGGTGCCATAGAGAGCATCCAGCAGCTGCATGGTTGCCCTAACTTTCTCCACACAATAAGTTTTTCTGCCAAAAAGAAATGAATTATCCAAGCATTAAAACCTCAGGCTGACACTCACTTTGCTAGGCTGCCACATTTTCCAAGTTCTTAATCTTAAATTGCCTACAGGAAGTTATAAGTGTTCTCATTTCCTTTCTTCCCTTAAAGCCATGACAGGATTTGCACAACTGGAGTTGGAATGGAGGCTACCCCATTGGCTGGGGTTGTTATCCTGCTACTGGGGTTGTGTTTGAGTGACTGCAGAACAGCAGGGTGTTCACAGAAGCCAGAAACTGCTCCTTAATTAACACATGCATGTTAGGTAATACAACTTAAGAGTATCCTACAGGGTATGTGTTTGGAGTTGTCAAGAAAGCATTGTTAGAATCATAGAATGGTTTAGGTTGGAAGGGACCTCAAGGATCATCTAGTTCCAACCCCCTGCCATAGGCAGGGACACCTCCCACTAGTACAGCTCACTCAAGGTCTCCTCCAACCTTTCCTTGAACACCTTCAGGGAGGTTGTGGAGCACAGAATCACCCAACATGATCAAAGATCACGTTGGGTGATTCTGTGCTCCACAACCTCCCTGGGCAACCTGTTCTCTTCAAGAGATCTCAATGTGCATGAAGGCAAACTGTGAAATGCCAGCTGCATGCTTTCTTATTTTTACTTTATTAATGTCTGCTAGAAAAGAAAAATTAATATTTAAAGGGGTGAGGTAAATGCTAAAATGTTCAAGAAAGAAATGGAATATGCTCCGTTTGGGCTTTAAATTCTTAAAGCTGGTATCAAGCCTGGAATAAAAGGAGGTTGGCTGGAAGTGATTGTAAAATTGTAGAGTCATATAGTTGGAAAAGATCATCCAGTTCAACCATTCTCTAACTCTACCAAGGCTGATGCTAAAGCATATCCCTCAGCACTACACCTCTGCCTCTCTGAAACATCTCCAGGGATGAAGATTTCCACCACCTCCCTGGGGAGCCTGTTCCAGTGCTTGAGAACTCTTTCAGGAAGAAGTTTCTTCTAATGTCCAACCTAAACCTCCCCTAGGAAGAAGAGATCAATTCCCACCTGGTTCCTACCTCCTTTCAGGGAGTTGTAGAGAGCAATGAGGTCTCCCCTCAGATTCTTTTTCTCCAGGTTGAACAACTCCATTTCCCTCAGCTGCTCCTCACCAGAACTGTTCTTCAGACCCTTTACCAGCTTCTTTGCCCTTCTCTGGACCCACTCCAGCACCTCAGTGTCTCCTGCAGTGAGAGCTGCTCTCTGACTCACAGTCCTAGGAGAGCTTACCCTGGCTTGTGACTGACAGGCTTTTATCCTGTTCAATAAAAGATGAGCAGACATGAAAGGAAGCTCTGCACTTGGAACCAAATTCTCCAGCTCCTTAAGCATGACACAAACTTGCTTAAGTCAATGAACCCTTTTTTTCTAGAAGGATGATCACAGCCTAGCCCTTGGTAAGTGCCTACACATAAGATTCACTTGTCACTGTTCCTGAGCAGCTCAGAAGACTCGTAGCATGGCAGAAAGCCTTTCACCTGTAGGATGCCAGTTGGAATCTGTCAGACAGCCAAAAGTCCCTGCTACAGGAAATTTAATGCAAGAATTCCAGGTGGTGCTAGGAGAATATTGAGGCTGCACATTTAATGATAGACTCAAACCAGGAAAGGTTGTCACCCATTTTTAACGTGTTCCTTTCAGCTCCAGTCTTTAATAACCTAAGCATGTGTCACCTCTTGAGCAGTGCAGGGTACTTAAATCTGCAGATACAGGAATCTTGGTTCAGTTTCTGAGCATCTTGTAAGCTTCACAGTATCACAGTATCAGCAAGGCTGGAAGAGACCTCAAAGCTCATCAAGTCCAACCCATCACCACAGACCTCAAGACCAGACCATGGCACCAAGTGCCACGTCCAAACCTGCCTTGAACACCTCCAGGGACGCTGACTCCACCACCTCCCTGGGCAGCCCATTCCAGCAGTCAATGACTCTCTCAGGCAACAACTTTCTCCTCACCTCCAGCCTAAACTTCCCCTGGCACAGCTTGAGACTGTGTCCTCTTGTTCTGCTGCTGCTTGTCTGAGAGAAGAAAGTAACCTCCTCCTGGCCACAACCACCCTTCAGGTTGCTGTAGACAGCAAGAAGGTCTCCCCTGAGCCTCCTCTTCTGCAGGCTAACCAATCCCAGCTCCCTCAGCCTCTCTCCATAGGGCTGTGCTCCAGGCCTCTCCCCAGCCTTGTTGACCTTCTCTGGACACACTCAAGCACCTCAATGTCCTTCTTAAATTGAGGGGCCCAGAACTGGACACAGTAAGGTAAGTAAGTAAAGTAAAGTAAGCTTGTTTAGGTCAAAGTGAGGAACACAACAATAAGGGTGTTTTGGAGTGATGCTGTGCATCACCACAGTCACTGTCATGGTCAAAGTTTAGTTGTAGTGAAGATGGTTTTCCTGAAAACTGATGGAGTTAAAATGCCAAAGCTGAAGGAGGAATGCCTGGTTAAACTGTGTGAAAATGGGTCCCTTACATAATCACCAACCTTTGTGATTGCTGCTGATGGATGAAATAGTTTTTGCCTCTTGGGATATCATTTACTTTCATCAAATGAAACACAAGAGTTATGAATGCTCCTTGCCACAGGAAAAGTGAACTGCTTTCAGCTCTCCACCTCAACAAAAATCCCTCCTAAAGACCAGTTCTGTTACCTTGATTTCTCCAAGAGACCCTTCCTTCAAAGTTCTCTCATTTTCTGCAGATCTCTCCACATATCAGAGGGCTGCAGCAGCTCTCCTATGAGGACAGACTGAGAGAGTTGGGGCTCTTCAGCCTGGAGAAGAGAAGGCTTCGAGGGGGCCTGATAGTAGCCTTCCAGTATCTGAAGGGGGCTACAGGAAGGCTGGGGAGGGACTATTGACAAGGTCCTGCAACGACAGGACAAGGGGCAGTGGGTTTGAAGTGGCAGAGGGGAGATTTAGACTGGATGTGAGGAGGAAGTTGTTTGCAGTGAGGGTGGTGAGACAGTGGCACAGGTTGCCCAGGGAGGTTGTGGCTGCTCCCTCCCTGGAGGTGTTCAAGGCCAGATTGGAGGAGGCCTTGATTGAGCTGTGCTAGTGGGAGGTGTCCCTTCCTATGGCAGGGGTTTGGAACTAGATGATCCTTGAGGTCCCTTCCAACCTTACCATTCTATGATTCTATGATTCTGTGTTGAATGATTGACCAGGGACTGAACCAGTGCCCTTCTTTGAAAGGGAAGCTAAGTGAAGATGATAATTCATGTAGTGGTCCCTTCTCTTCCTTCTGCTGCAGCAGGCAGAGCTTTTCTTTGTGTGGCTCTATAGTGGAACTGCCTGCAATGGCAGGTATATGTGGAGTTAAAAATGTGTTGGGAACCCTAGAAAATCCTGTGAATCTTGGAACATTCAGAGCTGGAAAGTCTTTGTGACGTTACAATTTGCTGGGATTCTGATTCCTGCTCACCACTTGCAACTGATTCGCTATCAGGTCAGGGTTTTGGGGACCTATTGTGCTGGAGGCAAAACTCAGATTTAATCATACAGCCCTGAAATTAGGAGAACACTTTTCTTGCTTGAAATGAGATGTTAAGTATCCTGCTAATTGAAACCAGACTAATTAACTTGGAGGGTGATTGCCATCACACAAATAGAGTCCTAGGAAAAAGCAGGGGCAGTGATGGGAAGTCCTGAGGAAGCGTGCAGCAGAAGGTGATCAAGGATCACTTGTCCACAGAGGAGTCATTGGTTTGTGTGCTAATTGTGCCCAAACCTGCCCATGATGCTCAGGCACCTCCACAGCCCCAGGGTATCTGACTTCCTTGGCTGCAATGATGCGTCCTGCCACCAAGGTCAGAGACATCCCATGCTGGTCTGCTGGAGGTGTGCCTGAGCTGCTTCTGCAGCCAGCAGCTTGGGGCTGAGGTCACCAACTCCTCTCTTCTCCTCTACTCTGAAGGAGGAAGAGGAAGCTGTCTCATCCACTGGTATGGAAGTCATAGAATGATGGAAACATAGAATAGTTGAATAGATTGGGTTGGAAGGTGATCTTTAAGGTCCCATCTCTAAGGTGTCCCTTAAAGGTGATCTTTAAGGTCCCATCTCTAAGGTGTCCCTTAAAGGTGATCTTTAAGGTCCCATCTCTAAGGTGTCCCTTAAAGGTGATCTTTAAGGTCCCATCTCTAAGGTGTCCCTTAAAGATGATCTTTAAGGTCCCATCTCTAAGGTGTCCCTTAAAGGTGATCTTTAAGGTCCCATCTCTAAGGTGTCCCTTAAAGGTGATCTTTAAGGTCCCATCTCTAAGGTGTCCCTTAAAGNTTAAAGATCATCTTTAAGGGACACCTTAGAGATGGGACCTTAAAGATCATCTTTAAGGGACACCTTAGAGATGGGACCTTAAAGATCATCTTTAAGGGACACCTTAGAGATGGGACCTTAAAGATCATCTTTAAGGGACACCTTAGAGATGGGACCTTAAAGATCATCTTTAAGGGACACCTTAGAGATGGGACCTTTAAGGGTCCCTTTAAGGGTTGGAAGGGACCTTAAAGATCATCTAGGGAGACCTTCCTCTAGACTAGGTTGCTTAGAGCCCTGTCCAGCTTGGCTTGGGAAGCTTCAAGGTTGGGAGCCTCAGCAAGCTTGCTGAGCAGCCTGTTCCCTGAGAGTCAGATGGAGACTCACTGGATCTAGCAAGGGCCATCAGCACCTCTGCCTGGAGGTAAGAGTGGGAAAGCTGATTGATCACTGCAAGGGAAGCAGACAGCTTCAGCTGCCTTGGAACTATTGTTTCCCACTCCACCAAGGCTGCTCTGAATATTAAAAGAAACGATTAGTGACTCAATTGAAAAGATGTGATTAACACAAGCTACCAGCCTAGTCTGCTTATGCCGTGAGACAGCAAGAGACCGCAGCAAGCTACCCAAACCCTGTCTGGCCAAAGGGGTCAAGCTCATGAAGCCCTACAGTGGTTGCTGCAATACAGGTGGTTTCTAGTGCAAAGTGACCCTGTGCTGGTTTTTGGGATAAAGCTGCTGTTCTGCTGAAAGCAGAAACAATTTTTTCCCCCCCTTTAGTTTGTAATTAACAATTCAATTTAACAGGGAGAACATTTTATTTTGGGTCGGGGTTTTCTTGTGCTGGTTTTGTTTTGTTTTGCTTTGTTTTGCTTTGCTTTGTTTCTTTTTGTTGTTTTGCTTTTGCCTGGAACACTGCAGTCAGTGTATCCTGCAATGGCATGTTTGGTGGGGATTATTTTTAGCTGCATCTTTGCCATTCTTTTGCAGGTCTAATATTAATTATATGCATATTTTTCTTGCTTCTGTCACTATCTTCAGTTACCATCTCCATGCCAGCCACATGCTGCTTTGCATGCTTTCAGTTTTTTTTCTTTTCAGGACAAGCTCCAGCTATTCCATTTAAATGTATTTTAAAAGTTTTATTTTAAGTTGCTGAACTAAATTTATTAAACTGCTGAACTAAATTTATTCTTCACACAACTACTGCCTATGATATGGCCAAAAGTGATAGTTCTTTTGGCAGCCTCTAGAACTGTCCATTCCTCACGAAAAAAAAACCAGGAATGAATGTAAGAGCTAATTAAAGAAATAATGCCTCTGTGTGTGAGTGTCTGTATGTGCACAGCAGACCCAGCAGAGGGGCAAGAAACTCCTAGCTGGTGCAGTTCATGCTCATACACAGCCTGATGTAGTCACCTTGCTGCACATAGAATCATAGAATGGTAAGGTTGGAAGGGACCTCAAGGATCATCCAGTTCCAACCCCCTGCCATAGGCAAGGACACCTCCCACTAGTACAACTCACTCAAGGTCTCCTCCAACCTGGCCTTCAACACCTCCACCAAGGGAGCAGCCACAACCTCCCTGGGCAACCTGTGCCAGTGTCTCACCACCCTCACTGCAAACAACTTCCTCCTAACATCCAGTCTAAATCTCCCCTCTGACACTTCAAACCCATTGCCCCTTGTCCTGGCATTGTCAGACCTTGTCAATAGTCCCTCCCCAGCCTTCCTGTAGCCCCCTTCAGATCCTGGAAGGCTACTCTAAGGTCTCCTGGAAGCCTTCTCTTCTCCAGGCTGCTGATCCCCAACTCGTGTAGCCTGTTCTCAGAGCAGAGCTGATGCAGCCTTCTGAGCATCCTTGTGGCTTCCTCTGGACCCTCTCCAACAGTTCCACATCCTTCCTGTGCTGGGGGCTCCAGAACTGTATACATGTTCCTTTCACTCTCACCATGAGCCAGCAATGTGATCTTGTGGCCAAGAAAAACAATGGTCTCCCGGAGTGCATGAAGAAGAGTGTGGCCAACAGGTTGAGGGAGGTTCTTCTGCCCTGGTGAGGCTGCACCTGGAGGGTTGTGTCTAGTTGTGGGCTCCCCAGTTTAAGAGAGACTGGGAACTACTGCAGAGTCCAAATGAGGGCCACAAAGATTCTGAGGGGATCAGAGAACCTCTGAGAAGAAGTAAGATTGACAGACCTGGGGCTGTTCAGCCTGGAGAAGGGCAAACTGAAAGGGAATCTTCTCAATGCTCGGCAAAAGCCAAAGAGCAGAAGTCACAAGGATGGGGCTGGGTTTTTTTCAGTGGTGGCCAGTGGCAGAACAAAGGGCAACACACACAAACTGGAACCCAGGAGGTTTTACTTGATCTTAAGGAGAGATTTCTTTGCTGTGAGTGTGCTGGAGCAGGCTGCCCAGAGAGGTAGCAGAGACTCCTTCATTGGAGAGGTTCCAAACTCAACTACATGTGACCCTGTGCAACCCGAGCTAGGCAATCCTGCTTTAGCAGGGAGGTTGGACTAGGTGATCCTCAGAGGTCCTTTTCAACCCTCACCATGTTGGGATTCTATGATCATGGAAGTGTTGGAGCAGGTCCAGAGGAGGGCCACAAAGATGATCAGAGGGCTGGAGCAGCTCTCCTATGAGGACAGGCTGAGAGAGTTGGGGCTCTGCAGCCTGGAGAAGAGAAGGCTTCCAGGAGACCTTAGAGTAGCCTTCCAGTATCTGAAGGGGGCTACAGGAAGGCTGGGGAAGGATTATTGACAAGCTCCTGCAATGACAGGACAAGGGGCAATGGGTTTGAAGTGTCAGAGGGGAGATTTAGACTGGATGTTAGGAGGAAGTTGTTTGCAGTGAGGGTGGTGAGACACTGGCACAGGTTGCCCAGGGAGGTTGTGGCTGCTCCCTCCCTGGAGATGTTGAAGGCCAGGTTGGAGGAGGCCTTGAGTGAGCTGTGCTAGTGGGAGGTGTCCCTGCCTATGGCAGGGGGTTGGAACTGGATGATCCTTGAGGTCCCTTCCAACCTTTCCATTCTATGATTCTACGATTTGGGTCCGGGCTGCAGCTACTCTTACAGCACAAATACACAGAGTTTATTAGGGTGGAAGCCACTTTTGTGCTGATAGACCATCATTAGAATTTTCCATATCCCTTCTCTGTAGGTATGGGTCCTATTCATAAAGATGAAAGCTCACCTGCATCTTTTCTGAATGTCATATGAAGCAGACATTCATGAAGCAAAAGAATGCCAAACACCTCCAACCTGGAGAAAATTGGCGCAAGTTATTCCTCCTTGCAAGCTGCACCTTGTGTTAAGAGGTGTTAAGCAGCCACAGCTTAAAGTCTTACAGCATTCAGAGTGCTGAAAAACCCAGTGATAATATGAGGCTGGTTCAGTTGACCATGCACACAAGAGATTCTCTGAACTGGCTTCTCTGTCTGTGTTTGTCATGGGCTGTCCAAAACAGAAGGGAGTGCACCTTTTCCCCTGCTATTTTACAACTATTTGACGATTCCACGTGGTGAAGCCCATTACAAACCCACTAACTTCATTTAAAGCTGGAAAGCCTTTGTCACAGTTGTGGTGAGGGCATTTGACACAGTGCAGTTTGCACAAGGCTTTTTAAGTGTCAAAAACTTAATCTCAGCTTGGGCTTCTGCAGAAGGTGTTCCAGCAGTAGTCCTACAGCAACAGGACTTCCAGTTGCCTTGCTTTGAAACACAGCACCTGCTTGCTAGTAAGCTATGTAATTGCTGGTAAGGAGAGTCACACAATGCAGTGGATTAGAAGGGACCCTCAAAGGTCATCTTGTTCAAACCCCTGCAGTAAGCAGGGACACCTTCAAATAAATCAGGTTGCTCAGGGCCTCATCAAGTTGGTTGTTGAATATTGCCAGGAATAGAGCTTCCACCACCTCTCTGGGCAACCTGTTCTAGTATCTCTCTACTCATTGTGCAAAACTTCCTCCTGATGTCCAACCTAAATCTCCCCTGATAGTTTCAAACTGCTGCTCCTCACCCTTCTAAACACTGCCTCCTCAGCCTTCCTGTAGAATCATAGAATGGTAAGGTTGGAAGGGACCTCAAGGATCATCCAGTTCCAACCCCCTGCCATAGGCAGGGACACCTCCCACTAGCACAGCTCACTCAAGGCCTCCTCCAACCTGGACTTCAACACCTCCAGGGAGGGAGCAGCCACAACCTCCCTGGGCAACCTGTGCCAGTGTCTCACCACCCTCACTGCAAACAACTTCCTCCTAACACCCAGTCTAAATCTCCCCTCTGACACTTCAAACCCATTGCCCCTTGTCCTGGCATTGCAAGACCTTGTCAATAGTCCCTCCCCAGCCTTCCTGTAGGCCCCTTCAGATCCTGGAAGGCTACTCTAAGGTCTCCTGGAAGCCTTCTCTTCTCCACGCCGCACAGCCCCAACTCTTGTAGCCTGTCCTCACAGCAGAGCTGCTGCAGCCCTCTCAGCATCTTTGTGGCCTCCTCTGAACCTGCTCCAACACTTCCATGTCCTTCCTGTGCTGGGGGCTCCAGAACTGCACACAGGACTGCAGGTGGGCTCTGAGGAGAGCAGAGCTCTGTCCCCCAGAGCTTCACTATATAATCATGAATTTGGTACAGTACTATAAAAGAATTTGCTGGGAAATTAAAAAAGAAGTCATCAATGTATCTCTCGCTCTCTGTGACAGACCTGTCACCCTTCAGCCCCCTTCAGATACTGAAATTCAGCTATAAGGTCTCTCCAGAGCCATCTCTTCTCCAAGTTTATCTCCATTAAGTAGGAAAGGGATTTCAAGATGAGTTCATCTAGAAATGGGATCAAACTGCCATGCACAGAGTAAGGTACCTGTAAATCACTGGGGACGTAGACGTTTTTTAATTAACAGTGCTATGTATTTTTAATGAGAGTGAGCTCTGTTCAGCCTTGGGTGATGAGAAAAACCTTTGCCAAGTGAACTAAGCCTTTCAGGTAAGAGCTGAAGTTTCTCCCTTTTCTTTCTCTGTCACACTATATCTAGAGGTGGTGGTAGATCTTCCTGGGGTAATGCCTTGATGCAGAAAGACAGGAATGAAGTAAGGCTGTTTGCATCTGTGCTTGTGAGGCTTCACTTCAGGCACAATTATTCAAGTTCAGATGTTTAAACATTTGCTCTTTCTCTTGTTTTAGCTTAAGAAAGCTACTCTTATCCATAAAAGAGAAGATGTGGATTCAAACCTCCTTGCATTTTCTGAGAACTTCTGCTGCTGTAAGATTTTCCAGTCGGTGGCTCCTTCCCTTTCCTACAGTCGTCCTTATCTAGGGAATTTTCCGCTGCTGAAGGAGACAACAAAGCTCAGGGCATGCCACACATACCTCACATACTGTCCTGGGAGTCAGCTGCAGAGTCACCGTTTCTGTCTGTTGTGCAGTCAATGAAAATAGACTCTCAATCCTACAACTCCAGATCACAACACGTGTCCTGGCCGATGTGCCTCTCCTGGCCTTGCTTCGCAGGAGCCAAACGGAAGAGGGCAGGGGCCAGACTTACCAAGAACAAGGCTACACTGCCAGCTACTTACTGACTCCACTGGGCTCCACTGGAAAACTCCCTTTCCCTTCTAAAAAGAAGCTCTGCAGTCCTTTTGTGTTTGGCAAGGAAGCAGAGTGGCTGGAAGTGTTCTAGAAAAGCTGCTCCCAGCTCTCTTACATTGAGGGTTTGCTCACTGGTGGGAGTCACTGGCTAGGAGGGACTCCAGAACAGCCTCCCAAGGACTGACAGTCAGTGGCTTCAACTGCAGTGGATCTCTCCAAGCAAGCTACAAATGTCTCTCTTCCTCTGAAGCTGGGGATTTAAAAAGGCAGCTTCCCAAATATCTCATCTTGCTGTTTGAGCCTCCTGGTTTCTGTATGTGAGGCCAGTTGGCACTCTGAGATGAAGAGTGGTTTACTTTGACATATTGGGTTGTACAGACATTCCAGTTCCACTGTCAGCCATTGCTGTACCAGCACTGCCCCAGCAAAGGGTTAGAGTGACATGTGTGTGGAGCTTAAACTTGAAAAGGAATTAATGTCCTTGTCACATAGAATTATAGAACCATAGAATGGTAAGGTTGGAAGGGACCTCAAGGATCACCTAGTTCCAACCCCCTGCCATAGGCAGGGACACCTCCCACTAGCACAGCTCACTCAAGGCCTCCTCCAACCTGGCCTTCAACACCTCCAGGCAGGGAGCAGCCACAACCTCCCTGGGCAACCTGTGCCAGTGTCTCACCACCCTCACTGCAAACAACTTCCTCCTCACATCCAGTCTAAATCTCCCCTCTGCCACTTCAAACCCATTGCCCCTTGTCCTGGCACTGCAAGACCTTGTCAATAGTCCCTCCCCAGCCTTCCTGTAGCCCCCTTCAGATCCTGGAAGGCTACTATCAGGTCTCCTGGAAGCCTTCTCTTCTCCAGGCTGCACAGCCCCGACTCTCTCAGCCTGTCCTCACAGCAGAGCTGCTGCAACCCTCTGAGCATCTTCATGGCCTCCTCTGGACCCACTCCAACACTTCCATGTCCTTCCTGTGCTGGGGGCTCCAGAACTGTACACAGGACTCTAGGTGGGGTCTGAGGAGAGCAGAGCAAAGGGGCAGAATCCCCTCCCTTGCCCTGCTGCCCACACTGCTCTTGCTGCAGCCCAGCACTCAGTTGGCTGTCTGGGCTGCATGTCACCCAAGACTAAAGGTTGAGCCCAGCACATATTTCATGTCTGATACTGGTACATTGCTCATAGTAACATCACTACTGAGAGTAAGCAAATGTGGAATTTGCTCACCTGTCTCTCATGGTTTTTTTTGCCTGTTCCTTTAGATGTCACATCATTATTTGGCAGAGACACAAACCACCAGCAAGAACAGAGTGCACTGAAAGGTTGGTCACTACGTTCAGTTTCTCTGCACATAAAAACCCAGCACAAGTAAGAACAAGAACTCCATAGCCTGGTGGGAAAATGGCAAAGTTCATAGCAAATGAATAGATCATGAAGTAAAAACAATTCTTTGGGAAGGTGGTAAAGGAATAGCAACAAAACCTACTGCAGAGAGGTCCTTAAGGACTGTCTGCTTGATGCCTCACAGCCCCTTGCACACTGCAATGCTGTACCAACCATGGCAACAGAGGCACAACTCTTTTGCTGACTCTGGCACGAGATTGTCAACACTGACAGAGCAAGAACCAACTTCTGCTGAGGTCAGAAATCTTGGAATGGCTCAGGTAGGCTTGCCAGGCTTCATTTGTCAAAGCTTTCCCTTTTCTATTGCCTACATCCTCCATACAGCCCCACGGGAAGCGGCTAAGGAAGGCCTTTGCATTTCAGCCAGCAGCCTGGCAAAGGGATCCTTGGATCCAGCAGTTCTTAGGTACCTGCAAAAAGCGAAATGGAGAAGTGCTCCTTGTGGTCCTAGTGGGGAGTAACAAAAAGCCTGGGGGAGGATCTGTTCTGACATCTGCTCTGTGTGGCTGCAAACCATCCCTGCACACTCTTCCCAGCAGTCTGAGGTGACCCGGGAGTGTTTGGAGATAGGGCTGTCTTTTGTCACAGCTTGAAGTGACACTTCTTTTAGGGTTCAGGCTTTGTGCTGCTGTTGTGCCACAAATAGCTTCTGGAATGGTCATCAGCAAGCAAGCAGGAAGTACAAAGTGCAATTCATTATCCTCAGGTGTCAGAAAGATAGGAAGATAGGCTCATGTGTAGTCACCTTCCCAGGGCTTGGGAGGAGCAGATTTGATTCCTTTGCTTGCTCTGCTTCTACAAGAGAGGCTCCATCTGAGTTGTTTTTCAAACATAAATCCAGAAAAGGTGTTGAACATCACTTTCTATCTCATTTCTATAGCACCAGAGAGGTTATCTGGCTGGTTGTGCAGCCCCAGATCAGCAGATCCCGTTCATCCCGTGGGATACTGCATAGATACAGTTCTACATCTCATGATTCCAGGGGCTGCATACCTTGGGCAGAAGCAGGCATGGGCAGGAGGTCTATAACAAGTGGTATCCCCAGGGGTCAGTACAGTCACTTGGATGAGGGAAGAGAGTGGACCCTCAGCAAATTTGCTGATGGCACAAAAGTGGGAGGGATGGCTGATAGCCCATCAGGCTGTGCTGCCACCCAGCATGACCTGGACAGGCTGGAGAGCTGGGCAGAGGAGAGCCTCAAGAAACTCAACTCAGGAAACCCTGCTGCATCTGGGCAGGAATAGTCCCCCACACCAGTACAAGCGAGGGCTGACCTGCTGGAAAGCAGCTCTGTGGAGAAAGACCTAAGATTCCTGGTGGAGAAGCAGCTCACCATGAGCCAGCAATGCGCCCTCCTGGCCAAGAATGCCAAAGGTCTTCTGGGGTACATTAAGGAGAGTGTGGCCAACAGATCAAGCTAGGTTCTCTTCCCCCTATACTCTGTTCTAGTGAGGGCACATAGAATCATAGAATGGTAAGGTTGGAAGGGACCTCAAGGATCAGCTAGTTCCAACCCCCTGCCATAGGCAGGGACACCTCCCACTAGTGTCATCAGCCTCTTAACACAGATATAACCAAACTGATTTGTCTAATGTCCATAGCACTGCAGCAGAGTGAGCTAAAGTCAGCCTGCTTGCCCCTCAGGGTTTTCTGCCTAAGACAAGATGAGAGAAAGCCATGGGTAGTGACCCTGCCTTCCATCTCAAGTCCTGCAGTGGTGCCCTGGGGTCAGAAATGGGATATGTGCTCTGCTTGTGAAAAGACAGCCCCTAGTGGAAAGCTGAGACTTCTCATTCCTTCAGCCTTCCCAGGTAGGAATGTGGCCTTAGATCTCACACTCCATCCCTTCTTCTCCAACCAGGCAGCTCTTGCAGTGGTATTTGTCACGCCTCAGGGTAACAGAGCAACTTGTTTATCTGCTGGGAGCAGCCCTGCTGAGTCTCCAGAGGAGTGGAATTACATTCTGGATGCAGGCAGGCAGTTTGGGCTGCAGCCACCATACTGAAGGCTGACTGAAATGTCCCCTGGTTGTTGCCCTCACTCTTGCCCCCAGCAGTGGTCAAAATGCTGGGAGCAGTAGCAGAAAAGCCTGCAGAAGCTGTTGGCATTTTATCCACTGTGTCATCTTGCTGTCTTCAGCTGGGTGACGTAGTGCTTCAAAGACTGCAGATATTAGCCTGGGCTCATGTTGCTCTCCCTTTTTCTCCTGGTAAAGCTTGGGTTCGTTTTTGTTGGAAGAGTGGGCACAACAGCAGGCCCTACGGCTCCCATCTGGCAGCAGGTCACTGCCATTAATTCAGCATTTCTCTTACAAGAAGAGGCCAGACACAGTGTCTGGGCTCCTCTGCAGTGTTTGGCTCTAGGACTGCCCTGTTATCAGGGGCGGTATTTGGTGGTGCTGCTGTGAGCAGGGCAGCTCAGCCCAGGGGGCATGCCGGGTGAGGAGCAGCTACCGAGAGCAGAGAGGGGCTCTGCACCTGCAGCCGAGGCTGGACCTGGGGACTTGTTTGCATAACACAAGTCTGAAATCTTCAATCCAGCCAGGTTGAAGGACACGTGGCCAGGGGCAGGGTCAGTTAGGGCATTAATAACCTCTCGTGTCTGCTTTGTGGTGTTGCCGTGGCCTTTGGGAGGTTACAGGCTGCCTGGTGTGCTGCCATTCTGGCCATGTGCAGCTTGTGTCACCAGGGGAATTGTTTAGACAGAGGAAGAGATGTTAATTAGGAGGATAGAATTCCTTCAGGGTAAAAGTGGTTCTGTGTTAGCACTACCCTCTCCGTTCTCGGCTCTGGGAAGGAGATGTGAGTTAGATATTTAACATGAAATAGGAGAGAACAAAAAAAAAAAAAATAGATCAGCAGAAATATTTCTGGTGGTTAAGTCCAAGCCCATTCCTTTCCAGGAATTTGCAAAGCCATGCCTCTTTCTCTCTTTGCATGCACAAACCCCACCTACCCTGCCCCCAGTGTGTCCTCACAAGTCCTGGGGCTTGCAGGACTGAATCCTGGAAATGGGAAGGCTAGGTGAGGACAGTTTCTTTCAGTCACTAGCCTACTGTATAACAACTGCTGTGGACACTCCCCAAACTTTGTCCATCCTGGATCCTTTTAAAGCAGGTGCTAAAAAAAGACAGAGTGGGGGGGTGTGGAATAGGGAACATGATCTCGTATGTCACCCATTCCCTTGGAGATGGCAAGAGAGGACTGGGGGCAGCTAAAGTGTAAATGGAGCTGCTTTGGGGTGGTCATGGTTAATGAATCTCTGACAAAAGGGGTTGTGAAATGAGGGAAGGAGGGCTGCAGAGCTGATACGGATGGAAACTCGATGACAATGGGTTTGTTCTGGCAATGGTATTCAAGAGCAATTTATCTGTGAGAAAATATGACACTTGTAAAGCAGCCAAGTCCTTTGCAAGCTGTGGTGCCAGCTGCAGAGGCTCGCCTGAGGCACCCAGTGTGCAATC
This sequence comes from Eubucco bourcierii, assembly GCA_013396675.1. Classification (NCBI taxonomy): domain Eukaryota; kingdom Metazoa; phylum Chordata; class Aves; order Piciformes; family Ramphastidae; genus Eubucco; species Eubucco bourcierii. Next base: position 16,520 of record VWZE01019645.1, read on the forward strand.
TGAGCAAGTTACAAGGAAATCTCTATTTAAATAAAAAGGGAAAAATAGTAGTTCATTAATATCAGGCACTCTGTGTCCTGCCAGAGCGTTCTCTTTTCATATCAAGGGTCTGATTCTTCAGAAGAAGCACTTTTTTGTCCTTTGTCAGACTGCTGATTGACTCAGTGGAGAGAGGGTGTAGGAAGCACAAACCATGCTCCTCCATGAAACGGCTCTGAAAGAGCCTCCTGGGTTGTCCTGTGTTTCAAAGGCTCATTCGTGGGCACGTGATGTGAGCTTCAGCCACAAGCAGAATGAGATTCCTCTTGTCAACTGCAGACATCTGCAGTGTCTCCTTCTGAGAGATCTGTCCACCCATCTTGAAATGATGGATGGGGACAAATCAGCAGTTACATGAGGCTGCCACCTCTGAAGAGGTTTGGATGTCAATGTCCATCTGAGGTTGTTTGTGTCTGAGGAGTGCTCCCTTCTTTTCCCTGGCAGCAGAGACACCTTTAGATGTCCACTGTAAACTTAAGGGAAATTAATGTCTGCTGGGAACTCTTAGTCTCCTGGGTGTTGGTACTGGGATGAGAGTGCAGAGATCTTTGATGTTAGGGAATCACAGAATGTTAGGGGTTGGAAGGGATCATCAAACCCAACTCCTCCTGCCAGGGCAGGTTCACCCAGAGCAGGTTGCACAGTGCACCATCCAGGCAGGTTTTACATGACTCCAGAGACAGTGACGCCACCACCTCTCTGTGCCAGTGCTCTACCACTCTCAAAGAAGAGAAGTTCCTCCTCATGTTCAGAGGAGGAGATGTGGGGTTCTGCAGCGTGGAGAAGAGAAGGCTTCCAGGAGACCTTAGAGTAGCCTTCCAGGATCTGAAGGGGGCTACAGGAAGGCTGGGGAGGGACTATTGACAAGGTCTGACAATGACAGGACAAGGGGCAATGGGTTTGAAGGGTCAGAGGGGAGATTTAGACTGGATGTTAGGAGGAAGTTGTTTGCAGTGAGGGTGGTGAGACACTGGCACAGGTTGCCCAGGGAGGTTGTGGCTGCTCCCTCCCTGGAGATGTTGAATGCCAGGTTGTTTGAGGCCTTGAGTGAGCTGTGCTAGTGGGAGGTGTCCCTGCCTATGGCAGGGGGTTGGAACTGGATGATCCTTGAGGTCCCTTCCAACCTTACCATTCTATGATTCTGTGAAACACCTTCCTTGCTGCAGCTTAATTAGTTCTCTGAAAGCCTTCGTGTATGTAACAGGAATGATACTGGAAAAGTGAAGGAGAGACTCTGAAGTCATTGGATGCATTTTGATTTCCCAGGGTGGGGATGTGTGCTGTGTCTGACACACACTAAGCTGCTCTCCAGCTTAGCTGGAGGCACACACAAGTGCTGTTGATGGTTCCTGCTGCTAGAAATGTGCCCAGCTTCAGATGAGAGGGACAACTGAGCCTGTCTTTAACCAACTGCCTCACCTCAAGCAACCCAAGTGCAGTGCACTGCATGTGGAAGAGATGAGGTAAAATGCTGTGAGAGAACTGTTTGGGATTTTTCTGTCAACATGCCAGTGACCTTACTGTGAGGGGGAGGGAGCCAACAGTCACTCCACTGTTAGCTTTCAGCACTATAATTAGCTACAAAGAGGTTTCACAGGATCAATAATTCACCCATTGATCTTTTACAGTCACCATTTTGTAGTTGAAGGGTGCCTGAGAATTAATGGGCAAATTATTTAGTTGGGTGGTGTCCTGTGAGAGCACAAAAAGGTGAGGAAACGAGATGCTGTGCAGAGTTTAGATGCCCTCCTTGTCACCAGAGGAGCCAGCAGCAGGGGACTGCATACTGCCCTCATCACCATTGATCACAGCCAGCCCTGTGCTCCCTTCAGGCACCCGCTGAGCTGTACAAATCTCCAGGATTGACCTCCACCGTTCTCTGCTTAGAGGCTTTTGGCAGGAGCACAGAAAGACCACGCATGACTTTCTGAGAGCTTCATTTGTCAGGCAGTGTGAGAGGGCTGGGGGTGCAGGGTGACAGTGTCTGCTGCTGAGTGCATAAATAGTCCACATAAAGAACAAAAGGCAGGTGCTGAATTAGGACATGAACTTTTGTCTGTGGCACCAGCAGCCAGTACCCTGCAGTGGTGTGGCTAATTATCAGGATTTTGTACTCTCCTCCTCCTCCTCCTCCTCTCTCCTTTGCTGACACCCACCTGCAGTTTTGTGAGGCACTCACACTCTTCATTGTGATCTGAATTCTAGCCCAGTTACTGCCCTCAAGTACTGTGTGCAGTTCTGGAGCCCTCAGCACAGGAAGGACATGGAAGTGTTGGAGTGGGTCCAGAGGAGGCCACAAAGATGCTGAGAGGGCTGCAGCAGCTCTGCTGTGAGGACAGGCTGAGAGAGTTGGGGCTGTGCAGCCTGGAGAAGAGAAGGCTTCCAGGAGACCTTAGAGTAGCCTTCCAGGATCTGAAGGGGGCCTACAGGAAGGCTGGGGAGGGACTATTGACAAGGTCTTGCAATGCCAGGACAAGGGGCAATGGGTTTGAAGTGGCAGAGGGGAGATTTAGACTGGATGTTAGGAGGAAGTTGTTTGCAGTGAGGGTGGTGAGACACTGGCACAGGTTGCCCAGGGAGGTTGTGGCTGCTCCCTGCCTGGAGGTGTTGAAGGCCAGGTTGGATGAGGCCTTGAGTGAGCTGTACTAGTGGGAGGTGTCCCTGCCTATGTTGGGGGGTTGGAACTAGCTGATCCTTGAGGCCCCTTCCAACCTTACCATTCTACAGAGCTGTCTGAACATGTGGATAAATAGCCTGTGAAGAAGAGAGGGGATGCTGTCCCCTGCAAAGACGATCCCAGCCCAGGCATAGCAGTTGCCACTGGTAACTCCAGAGCTGGGCTGTCTGAGGGCAGCCCACCCCAGTTGAAATGTTACTGACTTGGCTGCATGCTTGGTGAAAGCAGCTTCCATGCTACTGTCTCCATGCCAGGTCCTGCCTATACTGTTTTTCACTAGCAAAGGGTTATGGTTGTGCTGTGCACCAATTTTCCATCACCATAAAACCTCTTGTTTGCCCAGACCCCTCTGCTCTCTAGGCTCAAACAAGTAGGAGGCTAAGTTATTATGGAAAAGTAGATGTGGAGCTAGGAAATCTGTAAGCAAAAAGAGCTGAACAGTAGGTAGCTAAACTCCAGCTCTAGATAGCTGCATTTCTCATCCTACCTTCCTTGCAAACACCTCTGGAAACATTCCTACCTAGCTGGATTTGTATTTCAGGGAAGGCATGTGCACTGTGATGCTATGAACAAACATCTGCTGAACCAGGTCCACCAGAGAAGCTCATCCAACTTCTCAGAAGCCTTCTACCTATGTTTTTGCCCTTTGGATTTGTAGTATCACACAGTATCACCAAGGTTGAAGAGACCTCAAAGCTCATCAAGTCCAACCCATTACCACAGCCCTCAAGACCAGACCATGGCACCAAGTGCCACGTCCAAAGGCGTCTTGAGCACCTCCAGGGACGCTGACTCCACCACCTCCCTGGGCAGCCCATTCCAGCAGGCAATGACTCTCTCAGGCAACAACTTTCTCCTCACCTCCAGCCTAAACTTCCCCTGGCACAGCTTCAGACTGTGTCGTCTTGTTCTGCTGCTGCTTGCCTGAGAGAAGAAAGCAACCTCCTCCTGGCCACAACCACCCTTCAGGTAGCTGCAGACAACAAGAAGGTCTCCCCTGAGCCTCCTCTTCTCCAGGCTAACCAATCCCAGCTCCCTCAGCCTCTCTCCATAGGGTTGTGCTCAAGGCCTAACCAGTGCCTGACCAGAACACCTTCAAGACCTGCCCTGTGTCTCCGATGTGGCAAGACTGAGGTCTTGCAATATTTTTGTTGTTTAAAGAATTCTGCAACCTGCCACAAAGTAAAGAGCTTTTTTGTTTTGGTTTGGTTTGGTTTTTGGGGAGTGTTGTTTTGGAGGGGTTTTTTTGGTGGGTTTTAAAACTGATTTCCATCACTTCAGGTTGTGTCAGTAGTTAATTTGAAAGATGCTTTCAAACATGCAAGTTGTTGGTTTCAGTGTCTCAGTTTCAGCCAAGCTGATGAGACTTTTGCATGGAGATAGAGCCTGAACATTGAGGGAAGAGATTGCAGAGATGAGAGCTGACAACAGTGGCTCCTCTCTATTCCTCTTCCTCCTTTCACACTGTAGATTAGCAGCATAAACATCATATGTGTGGCATTCTGCACCTACGCCTAGCAAAGCTGCTGTGATCATGCTTCCCCTGCTTTGCATAGGAGTCAGATATCCACTCTGGGCTTGATGGTGAAAATCTCTTTTGAAGGGAGATCACAGCCAGCTGTGGAGAAAATTCCCTGGATTTGCTGCAAGGACGAAGTCAGTTTCACTGTTGCAACTATTTTCTTGTTGTTCTTTTCAAACTGAAATTTAAATGAAGTTTAAAGGGAGTAGCACAAGAAATATTCAGGAAGATCTGATGAAATTTTTAAAGGCATTTCTATTCTCCAGGTTGGGTTCCCTTTCATGCTCCCTCATCTTGAATATTCTTGTAATATTCAGGCATATTCCTTCAGTTTGAAAGGAGAAATGTTCACTTAGGCAGGCAAAGAATGAAAAAGTCTAAACTCATTTCATTGGCTACCTCTGCACTGTGGAGTCTGGGTTTGGTCATCTCAAGAGTTTGCACTAGAAACTTGATTCTTGGGCCATAAAACTGCATGCTGCTCCAGATGCCTTCTGCTGTTTAACATCTTTGTCAGTGCCATGGACAGAGGAATCAGTGCAGCCTCAGCAGTGTGCAGGTGGCACCAAACTGTGTGGCACAGTCGACTTGCTAGAGGGCAGGGATCCATCCAGAGGGACCTGGACAGGCTGCAGAGCTGTGCCCAGGCCAACCTCAGGACATTCAACAAGGCCAAGTGTAAGGTCCTGCACCTGGGTAGGCACAATGCCAAGCACAACTGCAGGCTGGGTGGTGAATGGTTGAGAGCAGCCCTGAGGAAAAGGACCTTGGAGTCTGGGTTGATGAAAAGCTCAACCTGAGGCTGCAGTGTGAGTGCAGCCCAGACAGCAACCGAGTCCTAGGCTGCATCAAGAGCAGTGTGGGCAGCAGGGCAAGGGAGGGGATTCTGCCCCTTTGCTCTGCTCTCCTCAGACCCCAGCTGGAGTCCTGTGTGCAGTTCTGGAACCCTCAGCACAGGAAGGACATGGAAGTGTTGGAGTGGGTCCAGAGGAGGCCACAAAGATGCTGAGAGAGCTGCAGCAGCTCTGCTGTGAGGACAGACTCAGGGAGTTGGAGATGTTCAGTTTGGAGAGGAAAAGGCTCAGAGGTGACCTTATTGTGGCCTTCCAGTATCTTAAGGGGGACTACAAGAAAGTTGGGGAGGGACTTTTAAGGCTGTCAGGGAGTGATAGGGCTGGGGGGAATGGAACAAAGCTAGAAATGGGCAGATGTAGACTGGATGTTAGGAAGAAGTTCTCCACCATGAGGGTGATGAGACCCTGGAATGGGTTACCCAGGGAGGTGGTGGAAACCTCATCCCTGGAGGTGCTTAAGGCCAGGCTGGATGAGACTCTGGGTAGCCTGATCTAGTGTGAGGTGTCCCTGCCCATGGCAGGGGGACTGAAACGAGATGATCCTTGAGATCCCTTCCAAACCTGACTGATTCTGTGATCCTGTGATTTTATGAATCTATGGAGATGAGCTAATCCACTCCTCCCCTGCTAAAGCAGGGTTTCCTAGATTGAGTTGCACAGGTGGGTTTTGGAAGTCTCCAGAAAAGGATGAAGAAGTCCAGTTTCACAAATTTAAACTTCTCTCCAAGCTAAGAGACTTAGATTTTGAATCTGAATTGGATGCTTTGGACACCTTTCTGTCCTACTTAATCAACACTATCAATGATTTAGGAATTCCTAAGGAGCATAATGCCATTGTAACAGACTCATGTCACCATTTCCATAATCTCAGTGAAGAGGATGTACTGATCATGGTTGGGTTGGAAGGGACCTTAAAGATTATCTAGTCCAAAACCCTTGCTACGAGCGGGGACACCTCCTACTAGACCAGGTTGCTCAAGGTCCCGTCTGACCTGGGAGCCTCCACAGTGTCATGGAAGGCTAATAGGCATAAAACACAGAATCATAGAATCATAGAATGGTAAGGTTGGAAGGGACCTCAAGGATCATCTAGTTCCAATCCCCTGCCATAGGCAGGGACACCTCCCACTACTACAGCTCACTCAAGGCCTCCTCCAACCTGGCCTTCAACACCTCCAGGGAGGGAGCAGCCACAACCTCCCTGGGCAACCTGTGCCAGTGTCTCACCACCCTCACTGCAAACAACTTCCTCCTAACATCCAGTCTAAATCTCCCCTCTGACACTTCAAACCCATTGCCCCTTGTCCTGTCGTTGCAGTACCTTATAAATAATCCTTTCCCAGCCTTCCTGTAGGACACTTCAGATCCTGGAAGGCTACTCTAAGGTCTCCTGGAAGCCTTCTCTTCTCCAGGCTGCACAGCCCCAACTCTCTCAGACTGTCCTCACAGCAGAGCTGCTGCAGCTCTCTCAGCATCTTGGTGGCCTCCTCTGGACCCACTCCAACACTTCCATGTCCTTCCT
>VWZE01019645.1:73215-88688 GCA_013396675.1 Eubucco bourcierii
AGGAGGAAGTTGTTTGCAGTGAGGGTGGTGAGACACTGGCACAGGTTGCCCAGGGAGGTTGTGGTTGCTCCCTCCCTGGAGGTGTTGAAGGCCAGGTTGGAGGAGGCCTTGAGTGAGCTGTGCTAGTGGGAGGTGTCCCTGCCTATGGCAGGGGGTTGGAACTAGATGATCCTTGAGGTCCCTTCCAACCTTACCATTCTATGGTTCTATGATTCTCTTCATGCTTAACCTGGATCTCAATTTCCATGCCATTTAGGTCCATCTGGTTTTGTCTTCATCCCTGTGGACACAGAAAGCAGTTTTCTAGAGCAGCTGTTTGTGTATTGAGGGTGCTTCCTTTCCAGTCTTCTGCTCTCTTCAGATCTAACAAATGTCAATTTCCTCCCTGTTTGTTATCACCAATTTTCTTTGTAGTTTTCTCTCTCCACAAACAGTTCTTTTCCTCCTCTTTAACACACACACATAGGTCAGCCATGGCTTCTGCTTTCTCCTCACATTCTTCCCCTTTCTCCATCCTTAGAATCATTGAACTGTTTTGGTTGGAAAATCCCTGCAATATCATCCAGGCCAACCATCAACCCACTACCATCATGGCCATTAAACCATGTCCCCAGGTCCACACGCTTCTTGGACCCCTCCAGGGATGATGACTCCAGCAGCTCCCTGGGCAGCCTCTTCCAATGCCTGACCACTCTTGCAGCAAAGAAATTTTTCCCAATCTCCAACTTAAACCTCCCCTAGTGCAATTTCAGGCCATTCCCTCTCCTTTTATCACCTGATACTAGGGAGAAGGGACCAAGCCCCACCTCACTGCAAGCTCCTTTCAGGGAGTTGTAGAGAGCAGTGAGGTCTCCTCTCAGCCTCCTCTTCTCCAGATTAAACAACCGCAGTTCCCCCTTCTGCTTCTCACCAGCCCTGTTCCCCAGACCCTTCGCTAGTTTGACCTTCCTACTCTCCTGGTTTTGATTTCAATACACCTGTATGTCTTTCTCCCAAGGACATGACTTTCCAAGCCTATTGACCATGTATGTTCTGCTTGGCCTTGCTGCAGTCCATGCTAGGAATGTGCTCTCTTGCAATGGCAGAGATGCTCAGAGGCCATTTGCTGGGTTGTCAACATCTCACCGGTTACCTTCCCTTTGCAGAATGTCTCTTTTAGTCCCAGCCCCTATGAACTGCTGCTGGTGTTCTTCTGCCTTTGCTGTTTCCATGGTAGCTGATCCCATCCTTCCACGACTTCCTCACCAGTGGCCTAAACAGATGTAGACCTGTCACAATGCAAAGGGAAGGCAGCTACAGAGTGGCTGAAGCCTGGGTGGTGTTACCCGGTGAAAGCACTTTGCAGCTAAAACTAAGTAATCAAGCAGCATTATCTTAAATGATGACATTTCAGAGGTACTGTGTGGAGCATGTCCTGAATGCAGTGAAACTGCAGTGTTCAGTACAGCAGTGACACTGTTCCAGGGCTACAGAATGTGATGGTTTAATTAACCCACAGCTCCTGCAGCCTGACTGTAATCAAGCCCTCCCCCTCCTTCCTCAGCAGCGCTCCCAGTTCAAGCCTTTCAGCTGCGTGCCCTGGGAATCAGACCTGGGGTTGGATGCTGTCTGAATGCCCCAAAACAGCTGATCCCAAATCCAGATCTAAATGCTTTCAATCCTTGGCACATTTGTAGGCCAGACAAAGCATCTCCATGGGCTGCAGTGTTTAGCCTAACACCTGCCTTCCCCCTGCCCCTCCCTGCGAGCGACTTGGAATAGTGAATGTGAGATGTTCAGGAGCTGGGAAGAGTTTAAACTCAGGTCTTGGCCACTGCAAGAACTTTAAATATGGGCAGCCATTCCCAAGCACCTTGGTCAAGGTTTGTCTTTTTTGGTCTATCACAGTGGCTCTGACAAGCTGCTGTTCAGTGAATCACAATTTCACAGTATCACAGTATCAGCAAGGTTGGAAGAGACCTCAAAGCTCATCAAGTCCAACCCATTACCACAGACCTCAAGACCAGACCATGGCACCAAGTGCCACATCCAAACCTACCTTGAACACCTCCAGGGACGCTGACTCCACCACCTCCCTGGGCAGCCCATTCCAGCAGTCAATGACTCTCTCAGGCAACAATTTTCTCCTCCCCTCCAGCCTAAACTTCCCCTGGCACAGCTTCAGACTGTGTCCTCTTGTTCTGCTGCTGCTTGCCTGAGAGAAGAAAGCAACCTCCTCCTGGCTACAACCACCCTTCAGGTAGCTGGAGACAGCAAGAAGGTCTCCCCTGAGCCTCCTCTTCTCCAGGCTAATCAATCCCAGCTCCCTCAGCCTCTCTCTATAGGGCTCTGCTCGAGGCCTCTCCCCAGCCTCGTTGCCCTTCTCTGGACACGCTCAAGCACCTCAATGTCCTTCTTNATCAGCACCCCCAGATCCCTTTCTGTTTGGCTGCTCTCCAGCCACTCCCACCCCAGCCTGTAGCTCTGCATGGGGTTGTTGTGGCCAAAAGTGCAGCACCTGGCACTTGGATTTGTTGAGCTCCATCCCCTTGGACTCTGCCCATCTGTGCAGGCGGTCGAGGTCCTGCTGCAGAGCCCTTCTGCCCTCCAACCCAGCAACATCAGCCCCCAGGAGGACACCTCTCTCACATTCATCTGTGGATCTCAGAGGAACTCAGTTCCTGCCATGGACTAACAGGCACAATTATTACGGTGCAAGGGAACACCTGGAATTCTAGTCCTTGTCTGTACACCAGCTGTGTGCTGTGGTTGACATGCCAGGGGGAGGGGATGTCATCCAGAGAGACCTGGATGGGCTGCAGAGGTGGGCTCAAGCCAGCCTCATGATCACAGGCTCACAGGATGGCCAGGGTCGGAAGGAATTCAAAGAGATCATCCAGTCCAATCCCCCTGCCAGAGCAGGACCAGACAATCTAGCTCAGGGCACATAGGAACACATCCAGACAGGCCTTGAAAGGCTCCAGAGAAGGAGACTCCACAGCCTCTCTGGGCAGCCTCTGCCAGGGCTCTGTGACCCTTACAGTAAAGAAGTTCCGTCTTGTGTTGAGGTGGAACCTCCTTGTCTGCAGCTTCCATCCATTGCTTCTTGTCCTATCCCAGGCAGCAAGTGAAGTTCAGTAAGGCCAAGTGCAAGGTCCTGCGCCTGGATCAGGGCAATCCAAGCACAAATTCAGGATGGGCAGAGAATAGATAAAGAGCAGTGCTGAGGACAAGGACTTGGGAATGCTGGGTGGTGAGAAGCTCAACATGAACCAGCCATGGTTGCTGGCAGTCCAGAAACCAACCCAGTCCTGGGCTGCATCCAAAGCAGTGTAGGCAGCAGGTGGAGGGAGGGGATTCTGACTCTTGGGAGTACTGTGTCCAGCTCTTGAGCCCCCAACACAAAAACACAGAAGTGTTGGATCAGGTCCAGATGTCATGAAGATCATCTGAGAGATGGAGATCCTCCCCTGTGGGGACAGGTTGAGAGAGCTGGGGTTGTTCAGCCTGGAGAAGGCTGCAAGGAGACTTTCTAGCAGCCTTCTAATATCTGAAGTGGGCTACAAGAGTGCTGGAGAGGAACTTTAGACAAAGGCATGGTGTAACAGGACAAGAGGTGATGGCTTCAGACTGGAAGAAGGTGGATTTAGAGGAGATGTGAGTAAGAAATTCTTCCCCATGAGGGTGATGAGGCACTAGAACAGGCTGCCCAGAGAAGCTGTGGAGGCTCCAGAACTGGAAGTGTTCAAGACGGGTCCGGATGGGACCTTAAGCAAGGTGGTGTAGTTGGATGTGTCCCTGCCTATGGATACTGCAGAAGGTTTGGCACGTTGCCATACACAGATTCTTGCTCAGATTACACAGAATTTCCATTTTCCCCTGTTGTGTGAATATTAAATGAGACAAAGAGCAGCAGACTCCATCTGACAGCTGCATTTAATTTCCCTTCTCCTCATTTGCTTTGTTTACCGAAGTCCATTTCCATGGACCTTACATAGGACTTTCTCCCCTGAATAAAAAGCTTAAATTAGCTAGGAGTAAAACCCTTTAGTTGATCAGAGGGCTGGAGCAGCTCTGCTCTGAGGACAGGCTGAGAGAGTTGGGGCTGTGCAGCCTGGAGAAGAGAAGGCTTCCAGGAGACCTTAGAGTAGCCTTCCAGGATCTGAAGGGGGCTACAGGAAGGCTGGGGAGGGACTATTGACAAGGTCTTGTAATGCCAGGACAAGGGGCAATGGGTTTGAAGTGTCAGAGGGGAGATTTAGACTGGATGTTAGGAGGAAGTTGTTTGCAGTGAGGGTGGTGAGACACTGGCACAGGTTGCCCAGGGAGGTTGTGGCTGCTCCCTCCCTGGAGGTGTTGAAGGCCAGGTTGGAGGAGGCCTTGAGTGAGCTGTGCTAGTGGGAGGTGTCCCTGCCTATGGCAGGGGCTTGGAACTAGCTGATCCTTGAGGTCCCTTCCAACCTTCCCTTCCTATGCCTCTATGATTAATAACATGGGTGTTACTCTGTTAGTAAGTCAGAGCGTTGCTGTAGCTCAATGTGCAGTGGATTTCTGCAGGCTCTTACTGCTGCCAGGTTATTGTCAGAATCTGTTCATATCATCCAACTCTGTCTTAAAAGAGCTTTTAATAGGAAATGTCTCCATAGAATGAGTTTGCCTGGGAAAAACTCCTTGCACTGAAGTGGAGTAACATTTACTACACTAGAGCAAATATTGGAGCACTAAGTTGCATTGCCCTTACTCCAAGAAGGACATTGAGGTCCATGACCAGAGAAAGGCAGTGAGGTTGAAGGTCTGGTGAGGAGTAGCAGAAGGAACTGGGGTTGTTCAGTCTGGAGAAGGGGAGGTTGAGGGGAGATCTCACTGCTCTCTACCACTCTCTGAAAGGAGGCTGCAGTGAGGTGGAGTTGGTCTCTTCTCCCTAGTATCAAGTGACAGAAGGAGAAGAAATGGCCTGAAATTGTGCCAGGGGAGGAAAAATTCCTTTGCTGCAGGAGTGGTCAGGCTGCTCAGGGAGGTGGTGGAGTCACCATTCCTGGAGGTGTCCAAGAAAGCATTGGAAGAGGCCGCTCAGGGAGGTGGTGGAGTCACCATTCCTGGAGGTGTTCAAGAAACCTGTGGGCATGGCACTTTGGGACAGAGTTTTAGTTTGTTGGGACATAGTTTTTGGTGGTGTTGGGTTGATGGTTGGACTCAATCTTGGAGGTCTTTTCCAAGCCAAAGAGTTCTATGGTTCAGTGACTCAGAAGGATTTCAGAGGGGCCAGGACTTCACCCATTTTCCTGCTTTGCTCCCTGTTTATTGAATTCCTTAAGAAACAAAACTTCCAGGGAGTGACCAACAGGATCCACAAAGAGCAAAAAAAAGGAGACTGCAACTCTGGTAATAATGAATTCATTTTTATTAGAGCAAATACAGTTGTGCAAACTGTACCTTGTACATTTTGGGTTATAAAGAGAGAAACTGACAAGAGAAAGAGTTCATCCTTTGACAGCAAGGAACTTCCAATAGACAAAGTGACGTTGTTGGAGAGGCTTGGTAGGCCTCATTGTGCTGTCCAAAATGTAGTGTACAGTAGAACAACCAGTTATAAATAGCCTCTGTGCACAGGTTAGAAAAATACCCACATTTTTGTTTGAGCTTCCTCTTAAAAAAAGCTTAGAAATCAGACATCTTTAGAAATGGTACTAACAGGCTGAGATTTAGAAACATTTTCAGAAGCTTTGTCACCCATTGTCTCCAGAGTATTTTAAATAAACATTGAATAGGAATTAAATAGGTGTCAGTTATAAAATTACCTCTCCATGGAGGGAGATGTAGGGGGTGGGGTGGGGTGGGGAGGTGATTTCCACTGCTGGACTCTTTCGTCCATAATATGAAGGCTTACGCAGTAACTTTGCAAAGCTTTGTTCTTCTTTAAAAATGCCTTTTTTTCCTAAATGTCAAACCACAATTTCAACTGTTATTTTTGAATTTTATTTTATTTGTTTTCCCCTTTTAAACTTTTATTTATTATTAAAAATAAATACAGGAGTTTTCTTTTTCATTTGCTCTCTTTCTGCTTCCTTCCTTTACCCGCATACAGGATTCTCCACACGCTTCTGTTAAACCCCACCAAGGTGTCACTGCCCTGCTGGGAGCTGCTCAGCTCAGACCCTTTACCTCAATGTGAAGGTGCTGCAGCCAAAGGTAGCTACTGGGCTGTGTGGAAAAAAAAAAACAAACAAAAAACAAAACAAACAAACAAACAAACAAACAAAAAAAAACCCCAAACCTGCTGCCCAGTAAACCATGCAAACACATAGAAAGTTTAACAAACAGGTTCAAAAAACTCTTATGGTATGAAAGGTTTGCAAACAAGAGATAAAAGAAACTGTAACACAAGCCCTTTGCTTGTTGGAGCTTTAAAGTAGTCACTTGCCAAATGGCCACACCACGTATTTTCAGTCAAGAAAGCATGCTTTTGGTTAATATAGGGGACAGGAACTACAGTGTAGCAGCACGGGGAAGGAACCAGGAGCACAACGCTGGAGCCAAGGGCTGGGAAACCACTTCAGGGAAACTTCCCAAAGGAAACAAACAAATTTTTTTTTTAACTGTTTTTTCTTTAAAGTTTTGATTTTTTTTTTTAAATGCTGAGGCAAAATGATAAACAGGCTTTAAAAACACTGAAGGCAGCAAATCAATAACCAACCACTTAAGCTTTCTGAATGGATCGACTACCTTTAGAGGGGGAGCTTTTTAGCTTCACTGCCAGTGGCATCCAGGTGCTAGCAGACAGCATTTGGCTGTAAAGTACCTCAGTGTTTAAATAGAAGAATTTAAATCACAAATTACCACAGCACCAGAAGTAAAAAAAAAAAAAATAAAAGGGGGGAAAAAAAAGAAAAAGAAAAATAAAGAAAAAAAAAGAAAGAAAAAAGAAAGACAAAGAAAAAATAAAGAAAAAAAGAAAAAAGAAAAAAGAAAGAAAAAGAAAGAAAAAGAAAGAAAAAGAAAGAAAAAGAAAGAAAAAAGAAAGAAAAAAGAAAGAAAAAGGAAGAAAAAAGAAAGAAAAAAATAAAGAAAAATAAAGAGAAAAATAAAGAAAAAGAAAGAAGAAAGAAAAAGAAAGAAAAAAGAAAGAAAAAGAAAGAAAAAGAAAGAAAAACAAAGAAAAAAGAAAGAAAAAGAAAGAAAAAAGAAAGAAAAAGAAAGAAAAAAGAGAAAGAAAAAAATAAAGAAAAAGAAAGAAAAAGAAAGAAAAAAAGAAAGAAAAACAAAGAAAAAATAAAGAAAAAGAAAGAAAAAAGAAAAAAGAGAAAAAAAATAAAGAGAAAAAAGAAAAAAGAAAGAGAAAGAAAAAAGAAAAAAAAAGAAATATAAAGAAAAAAGAAAGAAAAAAAAAGAAAAAGGAAAGAAAAAAAATAAATAAAACAAATTTTAAAAAATAAAGAAAAAAAAAGAAAAACAAAGAAAAAAGAAAGAAACAATACACTGAAAAAAAGAAAATCTAAGAAAAAAGAAGGGAAAAACAAAAAAAAAGGGGGAAAAAGAAGGAAAAAAGAAGGAAAAGTAAAAGAAGGAAAAAAGAAGGAAAAGAATAAAAAAAGAAGGAAAAGTAAAAGAATGGAAAAAGAAGGAAAGTAAAAGAATGAAAAAAGAAGGAAAGTAAAAGAATGAAAAAAGAAGGAAAAGAATGGGAAAAGAAGGAAAAGTAAAAAAATGAAAAAAGAAAGAAAAAAGAAAAAAAGAAGAAAATAAAAAGGAAAGAAAAAGAAAAAAGGAAAAAATAAAAAATAAAAAGAAAAATGAAAAGAAAAATAAATAGAAGGGAAATAGAAAAAAAAGAAGGGAAAAAAGGAAGGGAAAAAGAAGGAAAAGTAAAAGAATGAAAAAAGAAAGAAAAAAAAGAAAAAAGAAGAAAACAAAAATGAAAGAAAAAAGAAAAAAAGGAAAAAAGGAAAAGAAAAATAAATAGAAGAGAAAAAGAAAAAAAAAGAAGGGAAAAAAGGAAGAGAAAAAGAAGGAAAAGTAAAAGAATGGAAAAAGAAAGAAAAAAAGGAAAGAAGAAAATGGAAAGAAAAAGAAAAAAGGGAAAAAGGAAAAGAAAAAAGGAAAGAAAAATGAATAGAAGGGAAAAAGAAAAAAAGAAGGGAAAAGTAACTGAAGAAAGGAAGGAAAAATATGAAAAAATACAAAGAGGAAAAAAGAAAAAATGAAAAAAGTGGGGAAAAAAAGAAAATAAATATAAAAAGGGGAAAAGAAAGAGAAAAGAGAAGGGAAAAAAGAAAAAAGAAACAAAAGTTTAAAAAAATTCAAAAATTATGAAAAAAAAGAAAAAGGCAGGAAAAAAAGGAAAATAATAAAAAAGAAAAAATTCAAAAGGAAAAGAAAAAGAAAGAAAATAACAGAAAATAAAAAAAGAAAAAAAGAAGGAAAAGAAAAGGAAAAAGGAGGGAAAAAAAAGGAAAAGATAAATCATCACCATGCAGAGCCTGCATCTCATCTCCCTTGGCTTGTTCTGATATTCCACCTCTCATTTAGGATGTGCTGACATCAACTTAAGATTCTGACTCCTTTCTTATGGAAATTTTTGCTGGCTATTGGCATCTGAGCACTTGTAGGAGGGTACCAACACCTTGAAATGTCACAGCCCTGGTGTGTCCCTCACTGAACCCCAAAGCAGAACGGCTCTGCAGGTTCAGGAGCAGATCAGACTCAGATACTTCGTTTTCTGCTTCTGCTGCTAGGCAGAAGCTGTGGCTCTCTCCAGGCTGGCCTAGACACTACGTTATGGCTATACATCAAATGTCATCAACAAGGACTGAACAGAATCATGCACAGGCAAATGAAACTCGACCTCCCCGAGCACCGCAGGAGATGTTAAAAGCAGCAGGTAATGGGATCAGCCTGGTGACTGCTGCTGCTAACTATTTCTTCTAACGAGATCGGAGCGGGCGCTGGAATCGCTTCCACAGCAACAGGGTCCTCTGAGCACATTCCTCTGGCAGTCCTCCTCCCATCTCCCCACCACACACATCAGACAGTAAAATAGTAAGGCAGCTGTTAGCTTCCATCAACCAAAGTGCAGCTCCGTGCGTTTCCACTTCAGTCACACTGCTGGGACAGATGGAGAAGCCAACGCGCTCCGCTGGCGGGGCTGCTTCAGCAGATCAGTTTGGTTGCTTTCCAGCACGGCTGCTTGCTTCAGCTTTCAGAGGACCCCAAAGCAGAGAAACTGAGCTGGGCCCCCGGCTGAATTTTCCAAGTTTTCGTCTCTTTCGCGTCCCATCCCAATTCCAAGCCTCCTTTTCCCTGTGTCTGAGCATGACAGGTGCCATTTAAAAGGCTGATGACACAACTGCAGAGAACTGTGGGCTAACACCACTAGTTGTGATGACTTCACTGAAGGGTCAAAACAGTTACACCGTTAAACAACTGCGTTCAGCCACATTCAGACATAGCTACAATTAAAGGAGGGAAGGTTAAAAGGATGGGAGGAAATGAAACCTTTCCTCATGTGAGGTGGGGGAGCAGGCGGCGGTTTGAGAGGGAACGGAGACCTTTCTTACCTTTGCTAATCCCAATCAAGTCAGAAAATGGACAAAAAGAATGGCTAAGCCAATGTTCAACAGCATCACCAGGGCGATCAGGACTGAGTTAGGACCCTGCAAATGAAACAAAGGTGTCAGAATGGAGGCAGCCTCCCACATGTTGCACAGCAATCAGCATGACCTGGCACCACAGAATGATAAGGTTGGAAGGGACCTCAAGGATCAGCTAGTCCCAACCCCCTGCCATAGGCAGGGACACCTCCCACTAGCACAGCTCACTCAAGACCTCCTCCAACCTGGCCTTCAACACCTCCAGGGAGGGAGCAGCCACAACCTCCCTGGGCAACCTGTGCCAGTGTCTCACCACCCTCACTGCAAACAACTTCCTCCTAACATCCAGTCTAAATCTCCCCTCTGCCACTTCAAACCCATTGCCCCTTGTCCTGGCATTGCAAGACCTTGTCAATAATCCCTCCCATCACCTCTTCCAGTTTGGATCTTGCTTTAAAGGGTTACCTACAGACTGCTGGCCTGAAACACAGCCACTGCCCCTGGACTTCAGCTGAGCTGGATCTCACCTGTGTGAGAAGGATCTGGGTAAGCACAGGTGAGAGCAGAGTGTGGCACTGTTCTAAACCACCCTGAGCCTGAGCCATCTGATATGTGAAAGCAACCCCAACAACACAAAACCAGGATCAGCTGAAAATAAAGCCCAAGAACGTGAACTGCTGTAGGACAGGTGGAGCACTGCTCTTCATTCTGGCAGCATGGGCCTCTAGTTCCAACCCCAGACAGGACAACAGGTTTTATGCAAAAGTGACTGGTTTATGGATGAGCCAAGGGGAACAGGAGGAGTTCCTGCTGCACCGGCACACAGAATTAACCACGTTGGAAAAGATCTTTTAGCTCATCGAGTCCAACCTATCACCTAACACCTTCTAATTAGCTAACCCATGGCACTAAGTGCCTCATCTAGCCTCCTTTCAAACACCTCCAGGGATGGGGACTCCACCACCTCCCCAAGCAGCCCATTCCAATGCCAATCAATCTTGCTGTGAAGAACTTCTTCCTAACATCCAGCCTGAACCTGCCCTGGCACAGCTTGAGGCTGTGTCCTCTTCTTCTGTCCCTGGGTGCCTGGCACAAGAGACCAACCCCACCTGGCTATAACCTACTTCCAGGTAGCTGTAGAGAGCAATAAGCCTCCTGAGGCTCCTCTTCTGCAGGTCGCATACTCCCAGTTCCCTCAGCCTCACCTAGGAGGGCTGTGCTGCAGGCCCCTCACCAGCCTGGCAATGCTTCCATTACAGGCTAAGAACAACTTCATTCCCGCAAAATTAAATTGCCTTGGATTTACTCTGACACTTCTCTCCCAGACTTGTGTACTGAGGAAATGAAATGAGGAGAATCACAGACCCATTTTGGCTGGGAAAGCCCTTTAAGATCATGATCAAGTCTAACTGTTCTCTGTCAGGGCTGGGGTTTAACCTCAGCACAACATCTCTGCCTCTTTGAATTATGTCCAGAGATGGGCATACAACCACCTCCCTGGGGCACCTGTTCCAGTGGCTATGAACCCTTAGAGTGAAGCAGTTTCTTCTCATATTCAAGCTAAATCTAAACTCCTAACCTAATACTCCTTCCCTTCCTAGCTTGAGCTAAACTGGGTTAGAACACGCAACCATCAGAGCATTTTAATCTCTGTGAAGCAAGGGAACAAAGTTTTTACAGAGTCACAGATTTCATTGGGTTGGAAGGAACCCTCAAAGGTCGTCTTGTCCAACCCTGCTGCAGTCAGCAGGGACACCTCCAACTAAGGGATTGCAATACCAAGCTCCATTGACCAGTGACAGGCTTTCATTGCCGGGGCAGACCAGAAGAGGAACCATGGTTAGAATCATAGCCTTCCTGTAGCCCCCTTCAGATCCTGGAAGGCTACTCTAAGGTCTCCTGGAAGCCTTCTCTTCTCCAGGCTGCAGAGCCCCAACTCTCTCAGCCTGTCCTCATAGCAGAGCTGCTGCAGCCCTCTCAGCATCTTTGTGGCCTCCTCTGGACCCACTCCAACACTTCCATGTCCTTCCTGTGCTGGGGGCTCCAGAACTGCACACAGGACTCCAGGTGGGGTCTGACAAGAGCAGAGTAAAGGGGCAGAATCCCCTCCCTTGCCCTGCTGCCCACACTGCTCTTGCTGCAGCCCAGCACACAGTTGCTGTCTGGGCTGCACTCACACTGCAGCCTCATCTTGAGCTTTTCATCATCCCACACTCCCAGGGCCTTTTCCTCAGGGCTGCTCTCAGCCATTCCCCACCCAGTCTGGAGCTGTGCTTGGCATTGTGCCTACCCAGGTGCAGGACCTTACACTTGGCCTTGTTGAATGTCATGAGGTTGGCCTGGGCACAGCTCTGCAGCCTGTCCAGGTCCCTCTGGATGGATCTCTGCCCTCTAGCAAGTCGACTGTGCCACACAGCTTGGTGCCATCTGCACACTTGCTGAGGCTGCACTGATTCCTCTGTCCATGGCACTGACAAAGATGTCAAACAGCACTGGTGCCAGCACTGACCCCTGAGGGACTCCACTTGGCACTGGTCTCCAGGTGGACATTGTGCCCTTGCTCCCCACTCTCTGGGTGCCACCATCCAGCCAATTCCTTACCCAGCAGTGCTCCACCCATCCAGTCCATGTTTTTCCAGTTTGGTTTCTTCCTTCTTGCTAGAAATGAGCCACGGTGGCCCAGAGAATACAAGGCACTTTAGAACAGAGAGCAGGCCTAAAAGGCATTTCTCCTATGAGTGGCTGAGAGACTTGGGACTCTTTAGTCTGGAGAAGGGAAGACTAAGGGGAATCTTCTTACTGCTTATGAATATCTGAAGGGTAGAGGTCAAGAGGATGGGGTCAGGCTCTTTTCAGTGATGCCCAGCGAGAGAACAAAGTGGGGCAAGAACAAATCAGAACTGAAGAGGTTCCATCTGAACATAAGGAAAAGCTTCCCTCCTGTGAGGGTGTTGGAGCCCTGGAGCAGGCTGCCCAGAGAGGTTGTGGAGCCTCCTCCTCTGGAGACTTTCAAGACCTGCCTGGATGCATTCGTGTGTGACCTGTTGTGGGTGACCCTGCTGTAGCAGGGATATTGGACTAGATGATATCCAGAGGTCCTTTCCAACTGTCACCATGCTGTGGTTCTCCCTCCCTGAGTGAAGACAAACTGTATGGTTGTATTTCTAACTACCTACATGTCTCAGTAGAAGCTGAAAGGCAGTTTTTAAGCAGGACTGGAATTTTTCTCCTGCAGCTTTCTCTGTGCACCTGCTCTGGTCACTCCTGAGTTGTTCAAACTAATTTTAGCTTTCACTATCTTAGGCCCTTGCAGGACACTAGAGTCTTGTTTATGGTATTGATCCTAAAGTGTTAGGGACTCAGTTCCTAGGTGTCTTCAGAAGAGGTAGCAGTTTCTTGTACAGTAACCACATGCTCCATGAACAATTTGTTTGATCATTTTTCTGAGTTTATCAGGAAATTCTCCTGAGGGCTGTTCCAACCTAAACAAGTCTATGATTCTACAACTGTATTTCTCTGCAATCCAGACCTGCTTTCCCCTCCACTCCAGTCAAAGACAATCTCAAATGAGGTGACATTCAAATGGCCACAACTTCCCTAGGCAACCTGTTCCAGTGTCTCAGCACCCTCACTGTAAAGAACATCAGGGTGCCAGTTGATACTGGGACTAGAGGCTGCTAGCCAGCAATGAGAACCAAGTTAGCACTGCTTTGTGGTCAAGGGTCTCTGTGCCCACTTCACCCTGGGGCAAAAAGCAGTCTGGAGGTGTTTAAAAGAAGAAGACTGTTGAGGGACATGGTCTGGCACCAGAGTTAGCAGAGCTTCTGTGACACTAAAAAGAAGGTGCTCTTGTGTAGCACTAGGTGCTCTTAGAATCATAGGATGGTAAGGCTGGAAGGGACCTCAAGGATCATCTAGTTCCAACCCCCTGCCAGAGGCAGGGACACCTCCCACTAGCACAGCTCACTCAAGGCCTCCTCCAACCTGGCCTTCAACACCTCCAGGGAGGGAGCAGCCACAACCTCCCTGGGCAACCTGTGCCAGTGTCTCACCACCCTTACTGCAAACAACTTCCTCCTAACATCCAGTCTAAATCACCCCTCTGCCACTTCAAACCCATTGCCCCTTGTCCTGGCATTACAAGACCTTGTCAATAGTCCCTCCCCAGCCTTCCTGTAGGCCCCCTTCAGATACTGGAAGGCCACAATAAGGTCTCCTGGAAGTCTTCTCTTCTCCAGGCTGAAGTTGATGAGGTTGCAAATGCTTTGCCCCACTGAAGATTTAATTTCTGGGGAAGGTGAGTTTTCTTCCTGAAGTCACTTCCATGGCAAGAACAAAGAACCGAGGATCCTTGCTCCTCAGTGTTTCCAAAAGCATAGCTTCAGGTTAGAACGTGTAATGCCTTATCTTCCTGAGATCAGTTTTGCTATGAGAATGGAAACAGGATTGATAACAATGAAACCTTTTGCTTAAATAATTTATCTGTGTGCAGTTCTGGAGCCCCCAGCACAGGAAGGACATGGAACTGCTGGAGTGGGTCCAGAGGAGGCCACAAAGATGCTCAGAGGGCTGCAGCAGTTCTGCTGTGAGGATAGGCTGAGAGAGTTGGGGTTCTGCAGCCGGGAGAAGAGAAGGCTTCCAGGAGACCTTAAAGTAGCCTTCCAGGATCTGAAGGGGGCTACAGGAAGGCTGGGGGGGGACTATTGACAAGGTCTTGCAATGCCAGGACAAGGAGCAATGGGTTTGAAGTGGCAGAGGGGAGATTTAGAGTGGATGTTAGGAGGAAGTTGTTTGCAGTGAGGGTGGTGAGACACTGGCACAGGTTGCCCAGGGAGGTTGTGGCTGCTTCCTCCCTGGAGGTGTTCAAGGTCAGGTTGGAGGAGGCCTTGAGTGAGCTGTGCTAGTGGGAGGTGTCCCTGCCTATGGCAGGGGGTTGGAACTAGATGATCCTTGAGGTCCCTTCCAACCTTCTCATTCTGTGATTCTATGATCTGCAATGGTATAAGGCTGTGAAGGATATACAGAAGTCTGTGCATCAACATACGGTTAGAATCAGTAATTGTGTAGAGTGCTGTAAAGGTTTTATTGAGTGTCAGAACCCTTCCTGAAAATTACTTACTGCACAGATGATATCCAACAAGGTTCTTAAGGATGTAACAGATTCACAGAAGGTATGAAACACAACCCTGATTGCTGCAACAGCTGCAGCAGGCTTGTCTGTAAATGAAGTTGCTCAAAGTTCTTAACCCAAAGGAAGGTTGATCTTTCATACCTATGTGAGAAATGGCTTGGGTTTGGAGAGATGGAAGGACTGAAAATGGGCCACCCTGGCTCCGTGTCCTTAATGCATTATCACTGGGAGTGTAGAGAAAGCACAGCACAACTTTACACAGCATCTCTGGAGACTCCAATGGAAGTGATCAAGAAATGGTAGACATAAAATTTTGCATTCCCAAGCAAATGTTTTCCCATTCTCTTTCCAGAGGTGGGAGAGTCTTTTTCTCTTTATATTCTGTAACAAATGTATTTTAAAATTTTTACAGAAGATCTTTTTAGAGGGGCTTGTAGTGGCAGGACGAGAGGCAATGGTTCGAGCCGGAAGAGGGCAAATTTAGACTGGAGGTTAGGAAGAAATTCTTCCCAGTGAGAGAATTGACACACTGCAACAAGTTTCCCAGGGAGGCTGGAGGAGGCCTTGAGCATCCTGGTCCAGTGGGAGATGTCCCTGCTCATGCAGGGGAGTTGGAACTGGATGATCTGGGATTGGTTAGCCTGGAGCAATCCCAAGCACAAATACAGGCTGGGTGGTGAATGGCTGGCGAGCAGCCCTGAGGAAAAGGACCTTGGAGTCTGGGTTGATGAAAAGCTCAACATGAGCCTGCAGTGTGCACATGCAGCCCAGACAGC
>VWZE01019645.1:116403-135890 GCA_013396675.1 Eubucco bourcierii
ACTGTGCCACACAGCTTGGTGCCATCTGCACACTTGCTGAGGCTGCACTGATTCCTCTGTCCATGGCACTGACAAAGATGTCAAACAGCACTGGTGCCAGCACTGACCCCTGAGGGACACCACTTGGCACTGGTCTCCAGGTGGACATTGTGCCCTTGATCCCCACTCTCTGGGTGCCACCATCCAGCCAATTCTTTACCCAGCAGTGCTCCACCCATCCAGTCCCTGTTTTTCCAGTTTGGTGCCCAGGATGCCATGTAGGACAGAGTCAAATGCCTTACTCAGGTCCAGGTAGATGCCATCAGTTGCCCTTCCCTTGTCCACTGTCACTGTGACTTCTTCATAAAAAGCCACCAAATTAGTCAGGCAAGATCTGCCCTTGGTGCAGCCATTGCTGGGTACCACCAATCACCTCTGCTTTGTTTTCCATTTGCCTTAGCAGAACTTTCAGCAGGATCTTCTTCCAGTCTGAAGCCATTATACCTTGTCCTGTCACATCAGGCCTTTGTAAAATGTCCCTCTCCAGCCCTCCTGTAGCCCTCTTCAAACATTGGGAGGCTGCTCTAAGGTGGCCCCAGAGCCTTCTCTTCTCTCCAGACTGAACAACTCCTTCAAGCTGACAGAAACTACCCAGTACCAAGTTCTGTACTGTGCTCATTTACAGTGAAAACTGGAGGAAATGGTTGGCTTGTGAGAAGACATTCAAGAATGTTGTTCTTTGATTTTGCAGTCACAATAGTAGCCTGCAGCCACCACATGGGTAAATGAAGGAAAAAGCAGGTTTATGTCTGAAACAAGGATGTGCAGAAGCTGGCAGGAAGTGAAAGTGAATCTCAGAGCTCTTATCACTATCAGCATGCAAGTGCAGGCAGGTCCTTGTAAAGGAGTAACAAGAAATGACTCAGCTCATTTGGGAGGTGAAAGAAAAGACATTAAATCGTCATATGGAAGTCTATTTTATCCAACATTAAGCAGAGCAGTACACAAAAATATTAACCTCATGGAAAGATACCAGGAAAAAATGAAGCGAACCCCACTTTGGTTCTTCCTATAGCATGTGAGAGATGGAGGTAGGCTGCAATGTTGATAGAGGTGACACAGGCTTAATTCTGTTTTATCTTGAGTATGGGACTGATGTTCCACAGGGCACCCCAGGTGTAGCAGAGACAGATTTTCCCTCACAGGTTCTGTATAGTCATTATCATCATTGAATCATCACAGAATGGTTTAAGATAGAAAGGACTGTAAAGATCATTTAGTGCAAACTTCCTACCATTGGCAGGGACACCTCTCAACTAGACTTGCCTGCTCAAGGCCTCATCCAACCTGGCCTTGAACATCTCCAGGGAGGAGACATCCACAACCACTCTGAGCACCTATTGCAGAGCCTCACCACTCATACTGAAGAACTTCTTCCTAAGCTCCTGTCTAATGCTACTCCTCCCTCATCTTTAAACCATTCCCCCTTGCCCTGTCTCTAGACAACCTCAGGAAAAGTCCCTCAGGAAAAGTCCCTCTGCAGCCTTCTTGTAGGACCCCTTCAGGCATTGGAAGACAGAGCCTTCTCTTCTCCAGGTTGAGTAACCTCAGCTCCCTCCACCTCTCCTCATAGCAGAGGTGCTCCAGCCCTTGGATTATCCTTCTGGCTCTCTTCTGGACTCTCTGCAATAGCTCTGTGTCCTTCTTACACTAGGAAGCATTTTCTGTAATGGTAAAGCATTCTCCAGGACTGTGGGAATTCCCTTGGACAGTAGAAAAGTTCAGGATCTTCCCCCTAAGAACACATTACAGAATTAGCCCCAGCTCCTGATGATGTGTGCTCTCTGAAGCCTGCTTGTGACACTGCCATGAAGAAGGGGTTGGTTTGAGGAATGCTTGATACTGACTCTTCATCATTCATGCAAAGCAAAATTCATCAGATGCTTCCAAATGGTAACCAAAACTTCCTCCAGCAATGCACATCCCTCACGACTCACCCAGGACTACTGTTGCTGCATAAGTGACAACATTCACACTCTAATCAACCCAGAACCTTTGCTCTGCAACGACAGCCATGTCAAAAAATCCCCCAAACTAGCCACACCCCTCACCCCCAGTCTCCAGTTACCTGGTTGGTAGAAATTTGGTGAAAGTTCTCTGGCAACTGCTCTTGCAATGTCACACTCCTGGCGAGCAGCCTGAGCAGCCTGATCCGCAGCATCAGCTTTAGCTCTTGCGTGAGCAGTTCTGTACAGAGCAGAAAAGAGGTTTATGCAGGGGGGGTTTTGGGGAGATGCACTGAGAGTGTGAGAGCAAAGAGCTCCTGCCCTCAGCTGCCACACACTCTCCTGGAACACTGATTCTTATGCCTGCTCACTGTGAGTAGCTGCAAAGCATAGAACGACAGAAATGTTTGGGTTGGAAAAGCCCTCTAAGATCATCCAGTCCAACCATCAACCCAACACCACCATGGCCACTAAATCATGTCCCAGAGTGTCATATCCACACATCTATTGAACACCTGAAGCTGGTGATGCCACCTGGTGTAAAAGCTCTGCTGACCTTGCTGAACCTGCATATGCAGCCCAGACAGCCAACTGAGTCCTGGGCTGCAGCAAGAGCAGTGTGGGCAGCAGGGCAAGGGAGGGGATTCTGCCCCTTTGCTCTGCTCTCCTCAGACTCCACCTGGAGTCCTGTGTGCAGTTCTGGAACACTCAGCACAGGAAGGACATGGAAGTGTTGGAGCAGGTCCAGAGAAGGNATTTAGACTGGATGTTAGGAGGAAGTTGTTTGCAGTGAGGGTGGTGAGACACTGGCACAGGTTGCCCACGGAGGTTGTGGTTGCTCCCTCCCTGGAGGTGTTGAAGGCCAGGTTGGAGGAGTCCTTGAGTGAGCTGTGCTAGTGGGAGGTGTCCCTGCCTATGGCAGGGGGCTGGAACTAGCTGATCCTTGAGGTCCCTTCCAACCTTACCATTCTATGATTCTATGATTCTGTGGTGACTCCACCACCTCCCTGGGCAGCCTGTTCCAATGCTCAACCACTCTTGCAGCAAAGAAATCTTTCCTCATATCCAACCTAAACCTCCCCTAGCATGATTTCAGGCCATTTCCTCTTGTTCTGTCACCTGATACTAGGAGGAAGAGACCGAACCTCCACCTCACTGCAACCTCCTTTCAGGGAGTTGTAGAGAGCAATGAGACCTCCTCTCAGCTTCCTCTACTCCAGACTTGCAGTTCCCTCAGCTGCTCCTCCAGAATTGTTCTCCAGACCCTTCATGAACCTCATTGCCTTTCTCTAGACATGCTTCAGCACCTCAATGTCCTTCATGTAGTAAGGGGTCCAAAACTGAAGCCAGGATTTGAGCTGCAGCCTGACCAGTGTCCCAGACAGGGACATGATCACTTCCCTCCTCCTGCTGGCCACACCGTTGCTGATGCAGGCCAGGATGCTGGTGGCTGCCTTGGCCACATGCTGGCTCATCTTCAGCTGGCTGTCAAAGCACTCTCAGGTCCTTTTCTGCAAGGCAGTTTCCAGCCACTCTACCCCAAGCCTGGAGTGTTGCATGGAATTGGTGTGACCCCAAGAGTAGGACCCAGCACTTGGGTAACATCAACTGAAAATCAGGTACAGGATTTTGGAATCAACACATGATTCCTCTCAGCTCTTCAGTCCTGCTCATTCTTGTTTCTCACTTACTTGCAGGTACACAATTTACAGCCTAAATTTAGAACTAATATTTCTAAACATAATAAAAACCAGTATCTGACCAAGCCTGGGATGATGACTTTGATACATGTTAGAAGAATACAGAAGGTCACCACAGCAACTCCTCAACAGACATCTGTTAGACCAGGCCATGTAGTGTTCAGGGAGGCTGAAGAATGTCCTTAGCTCTAAAGGTTGAACCAGATAATCTTTGGGGACCCTTCCAACCTGGCTTTCTGTGATAACATTTCAAAGTGAATGCTTGAGACTGGTTGCCATGTAAAACTGAGGTATGTTGGCCCCCAAATTGGAGAAATGTCCTCCACAGTCAGGCCATGCTGGAAAGGAAGGACATGGAAAGTGTCTTTGATGCTTCAATGGACATCTGTATAAACGGGGACTTAGTTTTAAGCTCTTGTAACCCATTGAATGTCAAATCCAAAAAAGTCTGATAAAGCAACCTGTCTGAAGTCAAGACAACAGTATTGGAAGGCTTTTGGAAAGTAACTTGTCCTCTGCCTCCACTTTTGTCCTGCTATTCCTCAAGAAGCCTTGAGAACAGCTTGTGCAAGTGCCTCCAGTCCCAGCCTGTGTGAATGGAGAGCAGTGCTGCTGCTGGACTGCATCACAGTCCCATTTTCCCTCCTCACTTGGTTTGTTAAACAGTCATCTGCTCAAACATTCCTGGTGGCTGTGATCCCTGGGTGCCTCTGCAGCATTAGCACATAGCCTGGAGCTAGCAACCGGTTCAGCAGAGGGGAGGGAAAGCTCAGTGTGGCAAACCAGCAGAGTTTTTCCAGCCTCCGGAGATGTTAATAACATTTCTAAACCAGATTTGCTAAATGGCTCAATCTCGGGGTTATCCTAAAGTTCTAGTAGAAAACTAACTCTTCAGTAAGGAAAAAAAAATGAGTTAAGAGGACAACACCAGCAGTAACTGTGATCCTGTGGGCATGGTGACACCACTCAGTAATAAAAGACATCAAAAACTTTCACCACTTTGGCTGCAAAAACTCAGTTTCAAGGAGTGAAGAACAGCTAGATGTGTTTTAGACAAAGCCAGAATGAGATGCTACCCAGCAGCAAGAGATTAACAGCATGGCAGACTTTGCATTTCTAAAGGATGTGTAATCCCCTGGGGGACCAGGACAGACACAGACAGCAAAACCCTGCAGAGACAGTTTCAGCTGAGCTGCCGACAGAAGCTTTTCGTTGAGTTTCATCCTCCCCAAAATGTGTGCTGAGCATCACTGAAGAGCTGAGCTGGGCTGAGGTAACTGGGCTAAGACCAGCTGGTGCTGCCTGCTCCTAGGGCCTTCTGGTGTCTAAAGAGAAAGACAGTGATAGATAAGGTAGGTAGGTAGACAGACAGACGGCTGGCTGGATGGATGGATAAATGGATGGATAGATAGTCAGACAGACAGATGGATAGATAAATGGATAGGTTGATAGACAGACAGACAGACAGATAGATCACAGAATCACAGAAACATTCCAGTTGGCAAAGCCCCTCAGGATTGTAAGCCCAACTGATATCCCTACTCTACAAGGTTCATCCTAAACCATATCCCCAAGCACCACATCCAAACGACTTTCAAACACACCCACACTCAGCCCCCTCATTCCAGTCCCTGACCACCCTCTCCATGAAAAGAGTTTTCATGAAGCCATGAAAAACTTTTTCCTAATGTCCAGTCTAAACCTACTCATTCTCAGCTTGAGGCCATTCCCCCTTGTTCTGTCTCCAATTACCTGTGAGAAGAGACCAGTAGCAGCCTCCCCACAACCTCCTTTCAGGTAGCTGCAGACAGCAATGAGGTCTCCCCTCAGCCTCCTCTGTTTCACACTAACCACCCCCAGCTCCCAGTCTCTCCTCATCAGATTCATTCTCCAGGCCCTTCCCCAGCTTCCTTGCCCCCCTCTGCACTGGCTCCAGCACCTCCACATCTCTCTTGTATTGTCCTCCTCACAGCTTCAGTAGTTGAGTTGGGTGAGATGTGCCCAAAGGGCTGGGCAATGGCTGGAGTAGTGCCACCAGCTGCCCTCTGTGCACTGGGCTCCTGGTTGATGAGTGTTGTGGGGAAGGAGGGGTCAGATCTGGTGTTGTACAGTGGCATCAATAAACAGAGCAATGATGGGAGAAGTTGTTGGGACCTATTAATGCACTTGCAGAACTGAAGTCCTTGCTCCAGGACTTGTACTGTGGTGCCCAAAACTGAACACGACACTCAAGGTGTGGCCTCACCAGAGCAGAGTACAAGGAGACAATCACCTCCCTGCTCCTGCTGGCCACAGCATTTCTAATACAAGCCAGGATGCCATTGGCCACCTGGGCACACTGCTTGTCAGTTACAACCCCCCCAGGTCCCTTGCTCCAAAACAGGTTTCCAGCCACACTGCCCCAAGCCTGGGGTTGTCATGGCCCAAATGCAGGACCTGGCATTTGGCCTTGTCAAAGCT
Source organism: Eubucco bourcierii (assembly GCA_013396675.1). Lineage (NCBI taxonomy): Eukaryota > Metazoa > Chordata > Aves > Piciformes > Ramphastidae > Eubucco > Eubucco bourcierii. The sequence continues at coordinate 122,549 of VWZE01019645.1, forward strand.
CTTGACATTGGCCCATCCATCCAATCTACCCAAGTCCCTCTGTAGAGCCTTCCCACCCTCCTACAGATTAACACTGCCACCCAACTTGGTGTCATCTGTGAACTTACTGATGTCAACTAAACTTACTGATGACAAATGAAGGTAGGTGTCAAGAATAAGGTTGCAGTCTCTTCAGTGTTGTCCTGTATAGGACAAGGGTTAATGGATACAAACCGAAGCACAGGAAGTTCCACCTCAACATGAGGAAAAGCTTCTTCAGTGTGAGTGTGACAGAGCCCTGGACAGGCTGCTCAGAGAGGTTGTGGAGTCTCCTTCTCTGGAGACTTTCAAGATCTGCCTGGATGTGTGTCTGTGTGGCTCACCCTAGGTGATCCTGCTCTGGCAGGGGAGTTGAACTGGATCATCTCTGGAAGTCCCTTCTAACCCCTAACATTCCATGATTATATGATAACTCAGGAACACCTTGGACTTGTAGTCAGGGTTGGAGAACGAGCCTGTTCACCATCAGAAGCATGCTGCATGGCTCCACATGTGCTAGGTGCAGTTCCTGAATGGTTGCACCCTGTGTGCTGGCTCAGGAGCAGCCATCAGAGCTGCTCTTCCTCTCTAATCATTAGTTTGGATTCAATGAGCTATTCTTAGCTCCTGCATGATGATGTCTGGGTAGCATGAACCTAATGAAGCAATCCTAGTGCTGAGACATTGTTTGGTGAGACAACAATGCAGTCTGTGCATAGATAAACTGACACTGAGCATCCTTTTGTGAGGACAGGACAACCAGACTGTTCCCACAGCAAAACAGGCTGATGGCATGGCCAAGCTGCAGCAGGCTTTGCACAAGCCAAGATACAAAGGCACCACCAGGAGGAAACCAAACTGCCATGATAGACCAGCTCTAGACTGCTGCCTGTGAAGCTCTTAAGAGTCAGAAAAGCCCTTTAAGATTATCAAGTCCATCCATTATCTGACTCTGTCAGAACTGGTACTAGATCATGTCCCTCAGCACCACATCTCTGCCTCTTTGAAGCATCTCTAGGGATGGGTATTCAACTACCTGCCTGGGGACCTTGTTTTGGGGCTTGAGCACCCTTCCAGTCAAGTTTCTTCCCATATCCAACCTAAACCTCCCCTGGGGAAACTTAAGGACATTTTCTCTCAACACTTGGGAGAAGATACCGACCATCACCTTCTCCAGCCTCCTTTTAGGGAGCTGCAGAAAGCAATGAGGTTTCCCCTCTGCCTCTTCTCCAGACTGAACAACCTCAGTTCCCTTAGTTGCACCTTCTCAGACCTCCAGACCTTTCACCAGCATTGTTGCCCTTCTCTGGACCTGCTCCAGCCTCTCAATGTCCTGCTTGGAGTAGGAGTCCCAAAGCTGAACCCAGAAGTCAAGGCGTGGCCTTACCAGTGCTGAGTACAGAGGGACAATCCCTGCCCTGGTCCTGCTGGCCACACCATTCCTGATCCAGACCAGGACACAGTATCAGTGAGTTTAAGGATCTAAACGGTGGCATGTAAGAAGCTAGTGAAGCTCCCTCAGGTGACACTCCATCAGTCAGAGCAGGAGTAAGCCAAGGAATAAAAGGAAGCTGAGCACTGCTCTTCTTGGCTGCCTTATTGCAACTCGCAGGTCCTGCCCGCCTGTCCCTCTGCTACTCACCTCAAGAGTTCCAGCAGAGCAGAAGGGCAGCATCTGCTCAGCTGTGTGCAATGCCAGGGCAGGTCTCAGCCACACACCTGAGCAGGGCCTCAGGGCTGTGCTGTCAGAAAGAGATGATGCAGCTGAAGGGATGCAACAGGCAGGGAAGGCAGAGGAATGGTCCCTGTGCTTTGGAGGAGACCCTTGGCCAAACACAAGTGTGTGCACATGGCTGTGCTGAGACACTGGCCTGACAACCTCCTCAGCAAGCATCACTGCTGACACACAGCAAACGAGTCCTGGAGCAGGCCAGGCAGACAGGTTGTGGAGTCTCCTTCTCTGGAGACATTCAAGACCTGTCAGGATGCAATCCTGGGCTACCAGCTCACTGCTTTACCAAAGCTCTTGGACAAGATGATCTCTAAGGGTCCCTTGCACCACTTCCAACTATCATTCTGTGATTTAGTGATGTCAGGAGAAGAGAGAAACAGGCAGAGATGGTGTTTCAGTGCAGAGCAGAGGCATTGTGTGTTGCCTGGGAGCAGAGGCTCTTTGGAGTCTGCTTTATGTGCCAAATCTCACCTTGGCATTTGGATGCTTTTCCAGCTCGCTCCAGCAAGAGGTACTTGATTATCTCACGCTGCAGCTGCACACTGTCAGACTCAAACAATTTTCCTGTTGCTACTTAATTTCCTGGGGTTTTATCCTAATTTCCACACTTGCTTTCTCTGCATGTCTCCCAACTTCCCTGCTCACAGCTCCTGCACTACAGTTGTCCCATTCTGCCTCGCACTGAGCCCCAGCTATCGGAGCGCTGTTATCAGTGTCTGTGGAGATGTCAGTTCTGAGTAACAACTGCTCTAAGGCAGAGTTATCAAAGCAGGGCAGCCCCACTGAGATGTAACCAATTTGCTCTATTTCTGCTGCACACAGTTTGGAGAAGTCTTCTTCACCTTTTGTTCCTGGAGTAATTCTGTCACACTAAAGTCTTGAAGTTTTGTGTATCAGTTGCTCCTCACCAGACCTATTCTCCAGACCCTTCACCAGACTCCTTGCCTTTTTCTGGATGTCCTGCAGCACCTCAATGTCTTTCTTATACTGTGGTGCACAAAACTGAACCCAAATACATGGTGTGACCTCACCAGTGCTGGCACAGGGGGACAATCACTGCCCTGGTCCTACTGGCCACACTGTTCCTGATCCAGGCAGAGGATGCTTGGCCACCTGGGCACACGCTGGCTCATCTTCAGCTGCTGTCAACCAGCACTCCAAGGCCTTTCTCTTCTGGGCAGTTTTCAGTCACTCTGCCCCAAGCCTGCCACATTCATGGGGTTTTTGTGACCCAAGTGCAGGACTCAGCACTTGGCCTTGTTGAATCCCATCCCATTGACCCCAGCTTGGTCAGGTCCCTCTGCAAAGCCTTCCTACCCTCAAGGAAATCAGCACTCCCATCCAGTTTAGTGTCACCTGCAAATACTGTGAGGGTGCCTCGATCCCCTTGTCCAGATAGCTGATAAAGACATTAAAGAGTACAGCACTGAGACCAGGGGAACATCACTGGTGACCACTCTTTGGGGCCAGTCTTCAGCCAGTAGCAGTTGGTAACCTCTTTCTCTGGAGAAAAGGAGGCTGAAGGGAGACCTTCTGACTCCCTACAACTCCCTGAAAGGAAACTGGAGCCAGGTGAGTGTTGGTCTCTTCTCACTGGTGACAAGTGATAGGACAAGAGGATATGGACTCAACTTGCACGGTGACTCCACCACCTCCCTGGGCAGCCCATTCCAGCAGTCAATGACTCTCTCAGGCAACAACTTTCTCCTCACCTCCAGCCTAAACTTCCCCTGGCACAGCTTCAGACTGTGTCCTCTTGTTCTGCTGCTGCTTGCCTGAGAGAAGAAAGCAACCTCCTCCTGGCTACAACCACCCTTCAGGTAGCTGGAGACAGCAAGAAGGTCTCCCCTGAGCCTCCTCTTCTCCAGGCTAACCAATCCCAGCTCCCTCAGCCTCGTTGCCCTTCTCTGGACACACTCAAGCACCTCAATGTCCTTCTTCANTGAACAATGAGCTCTCCCCTCAGCTCTCAGCTCTCCCCTCAGCCTCCTCTCCTCCAGACTGTACAACCCCAGTTTCCTCAGCTGCTCCTCATAAGCCTTGTTCTCCAGACCCTTCACCAGCTTCCTTGCCCTTATTTCCTTCCAGTTCCTGACTCCATGATGTTAACTCCTTCAGACAGGAGCTTTTCTGAGAAGGGGTAAAGGAATATCTGCAAACAAATTTCCTGTTTCCCATGACCAAAGCCAATTACACTGGTTGACTGAAGAGAGCTGATGAATCTAGCTGGAAGCACTAAAAAAAAATAGATGCACACTCGAGCTTCATCTGCTCTCGATGACAGACTTAGATGAAGAAAAACAACCCAAGAGATAAATATGTTTATCAGCATCATAAAATATGAGCTCCAAGGAAAAAGCATGCCAGGGAAGAAGGATTCTGCAGAGCAGAGAGATGCTTAAGGAGATGGGAACACAGGAGCCATTGGGATAATTGCTCAGAGAGTTTCTGAGGTGTGTTTAGTGCATTGCCACAGGTTTGTTTTTGAAGTCCTCCACCTGGGGCAAATGCAGTAAAACAGGAGGTGGGATAGCTGCTATCAGCAGCACCAAAGCCTGCCACTGCTCTCGACTCTGGCTGTAAGGAAACAACAACAAATTATCCCCCCAGAGACACTGCTAGGTGACAAATAACAACAGTGTGGAGGGAGAGACTCTGCCAGAATGAACTCCTGGTTTCAATTTAAAATATTGCTTTAATGTACATTAAAAATGTTAAATGCAACATTTAAGTGGAATTTAAAATAGTAGGAGCGGAATTCCTCAGGGGGTGAAGACTGGGACCAGCACTGTTCCAGTTGATCTTTAAGGTCCCTTCCAACTCAAAGCATTCTATGAGTCTTTATTTTTCAGAGTTCTGCTGATTGTCATCACCTTCAATTTCTGGTAAAAAGAACAACAAAAATATCTGACAAACCTGAAATCCAGTTTTAATTTTTAGAAGAGAAAACATTTCAGCAAAGAATTTCAGAATTGTTTCAGTTGGAAGAGACCTCCAAGATCACTGAGTCCAACCATCAACCCAACACCACCATGGCCATGAAACCATATCCCAAAGTGCCATGTCCACACGTTTCTTGAACAACTCCAGGGGTGGTGACTCCACCACCTCCCTGGGAAGCCTGTTCCAATGCCTGACCACTCTTGTAGCAAAGGATTTCTTTCAAATCTCCAACCTAACCCTACTCTGGCACAATCTCAGGCCATTTCCTTTCCTTCTATCACCAGACACTAGGGAGAAGAGACCAACTAGGACCTGGCTCCAACCTCCTTTCAGAGAGTTGCAGAGACCAACATGGTCTTCCCCAGCCTCCTTTTTTCCAGACTAAACAACCCCAGTTCCCCTCAGTTGCTTCTCACCAGTCACAGAATCATAGAATGGAATCATAGAATGGTAAGGCTGGAAGGGACTTCAAGGATCATCTAGTTCCAATCCCCTGCCATAGGCAGGGACACCTCCCACTAGTACAGCTCACTCAAGGCCTCATCCAACCTGGACTTCAACACCTCCAGGCAGGGAGCAGCCACTACCTCCCTGGGCAACCTGTGCCAGTGTCTCACCACCCTCACTGCAAACAACTTCCTCCTAACATCCAGTCTAAATCTCCCCTCTGCCACTTCAAACCCATTGCCCCTTGTCCTGGCATTGCCAGACCTTGTCAGTAGTCCCTCCCCAGCCTTCCTGTAGGCCCTCGTGTCCTCAGTCATGTCCTCCAGATCCTTCACCAGCTACATTGCCCTTCTCTGGACACAACTTGGCACAATTTCAGGACTTTTCTTCAGAGAAGAAACCAATCCTCACCACTACAACCTACTTTCAGGGATGTACAGAGAGCAACAAGGTCTCCCCTTAGCCTCCTCTTCTCCAGGCTGAACAACCTCAGCTGCCCTTCACCAGACCTGTTCTCCAGACCCTTTCCCAGCTTTGTTTCCCTTTTTTAGACATGCTCCAGCACCTCAATGTCCTTCTTGGAGTGAAGGCCCCAAAACTGAACCCAGGACTCAAGGTTCAGGCTCCTCAGTGCTGAAGTATTTGCAGAGAAAAATCAGTGTCTGGCCTCTCTCTATATCATCATTCAATGGCAATGCATTGGGTGCAGGAAAATGACACTACAGGAAACAAAGAGAGAAATGTCAACTTTCAAAAACCATCTGTGAGATTTGTAAGATAAACTCCTCCATCACAAATCCTTCTGGGAATACACTTCATGTTTTTCCTAAGTGACTCGGGCAGTCTGGAACTCAGAGGATTATAGTTCTAGTGTCTGAATCCAGAGACTTCATCACAGTGCTTTATGGAAGAAAATATACTAAGGAAAAAGCCACCACTTGGAGCTCATTTGTCTCTGTCTCTTCCAAAAGCTGCAGCACACATTTACTTCTGCTGTGTTCTCAGGAATAGTATGGAGTGAACATTTTCAGAAGGCATGAGAAAAAGAAGGGCCAGGGAATGTATTTTAAATCTGAAATCATAGAAGCATAGAATGCTTTGGGTTGGAAGGAACCTCCAAAGGTCATCTAGTTGAACCCTTCTGTAGGCAGCAGGGACATGTTCCACTAGATCAGGTTGCTCAGAGCCTCATTGAACCTGACCTTAAATACCTCCAGGGATGGGGCCTCAATTACCTCTCTGGGTAACCTCTTCCAGTGTTTCACTACTCTCACAGTGAAGAACTTCTTCCTAACATTCAATCTAAATCTGCTCTTCTCTAATTTCAAACCATTGCTCCTTGTCCTATCACTGCAGGCCTTTGCCAACAGTCTCTGGGTAGCCTTCTTGTAGACCACCTTCAGATACTACAAGGCTGCTCTAGTGTCTTTCTGTGGTCTACTCTTCTCCACGTTGAACAGCCCCAACTCCCTCACCTCCAAAAAAGATTTAGACCATAATGTCAGACCAAGTAATTCTTTATAACAGTGCCTCTTGTATTTGCAAGGTGCTACAGGAGTGGGACAGGCACTTTCTACAAAGGCATGGAGTGACAGGGCAAGGGGTGATGGATTCAGACTGGAAGAAGCTGGATTTAGATGAGACATTAGAAAGAATGTCCCTTTAGTCTGCTCTGCCCCTTTGCTCTCCTCAGACCCCACCTGGACTACTCTGTGCAGTTCTGGAGCCCCCAGCATAGGAAGGACATAGAACTGTTGGAGTGGGTCTAGAGGAGGGCCACAAAGATGCTCAGAGGGCTGGAGCAGCTCTGCTGTGAGGACAGGCTGAGAGAGTTGGGGCTCTGCAGCTTGGAGAAGAGAAGGCTTCCAGGAGACCTTAGAGTAGCCTTCCAGGATCTGAAGGGGCTACAGGAAGGCTGGGGAGGGACTATTGACAAGGTCTTGCAATGCCAGGACAAGGGCAATGGGTTTGAAGTGGCAGAGGGGAGATTTAGACTGGATGTTAGGAGGAAGTTGTTTGCAGTGAGGGTGGTGAGACACTGGCACAGGTTGCCCAGGGAGGTTGTGGCTGCTCCCTCCCTGGAGGTGTTGAAGGCCAGGTTGGATGAGGCCTTGAGTGAGCTGTACTAGTGGGAGGTGTCCCTGCCTATGGCAGGGGGTTGGAACTAGATAGGTAGGGTTCCAGCCCTACCATTTTATGATTCTATGAATTTTTTCCCCATGAGGGTGTTGAGGCACTGGAACAAGTTGCCCAGAGAAGTCGTGGAGACTCCAAAGCTCTAAGTGCCTTGGCTGAAAGGGCCTTGATCAACCTGTCTAGTTGGAGGTGTCCCTGCCTATGGCAGGGGGTTGGAACTGGATGGTCTTTAAGGTCCCTTCCAACCCAACCCATTTTATAATTCTGTGATTCTAATTCATGCATCTGTAACTAAAAAGGGAATAGGGTGTCTCTAAGCTCTTTAAATCACCACCACACTGAGATGAGTTCAAACAATCTGTGGCAATGTTGCTGTTTTCTTTTAACAGTCCTTTGGGTATTAAAATCCAGTGGGGAAACAAAATAGATACAGCATTTTCATCCTTGTAAAGGCATGCCCTGCATGGGTTTCACTTTCATCTTTCTGTCTTTAGCAGTCTGGCAACCAAAGTTGAACTGGGCTCATCTGAAGGGGGCTACAGGAAGGCTTGGGAGGGACTATTGACAAGGTCTTGCAATGACAGAACAAGGGGCAATGGGTTTGAAGTGGCAGAGGGGAGATTTAGACTGGATGTTAGGAGGAAGTTGTTTGCAGTGAGGGTGGTGAGACACTGGCACAGGTTGCCCAGGGAGGTTGTGGCTGCTCCCTCCCTGGAGGTGTTGAAGTCCAGGTTGGAGGAGGCCTTGAGTGAGCTGTGCTAGTGGGAGATGTCCCTGCCTATGGCAGGGGATTGGAACTGGATGATCCTTGAGGTCCCTTCCAACCTTACCATTCTATGATTCTATGATTCTATGATTGTTAGGATGGTTCACTTCTATTCCCTAACCAGGTGTCAGATGTCTAGAAAAGCAGAAGAATGTCTAGGAAACCATTCTGGCATTAGTTCTTCCACGCTCAGTTCCCAATTCTCTGACATGCAGAAAGATGACAACTGATCAGAAACACACAGGAGCTGTTGAATAACAGAGATTCTCTACAGCTTCTGTGGCAGATGGCCTAAGCTTGCCAGGAAAGACAGAGGAGGCCACCAAGATCACCTGGAGCACCTTCCCCACGGGGACAGACTGAAAGAACTGCGGCTGTCCAGCCTGGAGAAGAGAAGGCTCCAGGGAGACCTTAGAGTTTTCATTATCTAAAGGGCACCCACAGGAAGGCTGGGGAAGGACTGTTCAAGAAGGGCTTGTTGTGATAGAATGAGGGGCAATGGTTTGAAACTGGAGCAGGGGAGATTTAGGTTGGACATCAGGATGATGCACAATGAGAACGGTGAAACACTGGAACAGGTTGCCCAGGGATGTGCTCTAGGCTCTGTCCCTGAAGATATTCAAGATCAAACTTAATGTGGCCCTGGGCAGCCTGATCTAGCTGGAGGGGTCCCTGCTGACCACAGTGGAGTTGGACAAGATGCCCTTGGAGGATCATCCAACCCAATGCATTCTGTGACTCTAAAATAATCTTTTCTCAATACCTCCCCCCAACACACAAGCATGCACAGAGCTACCCTCTGCTGCTACGTCCAACACTGTCCACAGGCCACAATCTGAATAGACACAGTGTGTCCTACCAGCTCCCAGTAACACTGAAAACAAGGAATGTTGCTGTCTGCTCTTTCCCAGAGGGCTGATGATCCTGCCTAGATGCCCAAAAGGCTTTTGTGGCATCCAGAGACTGTTGAGAGAGTTCACAGTAGCCTATTTATTCCAGCTTTGTGAAGCTGAAGTCATGCAGATCTGCAGGGTAAGGCTGAGCATTCCTTGGTGTGTTCTTACATATTTAGCAGGAACTACTCAGGAGTGCAACAGCTTACTGCAGACTCCTGAAGTCTGCTGGTTTGAGACCCTCTGAACAGAGTTAGTCATGGTCCATCTGCTCCTTTTTTTCCCTTCCCACAGTCCTTGTCTGGAGTCCTGACATCCTCTCTCAGTCTATTCCAGAACGCAAGAGCTCTCTTTTCTGAGTCACTCAGCAGAATTTTAGTGTAAACACTACCTTGTGCCATGAAGGAGGAACTAAATCCCCAGCTAATCCATTCTAATGTCTCCTGTGTCCTCTGGTCACAAAAACACAGATTTATCAGACCTTCCAGAACTGTCTAAATGTTGCTGGGTTGTACTGGCCCAGTGACTGTGGTGCTGGAGCAGCTGGTAAAACAAGGATTTCCTCTCAGGCAAGACCAGGTGCTCCCCCTCCCACCCAAAAGCTGTTCCTACTAAGGCCCGGTACTGAGATCTGCTGCCATGATGGCCAAAACATTCCTGAGAGTAAGGTCCTGCACCTGGGTAGGCACAATGCCAAGCACAACTCCAGGCTGGGTGGGGAATGGCTGAGAGCAGCCCTGAGGAAAAGGACCTGGGGGTCTGGGGTGATGAAAAGCTCCACATGAGGCTGCAGTGTGAGTGTAGCCCAGACAGCAACTGTGTGCTGGGCTGCAGCAAGAGCAGTGTGGGCAGCAGGGCAAAGGGAGGGGATTGTGCCCCTTTGCTCTGCTCTTGTCAGTCCCCACCTGCAGTCCTGTGTGCAGTTCTGGAACCCTCAGCACAGGAAGGACATGGAAGTGTTGGAGTGGGTCCAGAGGAGGCCACAAAGATGCTGAGAGGGCTGCAGCAGCTCTGCTGTGAGGACAGGCTGAGAGAGTTGGGGCTCTGCAGCCTGCAGAAGAGAAGGCTTCCAGGAGACCTTAGAGTAGCCTTCCAGGATCTGAAGAGGGCTACAGGAAGGCTGGGGAGGGACTATTGACAAGGTCTTGCAATGCCAGGACAAGGGGCAATGGGTTTGAAGTGTCAGAGGGGAGATTTAGACTGGATGTTAGGAGGAAGTTGTTTGCAGTGAGGGTGGTGAGACACTGGCACAGGTTGCCCAGGGAGGTTGTGGCTGCTCCCTCCCTGGAGGTGTTCAAGGCCAGGTTGGAGGAGGCCTTGAGTGAGCTGTACTAGTGGGAGGTGTCCCTGCCTATGGCAGGGGGTTGGAACCAGCTGATCCTTGAGGTCCCTTCCAACCTTACCATTCTATGATTCTATGATTCTGAGCCTCAAAATCACTGTCCCAGTAAAGTCTCTTAAATAAGTTACCTTCCTAAGTTGCAGAGGAACAGGGACATACTAGAGAGAGTCCAATGGAGGATATGAGGATGATGAAAGGACTGGAACATTGGGTTGATGAGGAAAGGCTGAGAGACCTGGAGCTGTTCATTCTGGAGAAAACTGAGAGGAGATCTTATTACTGGTTACAAACATCTGAAGGGATGTCAAGAAGAAGGGGCTAGGCTTTTTTCAGTGGTGTCCTGTGATAGGACTGGGGGCAATGGACAGCAGCTGGAACACAGGAAGTTCCACCTCAACATCAGGAAATACTTCTTTGCTGTGAAGGTGACAAAGCCCTGGAGCAGGCTGCCCAGAGCTGTTGTGAAGGTTCCAAGCCCAGAAGTGCTGAAAGCCAGGTTGGATGAGCAATCTGGTCTAGTAGGAGGTGTCCCTGAGCATGGCAAGGGGTTGGATCTAGATGATCTTCATTCAAGGTCCCTTCACAACTTAAACCATTCTATAAATCTATGTATGAGAGTTATGTAAAAGAAGCTGCTGAGAGAAGTAGGGTTGTGTAGTCTGGAGAAGAAGAGGCTGAGGGGAGACCTTCTGGTCTTCTACAACTTCCTGAAAGGATGATGGAGCCAGGTGGGGGTTGATCTCCTCTCCCTAGGAAGAAGTAATAGCACAAGAGGAGAAGGCATCCACAACCTCCCTAGGTAACCTGTTCCAGTGCCTCAACACCTTTACTGCAAATAATTTCTCCCTAGTGTCCAGTCTCAATCCCCCCTCTTCCAGCCCCAAGCCATTGCCCCTGGTACTCTCACCACAAGCCCTTGCACAAAGCCCCTCCCCAGCTTTCTTGCAGGTCTTTTTTTGATTCTATGCTGAGGAGGCTCAGCTGTGTGGAGGCCCAGAAAGAATGCTGCTATTAAACTCTAACCAACCAGCCCCCCAGTGTGAGCTGCCTGAAGCATGGGGACACCCGAGTGACACAGGCTGGAAGCAGCAAAGCCATCTGGTGAGCCTGGGGCCTGAGGTGCCACAGGGCTGCCACTCAGTGCTGCTTCTGGCTGAATGAGATTTTTGCCAGAGTGTGTCAGAGCCCAATTTAGCCCTGCTGGAGATGGGATAATTAAGCTAAGAGGAGTCCACCTCCAGCTAATTACTTTTCCTCCTACGATCTCTCTGCATTGAAGTGGATGAATTACATCTAATAGGAGCCTTAAAACCTTGGGTAATGTGAAGTGTGGAACTGAAAAACTGAAATCCCCTTACTTTTGAAATTGTTTTTAAAGAGATGCTTGGTACCAGCTGTCCTTGAAGGGAACTAAAGAAAAAAAAGGCTGTTATTTGGGTCAACAAATATCACAGTATCACCAGGGTTGGAAGAGACCTCAAAGCTCATCAAGTCCAACCCATCACCACAGACCTCAAGACCAGACCATGGCACCAAGTGCCACGTCCAAACCTGCCTTGAACACCTCCAGGGACGCTGACTCCACCACCTCCCTGGGCAGCCCATTCCAGCAGTCAATGACTCTCTCAGGCAACAACTTTCTCCTCACCTCCAGCCTAAACTTCCCCTGGCACAGCATGAGACTGTGTCCTCTTGTTCTGCTGCTGCTTGCCTGAATATGGCATAATGTCTAATCAGAGAATGATAGAATTGTTCTGGTTGGAAAAGACCTTCGAGATCATCCAAGCTAACCATCAACCCAACACCACCATGCCCACCAAATGATGCCCTGAAATGCCATATCCACAGGTTTCTTAACCACCAGTAGGGATGGTGACTCCATCACCACCCTGGGCATCCTCTTCCAATGCCTGACCACTCTTGCAGCCAAGGAATTCTTCTGAATCTGCAACCTCCCATGGCACAATTTCAGGCCACTTTCTCTCCTATCACCTGACACCATGGAGAAGAGACCAGGCAGCACCTGGCTTCAACCTCCTTGCAGCAAATTGCAGAATGCCAGAAGTTCTCCCCTCAGCCTCCTCTTCTCCAAGCAATTCCAGTTCCTTCAGTTGCTTATCACCAGTCCTGTTCTCTAGACCCTTCACCAGCTTTGTTGCCCTTCTCTGGACATGTTCCAGCCCCTCAATGGTTTTCTGGGAGTGAGGGGTCCTAAATTGAACCCAGCATTCAAGGTGTGGCTTCACCATGCTGAGTCAGGAGGGGAACACCATAACTGAAGATGAGGAAAAGGCTGAGGTCCTGAATACCTTTTTTGCCTCAATTTTCAACAGTGAGGAGGGAAGAGTTCAGGACAAGAGGCCTCTGGAGCTGGGTGATACGGTCGGGGAGGGGTGTGTTGCCCTCAAAATTCACGAGGAATGAGTTCAGGACCTGCTGAGCCACCTGGACACCCACAAGTCCATGGGACTGGATGGGATCCATCCTAGGGTGCTGAGAGAGCTGGCAGATGAGCTGCCCAAGCTGCTCTCCAGCATTTGCCACCAGTCCTGGCTCACCGGAGAGGTCCCTGACGATTGGAAACTGCCAATGTGATCCCATCCACAAGAAGGGTCGGATGGAGGAACCTGGGAACTCCAGGCCTGTCAGCCTGACCTCAGTGCCTGGGAAAATGATGGAGCAGATTATCTTGGGGGCAATAACTGCACACCTGAGGGATGGCCAAGGGCTCAGGTCCAGCCAACATGGATTTAGGAAGGGCAGATCCTGCCTCTCCAACCTGATCTCCTTCTATGATCAGGTGACCTGCCTGGTGGATGTGGGGAGGCCTGTGGATGTGGTCTACCTGGACTTCAGCAGGGCCTTTGACACTGTCCCCCACAGCACACTGCTGGCTAAGCTGTCAGCTCGTGGCTTGGATGCCAACACTCTGTGCTGGGTTAGGAACTGGCTGGAGGGCCGAGCCCAGAGAGTGGTGGTGAATGGTGCCACATGCAGCTGGAGGCCGGGCACTAGCAGTGTACCCCAGGGATCAGCACTGGGCCCCATCCTCTTTAACATCTTCA
>VWZE01019646.1:4977-15870 GCA_013396675.1 Eubucco bourcierii
TTTTTTGTAAAGTCAGGAAAAAAAAAAAGATATTTTGTATTTCTTATAGTATAAACTAAATATAACACAATAGTGAGAATATAACTACTACAGGAATATAATAACCTGAAGGAAGATCGGGAAGGGGTCAAGTGGTGGCAAAACAGCAAAATCAGCAGCAGTCAAAACAGCGGCAGGGGAAGACAGCAGCGGGTGCAGGTGAAGCAGTGGAAACAGCAAGGGGAAGGTACAAGGTGTACTTTCAGACATAGAGCTCTCAAAAGAGCTTTATGTGTGCTTCCAGACATAAAGTTCATAAATGCTCCAACAAAATTATGTTAACTTATTCATTGTTGTCATTATATGGTCTATCCCTAGAATATTCACCTCTCCACTCAGAGCTTTTACTTCTAAGTTTCTCTGTTCTGAATTTTTTTTTTTGTCTGAGGTAAGAATCTAACTCAAACGGCCACAAAGACAAAAAGAAAAAAACCAACAAAACTCAACAAAAACACATGTATACCATCATCTTCTACAAAGTATTTGTTGTCTTCTATGTCAGCAGGGTTTCTTTCATCCTCTAATCTCTGAAATACAAGGTCACATCATACTGTGCCCTCTTTCGGGTTGCTGATGAATATATCTAACAGTAGCGGTCCAAATACTGACCCTTCAGGGACTCCACTAGATGCAGGCCTCCAACTAGACTCTCTCCCGTTGAACACAGGTCTCTGACTTCTTTCCTTCTACCAGTTCCAAGTCACCTCACTACCTGGTCATCCAGACCACAGTTCCTCACTTTAGCTGCAAGGATGCTGTGGGAGACAGTGTCAAATGCTTTACTGAAATCCACTGCTCTGCCGTCATCTACCCATCTGGTTAGGCCATCAGGTTGGTTAAACATGGCTTCCTCTTAGTAAAACTATGTTGACTGATTCTAATGACCTTGTTGTCCTTGATATGCTCAAGGACAGCGCTGAGGATAAGTTGCTCCATTACCTTTCTGGGGATGGAGATGAGACTGACTGTTCTACAGTTACCTGGGTCCTCCTTTTTACCCTTTTACAAAATTGGAGTGACATTTGCCTTTCTCCAGTCTCCAGACACCTCTGACATGCAGAGAAAAAAAACCTTATAAGCCAAAAGGTTATAAAGCAGATATGTTAATTAGTGTGCTGGTGCACGGGGGAATCTCTCTACCAAAGCTCATGCACACCCTGGGTCCCAGCCTTGTGGTTTATATGCTACTGCTTATTACATATTCATGAGAGATCCAGGGAAAGTCTATGCATATACAAAGTACTTCTGAGAGGTGTTTTACGCCTACCCACCCACGGTCCTTACCTTTTACGCAGGCGGGTGCTACCCTGGTGGTGTTCTCTGGAGTCCTAGGGATGAAGGTGACAGCCTTCCTTATGCTGCTCTCTTGGTTGCAAAATGTGCTGAGTTGTATAGCTTATCACTGAGCCCAAACTGCTAGGTTGATTCTGGCCAGTTTCAGGGTCTCTGTAGGCATCTTTACTTCCTTATCTCGATGTCTCCAGCTCTCAGGGTCTCTGTGAGAGTTGTTGTTTCCTTATCTCAATGTCTCCAGGTAGGTAGATATTTCACAGCTTGTTCTTCGTTAGTTTTATGTAGGCAGATATGTAGTTATATGACAGCAAAGGTATTTCTACTTCTAAACCCCATCACCTCTCCTGTCTGCCATGACTTACCAAAGACAGTGGAGTTTGGTCTGGCAATGACTCCCGCTAGCTCCCTCAGCAACTGCAGGTGCGTGCCATCTGGACTCATGGATTTATGGATGTCCAGATTACTTATCTGTTCCCTAACCCAGTCCTCATCAACCCAGTCCTCATCAAGCAAGGAAAACTCTTCCTTTGTCATGTCTTCGTCTGGGTCCTCAGGGGTCTGTGGCTCCTGAGTACAGTCTCTAGCAGTATAGATGGAGAAGTGTCTTATGTGGCCCACTGTTGCGTATCTTACTGGGTCATTTTTGTTTTGCCAGTCGTGGCGTGGAAGGTCAAAAACAGGCCTATTATGTGTCCTGGCTTGTCTGGGCATGATACCCTGCTGCCACTTCCCTCTGCTGGAGCGGGGAGCAATGCAGGAAAGAGGATAAAAGACACTGAGTCTGAGGAGCTGGCTGCCCCAGACTTGTTTTCCTTCTGTCTACATACTGTGCTTTCCCAAATATGGTAAAGCAGGTCCCTGGCTGCACCTAATACGGTTACTTTTGGCAAAGATTGGTGAATCTCAGTGGTCAAAAGGACCTATCAGACTCAGGCAATTCATAAATACTAGTGAAGTTGGAAACAACTTCACCGTGCCTTATTTTTCTTTGCTTTTGCCATGCTTCTCTTTGCTTTGTCTAAGGGACCAGAGACCCTTGCTTCTTCAAACCAGTTTTGCTACATAACAACAAGCTTTGGTGCTTCAAACTTGGCTATCTGGAAACTTTGCTGTATCTCAGTTTACCAGGGAAAGGTCTAAGTGCATTCACCCAGTAGGTAATAAGTCATTGCTGAAATCTACCTGAAACTGCCCAACCTCAGCATGAACCGAAAGTGATAAGCTGCTCCTAGCTGGAGACCCTGCTTCTTGAGATACCTCACTGCAGTCTGGGTGGTGAGAGAGAACAGGTTACTGCCACGCCTCAAGACACCACGCTTGCCTGAACACCTGCAAACCACCGTGCCAAGTCCAGAGTCCCAGAAAGGACACCATCTACCCAAGAAGGGACCAAGACCAGGTCAGAAGACCATGCAAGCTCCAGAACCCTTCCAGAGTCCCGAGGAAACTCCAAAAGCCTCCAGTGGTTGTCATACCACTGACAGCAACCTCTCCAAGTTTTTTTTGGTACTGTCTGGAAGTATAATGCAGTCCCAGAAATCCAGACACACTAGTTTGTGAGTAAATAGTCCAAAAGTCTTCTTTGTAATTAAAGCATCTTCCTTAGGTTGTTTGCTCTGTAACTGCCTTCTGCCTTAGCAGAAAGGAGCCTCTCTAGTCCCCCTAGAGGGCAAGCAGCATATTACACCTCAAAAATCTCCAAAAGCTTATTGTTTGTATTTGTTGGTTTTGCTAAATTGTTTTAAATTGTTTGGTACTGCCCTATGCACTGTACATATTCTGTAATCTATTTGTACAACCTAGCATAAAGACCACATAAATAAGAATATATATTAATTAAAAATATTAATAATTTTATTAATATTTCCTAATGAGTAACCCATTCATAACAGTCCAAACACTCAGAAAATTGCTACTATCATGAGCCTTGGCTTTTCACTTATAAGATTAAAGTTATAGCAACTCAATTCCAACTATCTAATATGAAGGTATAGGAAGCAGGAGTCAGATTCTCCTCAAAGCTGTACAGTAACAGGACAGAAAGCAGTGGAGATAACTTGAAATTTGAGAAGTTCTGACTAGATACTGGTAATGTGTTTGGTTTGGTTGGTTCTTTTTTTTGTGGGTGTTTTTTGTTTGGTTTTTTTTTCTTAGTTGCCTTTTTTATCATGAAGGTGGCTGAATACTGGAACAATCTATCTAGAGATGTTTTAGAAACTCTTTCCTTTGAATTTTCAAGATCTGCCTAGACAAACCTCTAAGAAACATGATTCTTGAACCTGCTTTGAAAAGTGCTGTGGACTAGATGACCTACAGATGTCGATCAAAACATGTGTCCTTGTGTGTGTGTATATGTGCATGTATGTTTGTGTAAGAACATGCAGTGCTGGATCTTCCTAATTCAAGTAAGAACACACCATCCAGCACCTCAGGTCCATCCTACTTAGGAGATATGTTTCTATGTGCAACAGCCTGTTCTGTACATACCTGGAAAGCTCCTCTTCAGTCTAAGATGATAAACATCATCCTTATTTGCAAATATAATTTTAATCTCCCAGAAGAAAACAAATTCTATTATAAGATCAGTTCATCTGGGATGGACCACCTATTTTTTAGGAACTGAAAATGAGTTTACCTACTATTGCATTTTAAGATAATGTGATACGAAATTTTCACTCTTCCATTCATGTTTCCACCTTCTTCCATTGCAAAGCCTGAAGTACTCAAAGCTTTTGTTATCTCAGTCTTTACTAGTAGGACTGACCTTCAGGAATCCCAGGTCTCTGGGGCCAAAGAGGAAGTCTGGAGAGCAAGAGACTCATTGCCAGTAGAGGAGCAGGTTTGAGAACATTTAAACAAACCAAACTTGTTTGGGACTTGATGACATGCACCCTCACATGCTGAGAAAACACACTGCTGTCTCTGAATCCTCTCTTGATTCTCTTTGAAAGCTCATAGTGATTAGGATTAGTTCATGAAGACTGGAAAAAAAATATTTCTTCAGGAGGGACAAGAAGATGCATCCAGGAAACTGCAGGTCAAGAGGTTGAAAGTCAGGAGGATATCCCAAAGTAATCAGCATGAATTTATGAAGGAGGAATGCCTGGCTAACCTGACAGCCTTCTATAATGAGATGACTGGCTTGGTGGACAAGGAGAGAGAAGTGGCCTTTGTCTCTCTCAGTTTTAGTAAGGCTTTTGACATTTTTTCCCATAACATACTCAAGCTGATAAAGTATGGGTTAGGAAAGTGAAGATTAAGGCAGGCTGAAAAATGGATGAATGACTGGAAACAGAGCATTATGATCAGCATTTCAAACTTCAGATGGAAGCCAGCAACTATTGAGGTTCCCCAGGGGTCAAAACTAGGGCCAGTACTGTGTAACATCTTCATTTATGACCTGGGTGATGTGACAGAGTACATCCTCAGCAAATTTTCAGACAATATGTAACTAGGAGGAATGACTGACACATCAAAAGAAGCTACACTCAGATAAGAATATCTTGAATTTAAAAAAAAAAAAAGGAATTGCAGAATCCTCCCTCTGGGAAATAACACCCATTGGCACCAGTACTTGCAGGAGGACAGTTATGTGGAAAATAAATTTGAAGGTATGGACCTTGTAGTCCTGGTGGACAACACACTGAAAATGATCCAGGAAAGCTCACTCACTGACCAAAAAATGTGCAAAAACCATTATGGGCTGATTTGGAAGAAGCATTGTTAGCAGGATGAGAAAGGTCATGGTACTGCTCTACTCAGCACCAGTGAGCCCACATAGGAATGCATTGTGCAGGTCTGGGCTGCCACATATATATGAAAGAAATAGGTATAACTAAGTGAGACCTGCAAAGGAACACGTAGAGTCCCTTACTTATCAAGGGATTTGAATATCTGTTATATAGAGACTATGCAATGATATATACCATGAAAATTTATAACAGAACAACATTCTTACAGACCTCTGTATGCATCATTTGGATATAAACCTACTGCTTCATAAATAGAAATACAATTGTTTATTTAAAATCTGACACACATTCTTTGTAGGAATAAACATTTGGTATGTGAAGGACATCTTTTGGAGGAAAAAAAATCCATCTTATTTATTTGTGGTTCAATGTTTTTCATTCTTTAATTCTCCACTTATAACAATCAATTGTGTTCACTATAAACAGCATATAGTTCACACATAGCCCAAAAAATGGATGATTCATGAATTGAAATTAAAAGCAAAATAATGAGATAATTGGTCTGAAATGAGCAGTTTAATTTAGTTACATCTGCCCTACTAGGTTTAGACTGGCCATCCTTTTGGAAGGAAGTGAATAATTTTCCATACATCTACATGTGATCTCTTGGAATAGAATGAGAAAAATACAAGAAAATGCATACCTTTCAGATTATTAATTGGGTTAATTGTAAAAAGCTAATGTACTTAGGTTTTGCCTTTATTTGTAGAATTATTAAAGGGTAATGTTTATATAAATAGGCAGAAAACATTCTGTATTAGAACTTTCTCTTTGACTAAAATTTACTTACTTAGGTCTTGAAGTTTAATTTATAAACATAAAAAAATATATCAGTGTACAAAAGTGCTGTGATTAATAAATTAACCCTGACTATTATGTATTATACTTGGATCAATTTTCTATGTTCCAATAAAGTTCCTATAATCCAGAGCTACAATAAACAAACTGGAAAACTTCTGCCTCTTTATTGATTTATATGGATAATTAAGTCACACTAATCCTCTTTGCATATAAATGATATGTACTTCTGAACAACATTAGTAAACAAGAGTAGTAGTGTTGACTACTTTTAAAAAAGGATGTAAACAGAACTACAAGATATATTCTGCTTCTTTCTTAAATGTATAGTACCTAAAAAGTAGTACTTCTGGTGCTTGAGTCATGTTTTAAGTAACTGCTTTTCCAGCAGGGCAAGGGAGGTGATTCTGCCCCTTTACTCTGCTCTTGTCAGACCACATCTGGAGTACTGTGTGCAGTTCTGGAGCGCCCAGCATGGGAAGGACATGGAAGTGTTGGAGTGGGTCCAGAGGAGGCCACGAAGATGGTCAGAGGGCTGCAGCAGCTCTGCTCTGAGGACAGGTTGAGAGAGTTGGGGCTCTTCAGCCTGGAGAAGAGAAGGCTTGGAGGAGACCTTAGCCTTCCAGTATCTGAAGGGGGCCTACAAGACGGCTGTGGAGGGACTATTGACAAGGTCTTGCAATGACAGGACAAGGGGCAATGGGTTAAAACTGGCAAAGGAGAGATTTAGACTGGATGTCAGGAGGAAGTTCTTTCCAGTGAGGGTGGTGAGGCAGTGGCACAGGTTACCCAGGGAGGTTGTGGCTGCTCCCTCCCTGGAGGTGTTCAAGGTCAGGCTGGACGAGGTCTTGAGTGACCTGTACTAGTGTGAGGTGTCCCTGCCTATGGCAGGGGGTTGGAACTAGATGATCCTTGAGGTCCTTTCCAACCTTACCATTCTATGATTCTATGAACTGAATTTCTTCAATACTCTAAAGTTTTCAATGACTGAGATGTTTGTTGAAGTCTCTGGAGTACAAACATAAGTGCCTATTAATGAAATAATCTAAATATTTTGAAGGTGATCATGAAGAGATTGGATCGCCTTATAAAATGCAACTTGACAGTGATGTAACACTGAAATAGGAGTGGCTTCTATGGTGAAGCATTTTGAAGCTGTCCAAAACTAGCAGTGGTCTAAGAATATTATAAAGGGTTACAAACTAGTCATATGCACAGATACACAAAAGTATCATTCTGTGATGGTTTGAGGCTAATTGATATATTTTAATGAAAAAAATAGATTATAAGTTGTGAAAAGAAAACAATGGTGATGACTGCTTCACTCATAGACTTGCTGAGATGGATAAGAACAAGAACACAAATATAGATTAGACACACAGAGAGTCTCGCTCTCTCTAGTTGCAGGTTTTGTCTGCTGGCCTCTCTGCTAACCTAACTAACCACTTTTCTTCTAACCCCCCTGGCCAATCCTCCAAACTCACCTTGTGTGTAACAGAAACCTGGGGTAAGGTAGAGGGGTGGAAAGAAGGTGGTAGGGTGGATGGGAGGCCCTCCTGGGGACTCTGATTTCTGTGTTTCTGTATTACCTTTAACTTGTATATTTCTGTAAATATTAATGTCTATTGTGTATATCTCTGCTTGTATATTGTGCTAAACTGTAAATATAGCTTCAGTCCTTAACTTCCATCTGGCTGAGTCTAGTCTGGGTGATTTTATAAAGTGTGTGTGTGGGAACTCCCAAGCTATCACACATTCTATGAAGTGGGAATGTGATTTTTTAGAAATGCAATATATCACATACATCTAAAGTGATACTACCTTCAAAGAGTATGTGCAGGTTTTCAAGGAAATGTAAAAATATCTGAGACCAAGCAATTTGTTTTCATAACCTGTTGACACAAACCCTTAAAATTGCATGTTTGATGGAGCTAAAAAGTCAAGTTCCTTTCTGTATCTGAGTAAGTTACTACCATAGGAAAATCAGAAATCAATAAAGTATATTTTACAAAAAAATCTTATAATTTGCTAACGTGGAAATGTGAGAATAATTTCCTATCTAAGTAATCACTGTTGGGTTGTTTGTTTTTTTCATTCAGTATTAACTGTATGTGATAAGTAGAATATTTTAAATAGGGTGTATAATATCACTGTTATAATATCAGCTGACTTCCATAATTTTTCAATAAATCATGCTGAAATATTTTTTTTTATCTTGATAAGTAAAATGGAACTAATGAGAAGGATTTTTTATTACTTATTATAATTTGTTGAGGTTTCTTAAAAAAGGGTGACTCAGACATGTCAATCTTATTTTGGTCAAGAATTAGGTCAGAATTAATAATTGTCAAGGCTCTTGTTGACTAAACTTAATAACAAAAGTAGTTTTAGTTGCTAAGTTACACAATTTCTCATGTTGCATTCTTTACTTTGCAGATGTTTCATTTGTCTATACAGAGAAATGCATTCCCATCTAGTCTCATCTACCTAACTGGGGTAACAAATTTGGTATCTTATTACAGTTATAATTTCATCCTTTATTATGTACATTTCCTTATCAGCAAGATGCATCAGTTCAATATCATCTGAGCACTTAACAAAGAGAGTACTACTAAGTAAGTAGTAGATATATTTGGCCTACATCTCCTAACTGTAGCTATAATGACATCAAGAATATAAGCCTAATGACTTCAGAGCATTCTAGATTGAATCAAACATTCAATCACTCATGTAAAGTTCTGGGTTTTGTTCAGGAGTTAAAACAGTATGAATAATCCTGCCACCACATGAAAGAAGCCTTGGTTTTGTAGCCTCACTGCAAAAGCATGTGCAGAGCAGCCCTGGCACCAGTAATGTGTGCTATGTCTTGCCCCAGCTGCCAGCACCCTTCAATTCACACATCAAGTAACCTTCTGTCCCTCTATGTTCACATCAGGTGCACTGTTTAATCTTAGCTAGGCGAAGCTTCCCTAAGCATAGCATGCGGGTTCACTCTCTAAACAGGGATGAAAAACAACATCATAGCTTAGGAGAAAACGAGTTGTTCTCTGGCAGAAAAAGGAATTAGAAATAGATGACAACAACTTGTTTTCCTGCAGAGATTGATAGTGCCAGATTGCTTGCAGAGACTTCACAGAGCTTCAAATTTCACAAGTTTACTCTTCTACCATGACCATAGCACCGTCAATAATAGCCAATAATGCAATGAGCATTGTAGAGATTTTGTAATTAAGTTACTTCTGAGTTTACTTTCAAAAATAATTATCCTCTCCCACAGCAACTAAACAAGTCAGAACTAAATTAGTCAGATAATGAATACATCTTCATGAAGTGAAGAGAAAGATAAGAGCTCTTTAAAAAAATGTCATTAACTCCTACTCATAGGGAAGTGAGTTAGTCTGTGATCCTGGTGTCGTTCTGTGTTACTCAGCTGTTTAAAAAGCCAGAGCAGGGATAATTTTTGTTTTGTTTTGAGTTTGTTTTTTGGTTTTGGTTTTTTTTTTTGGTTGTTGTTTGTTTGTTTTTTTCTAGTTTCCTTCCTTAGCTCTAAAAGCAGTGAGCTAATCAGCCACACATTGGGTTTAAATTTATAAGTGACAAACTTTGGAAAACACTTGCAAAGCTGTTTGCTGTTTGCTTTGTTGTTGTTGTTTATTTTTATTTGGGTAGGGGTTTTTTTTGTCATTGTGGGTTTTTTTATTATTATTTGTTAAGGCAGCATTTGGTTTGCTTTTTGAATAGATGAAAAACATTTCTTGCTTATAGATAGATTTGAATTGGAAATTACTATGAGTTTTCAGCACTAACTGAAATAAGATTAATTCTTTTTTTACATCTTTATGACTCTTTTACAGTTGTGTACAACTGAACAGAAAATAGCTACCTACTCTACCAAAAAAAAAAAAAAAAATTAAGAGAGATTTTGTCCATGTGACTTAAAGCTTAACCAGAAAAAAATCAACATCTGCAATCCATAGCCTGTCAGAGAATCTTTCAAATAGAACATCTTTATATTTTGCCTTCGCTGCCTCAATCCTTAAAAAATAATGAATGATAGATTCTCTTTCCTACGCTCAGTTCTAAAGTACATGATAAAAATATACCTTACCAAAGAGAAAATGGATTTCTTTACTTATTTTGTTTTCATGCAAAAAATATTTTACTGTAGTAAAATTTAGTTTCACATACAGTGTTCAACCACAGAATCATAGAATCATAGAATGGTAAGGTTGGAAGGGACATCAACGATCATCTAGTTCCAACCCCCCGCCTTAGGCAGGGACACCTCCCACTAGTACAGGTTACTTTAGGCCTCGTCCAAATGCCCTTGAACACCTCCAGGGAGGGAGCAGCTACAACCTCCCTGGGCAACCTGTACCAGTGCCTCACCACCCTCACTGTAAAGAAGTTCCTCCTGACATCTAGTCTAAATCTCCCCTCTGACAGTTTAATACCATTACCTCTTGTCATGTCATTGCAAGACCTTGTAAATAATCCCTCCCCAGCCTTCCTGTAGGCCCCCTTCAGATACTGGAAGGCTACTATCAGGTCCCCTCGAAGCCTCCTCTTCTCCAGGCTGAAGAGCCCCAACTCTCTCAGCCTGTCCTCATAGGAGAGCTGCTGCAGCCCTCTGAGCATCTTCGTGGCCCTCCTCTGGACCCGCTTCAACATTTCCATGTCCTTCCTACAGTTCTATAACTGCAAATCCAACAGCAAATATTCCTTCTAAAATATAAATAAAATTTATAAATAAAATATATAAATTTTGTCTTATCCATCCAGACAATTCCTTAACACTTCCATATAGTAATAACTTATATAATATTTATAGATTTAATAGGTATTAATGAAGAATGAGTATAATTTAAGTCTGTGTCATTATAGAGTTTTTTCTATCATAAAGATTGTTAAATAATTATATTCTACATTTACTTTACAGGACATATTTTTTTCCTTAGGCTTTAACAATGGCTTAGTATTTGTGATATTTAAAAAAAAAAAAAAAAAAAAC
>VWZE01019646.1:15884-59016 GCA_013396675.1 Eubucco bourcierii
ATTTGTGATATTTAAAAAAAAAAAAAAATCCATTGACAAATAGTTACCTTGAATTCCAAAGTTAGTAACCATGATGTCGTAAGCTGAGTCATATTCTGCTGCTTTTCATACCACCCTGTCACATGCCAGCCTCAAAAATGAAAGTGCTGGATGGAACAAATTATTATGGGGCTTGTAGTTCAGATTGTAATATGAGAGGCTTGCTGTTCTGGTTGCTGCCTCTGGGTTCCAGGCATTTTTAGGTATTGACTCTCTTCCACTGTGTAGCAGTGGGACAGGGAGGGATGCAGGAGTAGTTTTCTGGCTTTGGCTTTTAGTTTGCTTGCTTCTGCTTGCTGTTGCTTTCTGATATGCTTTTTGTGCAAATAGACTAAGGTAGTTATGCATTTTTTACTATGATTATCTGATTCATTCAGTAAACTTATCTTATTTCACTATCTGTCTCAACAGGCTTTTTGTATGTTGGTTTCCCCTCACTTTGGTATTGGGGAAAATAGACAGGTTAACCTACTGGTTTGGTTTATCCTATCTGTTTTACTTTAAACCATTACAGTAAGGAAAACAAACAAATGAAAAAATAGATCAGGAATTTGTCCTTATGCTTCAGTGACACACATGTTTTAATTGAGACAGACATAACAATCTTGGTTTTCCCCTTTTGTCTATTACATTTTTAGAAATCTATAAAGCAGGCAAAAGCTTTCAATTTTATTTTTCTGATGATGATGAAATGTAAGACATATATGGTCAACACAGAAAAAATACGTAGGATAAATTCAAAACCCCACTGCACGTATCTGCATTCACAAGGAGATATATTTTCCTTCAAATTGAAAGAGACATGAGGTATGTTAACATGCTCATATATATCTTCAAATCTGGGATTTTACTACATCCATTGTGTTTGCAAAAGATAGTTCACAGATTATTGAAGGATATTTTTAAGTTTTTCATGTCATGTAGATAATCTGTAATGGTAAAAATCCCTTCAGTGTCCCTACCCATTATGTGGATGAAGATAACAGAACTCAATATGGATGGATGGACAGTTAAGCTTTCTTCCCTAAGGATCTGCCCCATTACCTGCCCTCAACCAATTACTTTGCTAAAGTGTTAAGGAAGAAACTGTGGCAAAAGTTGAGGTTAGTGTTTATGATACTGAATCACTATACAACTCTTCACTGCCACCCTTAGTACTTACTCAATGAGTGATCTAAATTCGGATTGCAAGGGATAGATTAACTTTGTACCTAGACAGCATGAATATTTTTGTACCCTTAATGCAATTATTTATTTTCCTGATTGGTGCAAAACTTTTTGAGTCTTATTCATATGGCCTTTGATGTACTGAATTTCATTAGTTGAGTGTCTGTTAGAAATCCAGAAGCAGCTGTTTGATTTGCTGCCCAGTATTAAACCACCAGGGGCTGCTATAGACTGTGCAATGGACCATGCACCAGTGAATTGCTAGTACCATATGCCAGATCGGATTTTATCCAACATGCTTATTGCAATGAGATAAGCCTGTTGCATATTTCTCTGTAGTTTATCCAGACGTTGGAATTCATGATCTTCTATAACCTTGGAGTCTCAAAAAGTATTTTTAAAAGTAAGTTATTATTTTAATCTCTAGGTTTATAACATAAACATTGCTAAGTAAGTCTTCTCTTAAACAAGAAAACTCCTTCATTATAATAATTGATCACAATGTTATTGGTTAGGGGAAGAAAGAAATAGAAAGAGAAATAAACAAAGAAAGAAAGCAAGCAAAAGAAAAAAGGAAGGAAGGAAGGAAGGAAGGAAGGAAAGAAGGAAAGAAGGAAAAAAGAAGAAAGAAAGAAAGAAAGAAAGAAAGAAAGAAAGAAAGAAAGAAAGAAAGAAAGAAAGAAAGAAAGAAAGAAAGAAAGAAAGAAAGAAAGAAAGAAAGAAAGAAAGAAAGAAAGAAAGAAAGAAAGAAAGAAAGAAAGAAAGAAAGAAAGAAAGAAAGAAAGAAAGAAAGAAAGAAAGAAAGAAAGAAAGAAAGAAAGAAAGAAAGAAAGAAAGAAAGAAAGAAAGAAAGAAAGAAAGAAAGAAAGAAAGAAAGAAAGAAAGAAAGAAAGAAAGAAAGAAAGAAAGAAAGAAAGAAAGAAAGAAAGAAAGAAAGAAAGAAAGAAAGAAAGAAAGAAAGAAAGAAAGAAAGAAAGAAAGAAAGAAAGAAAGAAAGAAAGAAAGAAAGAAAGAAAGAAAGAAAGAAAGAAAGAAAGAAAGAAAGAAAGAAAGAAAGAAAGAAAGAAAGAAAGAAAGAAAGAAAGAAAGAAAGAAAGAAAGAAAGAAAGAAAGAAAGAAAGAAAGAAAGAAAGAAAGAAAGAAAGAAAGAAAGAAAGAAAGAAAGAAAGAAAGAAAGAAAGAAAGAAAGAAAGAAAGAAAGAAAGAAAGAAAGAAAGAAAGAAAGAAAGAAAGAAAGAAAGAAAGAAAGAAAGAAAGAAAGAAAGAAAGAAAGAAAGAAAGAAAGAAAGAAAGAAAGAAAGAAAGAAAGAAAGAAAGAAAGAAAGAAAGAAAGAAAGAAAGAAAGAAAGAAAAGGAAGGAAGGGAGGAAGGAAGGAAGGAAGGAAGAATTGTTCAGAAACAGTAACTGAGAAACTGATAATGGTGTAATATTTTGGAAAAAAAAAATACTGCCTAGGTAATAGTTTCTGAATAAGCTTTTCTAAAGGGAATTTGTTGACATTTCCTGATGACTCAAGTTCATGAGTTTCTGAGATCTTAATACACATCTTCTGAGATTCATCAGAAATGCAACTGTCTTGAAATATGACTTTCTTTTCACCTTTTCACCATTCCTTCTCATCCTATCATAACAAGCCCTTGTAAAAAGTCACTTCCAAGATTGCTCGTAAGCTCTGTTCTGGTACTGGAAGGATGCTATAAAGTCTTTGTGGAGCCTTCTCTTCTCCAGACTGCACACCCTGAATTCCCACAAACTGTTCCCAAAGGGGAGGTACTCTAGCTCTTAGATCATCTTTGCGACTGTCCTTGGGACCCACTCCAAGAATTCATCATCCTTTTTGTGGTGGTCATTTTCTAAAAGATCACGGACATTAACCATGGAGCAGATAATCATCTGCAGCCCATAAAGGACTTCATGCTGGAGCAAGTGGATGCACACAAAGGATTATATGCTGAAGCAGGATCCTGAAAGGTGTTTTGACTCTGTGGAGCACTTTTACCAGCAGGAATTGTGAATCTTTGGGGGACTCACACATAGAAGTTTGTTCCTGAAGAATTACATCCTATGGAAGGGACCCACGCTAGATCAGTTTGTGAAGAAGAGTTCGTGGGAAGAGCTCACATTGGAGAATTTAATGAAGAAATGTCTCCTGTGGAAGTGATCTCACACAGTAGCAGGAGAAAGGTGTAAGGAGCAATGTGTAATGACCTGATCACAACCCCATTACACATCACACCCCTGATCTGTTTGGGAGGAAAAAGCAGAGAAATTGGGAGTGAATTGAAGCCTAGGAAGAAGGGAGAGGCAGGAGGAGGTGTGCTAAGATTTGGGTTTACTTGCTGATTTACCTTTGTCCATTTTATCTGTGGTAGTAATTGCAGACTGATTTCCCTGTCCTTATTTCTACTCATGAACTTTTCTCTCCCCTTGTCCAGCTCAGGAGGAGAGTGATCAAGCAGCTTGGTGAGCACCTAGGAGCTAGTCATTATTGCTATGTTTTAACTTCTTTTTTTTTTTTTAACTTTTTTTTTATTTATTGAAAGAGTATCTGATGTAAGTTTTGTATGGCAAATATTTTGATAGAGAATTCAACCATAAACTAAGCCCAAGAACTGAACAATGTGCATGCAATAATTATGTAATGATTCAGAATGCTTGAAAGCACCTAATTTCAAGGCAGTGTAGTGTTGCCTGAGGTAGAAAGAAAGATTTATTTTTTTTAAGTGTATGAAGAGTGTATTTTATACCTGATCAGTCAGCAAGAGGCAAAATTATTTCACATGCCATTACTAAGAAAACCACAGATAGGAAATCAAATATACTTGAAAATCATAGGCATTATCAAGGTGAAGGACAAGAGATTTCAATCATAAATGAAGTAATCCTAAGTGACCTGAATTTCAATTAGATATACTGAATGTATTACATGATCCAGTCAATCTTTTGCTGTTTAATTGCAGACCACAATGTGAAAAAAATGTTAAGAGTGCAGAGCAGGAAACAAACCTGTAAAATTTTAAGTTTGCCCTTGTTGGTTTTTTTAAATAGTTAATTCCTGTCTTCTTTTCCTTATTGTTTGCATGATTATGAGAGGGATAAAAAAATAAACATGCACACACACACACACGCACACACACACACAAACCCCAAGAAACAATCCACATAATTATTTCCTAGTGCTAAACATCAGGCAATTGAATTATTCAGTGTAATTGAATTATTCAGTGGAATTTTAGTTTATGCCACAGCCCCTAATGGATATGATTTATCAGTCAGCTCTTCATGAGTGAAAAGGAAAGCAAGATAAGATGTGGTAAAAGCATAGCTGCAGCAAGAACTAGAAGAGTAGAATTATTTCATTTGTTGGATGATGACTTCTGAAAAGAAGAGGGTCTGATTTCTCATGGATCCCAAGGTGAAGACCTATGTGAACGTAGCCTTGAATTCTATTTTCTCCTAAGAATGGTGCCTTAATCAGGAGATTAGCAGAATATTCTCTGGTTTGTTTATCCTTTAACATTTGTTCCTTTCAACAGAAGAAATTAAAGATTATGTTCAATACCTTTTGAAAATCCAAAACTTGAATTCTCAGAAATACAGCATTTTTCTACACTATATTTGAGTAAGATATAGGGAACACACCAATCAAATATTTTTTTGTGAATATTCTCCTTTGTAGGTGAAGTGGATATACATCATATATAGAAATTATCAAAAGTGTAATTCTTTTTTTTCTCCTGAGTACCTCAATGTATCTTCCTCTTCTAAATCAAAACGATTATACCATAGCTGAAATACAAATGGCTGAATTCATAACAAGTGACACACCTGGTGGATATGTTTATGTGTAGTTGGGTGAGACAGGCACAGCCATGTCACTTTATTTTGGTAATGTGTTAGAAAATATGTTTACCATTATAAAGTTATATGTAAAAAAAAAAACACACCACAAACCAAAACCCAAAAAACAACCAAACAAACAAAAATCCAAAATATCCAAACTTAGGGAAATATGTGAGCTCCTTTGGTATGAGAGATTATTCACTAGAATAAAAAGTTGAAGAACAGGTAAGTGTGTGATATGTGGTGAGGCACAACTGAATTGTAAAATAATTGTGGAAGCTTTCTGAGGACTTACTGATGAATAAAGAGCTAAACGGATGTTAACGTGTTATGGTTTGGGAGTTACCTACCCCACCCCCACACAATGAAATCACCCAGACTAGACTCAGATGGCTGGAAGTTAAGAAATGAAGCTATATTTACAGCTTAGCACAATAAACAGGCATATATATATATATATATANAACTATATTTAACAAAAATGATGAGTTAACTACAAAAATACATATTTCTTATCAATATACTCATTAGACATCATTGTATGTTATTTATGTATTTTATATGCATGTTATAATTAACAGTAGCATTACTGGCCAATTCAAGCTACCATGGCAACCTTGGAACATGAAGTCCCTGAACAACATAGGTACAAAGTATGTGTCTCAAAAATGTGCTTTTTCCTAGAGAGCACAGTGGAAGACGATGCTGCTAACACTGTCATTTAGCCATCTGCATTCTGTCCCTTGTTCTACAGTTGTTGCCAAGCACATTTCCATGTATAATATCAATGGCTATGGCTCTGCATTTTTTAACTAGCTGTCATTTTCTTCTTATTATACAATAGTTTAACTGTTCCTGCCTGGTTTCCTGTAGCAGCTGCTCCAGTATCTTCTCTGAATGCCAAGCCTGACTCAAAACAGAGCCAAAGAAGTGGTTTCTGCTTCTTGTTCCTTCTCAATTGATTTTCTTCACTGTTCCAAAAGCATTTAAGCTCCATCTACACAGGTTTGTACAAGAGAACATGATGTTCCAATTTGCTCACTTCCCACATGTGAAAAAATAGGGAAGCATTTGTCTTTACAGATTGTTTTCTTTCCTTCATACTAGATGCAAGGAAAATGTAATACACCCACAAGCATATGTACACATACTGTCACCTTGGAGATTCAGTGCGGTAAGTGGGAGAGCAATCATGTGCTGAAATGCAGATAATACACTTGTCCAGGGACACTCTGGCATTTCAAGTATACATACTTGATGTGATTTTTACTGTTAATTACACAGGTTTCAGAATTCCAGTATCATCATCTTTCTACTGAAACTGGGTGAAGGAAACTATGTGGTTTTTCCACATACTCTAAGAGAGATTCAGATGGAAATAGTGAGAAACTGGGCCCTTTTTTTGCAATATTGTTCGTATGTTTTGAGCTAGCATAGAGTACGCTAGTGCTTCACTGTCTGTATTTCCACTTGTTTTCCTTCCATCTATCAAAAGGGAGAATCTTATCAGAAGAATAACAACAAAGTCTCAACACTGAAGAGATAGGAGTCAAAGGGGAGAGAAGTAGGGCTGAATGGGGTAAAAAGGCAACAGAAGCATAGGAGAAAAACGGTAGAGATTAACTGCTTACCTGAAACACTTCATGATACAGTCCCCAGCTTTGGAAAACTATGATCTCCAGTAGAACTATTTGTAAAGATGTCACTCAGTTTTCATGTATAAAAATAGAGCCCTGTCATTTCCTAGCTCTGAGATCAAATAACCAGAGCAGCCCATTATAAAACTCTCTTACTCTGCATAAGAAGATAGCCACATGGCAGCAACTCTTTAAACAGTAGTCTCCTATCCTGTGTTAAATCCTGAACTACTCTCAGATGGATGTTTGGGAGAATGTTTGTAGGCATAAGCTAAATATGTTATAGGGATCTTCTCCAGCAATATAATCAGAAAAATTGTAACCTTCCCATGCTTAGAAACTGGCTCTTGGTCTGAATTGGCAGTTAATGAGGCAGGAATTATGTAGTTATTTTATTTCTGAAAAGCCTCACCCACACACTATATATAAATTAGTTAGATTGGGTTTAAATTTGTTCAGGAAGATCTTCATAAAGATGCTTATAGGGAATTTAGTAAGTTAGGAAAATAAGAAAATTGTAAAAGGTTTGCCACAAAACAGCTTTGCCCCATTTACAAATAAAAGGCAGCCTGGAGCCCTAGAGAATGTCTGTGCTACTCACTGAGGTGGAGTAGGAATTTGGAACTGGTCCTTTGGTTCCTTTGTGGCAGTGTCTTTGTGGCAGTGTCTGAAACTGCAAATTGTAATCCAGCAGTGGATCAACATGGCACAGGATCCAATGTGAGTAAACCTGCTAGAGTCCAAAATGACTGTAGACACAGCTACCACAAGCAAAGACCGTGGGGCAGCACAGGGCAAAGCCAAGCTGCTCAGCAATGTGACCACCAATGGCAGCAGTTTATGGCAGAGGTTTTCCACATACTGGCACATATGGCAGAGGCAGGCCTCTGGAGCAGGGAGTCAGGATGCGGCAGTTTGAAAGCAGGGACCATATGCTTTCTTGTCACCATTCTTCCAGATGCCACTCAAGGTCCAACTCGAGATCTGATTCAAGGTCCCCCTCAAGGTCCAACTAGATAATGTGTCCAGTTGCCATATATATATGTGCTTGGGTGATTTGTTCTTTTCTGTTCAAGCCTGTGGGGATGGGGGAAGGAACTTCTTTCCACATTTCAAACCCCTGGAGTCAGAGATGTGGGGGGGAGAGAAACAGTTTTACGTCCCATTCAAACTTCTGGTGAGGCAGGGACTTGGGTGTGCCTGGTCTTCAATTTATTACAATCTACATCAGTTTTCTTTTACTTTCTCCATCATATGGCTGTAACGTATGAATCAGGTCTATCGCACTCTCAGAATGAACCATAATTTTGCCTCATAGCTTACTGTATGTCTATGCCAGTGTAGAGCTACACAAAACCGGTACAATACTAATCAAAGAGGCTCAGTTGTCTCTGAAATAATTTCAATATAGAAGTAAAATAAGCAAGACCTTTAACACCCTCACATCATACTGATGGACTATATGCTATTTGGCCTGAGACAGGTAGTTAAGTTAAAAAACCAAAACCTTAGCTCTTGTTAGTCCAGGTCCCTCTGAACTCTGCAGATGTTTTACCTCAGTAAGACCAAGAGAATCTTAGTCAATTCTTAAAGATCTGCATACAAAAGGTTTTCTTTCTGAGTTTTACAGCCCAAAACTTGCAGTCCAAACCATTTATGGAAGGTAAGTGGGAAGGAAATGTAGGTCCAATCCCCAAGAATGCAGAAGATTTTGGAAAAAAAAAATCTTTCTTTGGAGCTTGTACTTTTCAGAAATTTACTGATAATATTTTAGTTACAATAGCCCATTTTTAATGTGATTGATTATTTCCAGCAAAACTGCGAGGCATCACAGGAGTGAAAACTGAGATGGCATTTGTTTACCAAAATAACCTCATGCTTATACTCAGAAAATGGATATATGCTAGTTTTGAAACCCTAATTTCTGAACAACTGTAAATAGAACAGTTGATTGACATGTAACATTAAAGCTCTTTCACTACAAAAATATGATTTTTGTAACTGCTATATATACATCATGCATAGGAAAAGGAAAAACAGTTTGGTGTTGCATTCACAATACTCACAAACATTACTAAGTCATTAAGCAGGGCTGGAGTACCTCTCCTATGAGGACAGACTGAAAGAGTTGGGGCCGTTCAGTCTGGAGAAGAGAAGGCTCCCAGGTGACATTATTGTGGCCTTGCAGTATCTGAAGGGGGCCTACAAAAAGGCTGTGGAGGGACTTCTTAGATTCTCAGGTAGCGCCAGGACTAGGGGGAATGGAGCAAAGCCGGAGGTGGAGAGATTCAGATTGGACGTGAGGAGAAAGTTCTTCACTATGAGAGTGGTGAGACCTTGGAATGTTCTGCCCAGGGAGGTCGTTGAGGCCCCATCCATGGAGGTATTTAAGGCCAAGCTGGATTGGGCTCTGGCCAGCCTGATCTAGGGTAGGGTGTCACTTCCCATGGCATGGGGTTGGAACTAGATGATCCTTGTGGTTTCTTCTAACTCTAACTGATTCTATGATTCTTTTATGATATTCGAGGTACAGATATTTACAGAAATGTCACATATAATCTTATTTTTCAAGTTCATCTTCAAATTTCCATTGTATCAAACTGGACAAAAGAAAAAAGAAAAAGTATTCAGAAGTTCACCTAGTATTTGTTTTTAATCATGTTCTCTGTTTCAGTAATTAAACACACTGCTTTTTGATTGATTAATGTATTGTTCACATTCTCTAAGAGTCTTCTTGATCACAGAATCCCAAATTTCATTTTGGAATATGGTACCTTTAAATTAGTCTCCTACTGCCTTATGAATAACACTATTTATTTATTTTTTTTTGGCTAGTTTTCTTTCACAGACTAGTACATTAAAACCTTGCAGATTTACAAAAGACAGAGTGAAAAATAATAAGACTGATAGTATAAAGTCCTGCGACTGAAATTTCTTCCCTGTCTCTATGCTGATGGCATCCACTTAGTGTGGTTAGCACACAAAACATTACATTGCATGAAAATTCTTATCGTGCACATGTTATAAGAGAATTATATTTCCATGGAATATAATCAGAAATATTCAGAGCTTTAGTGGTATTGTGTTTTATTTTCTTTCTTAAGAAGAAGCCTTTTGTTTATCCAGGGATATTTTAAGGATGCAAGACAGCTGCAGAAAGAAGACAGAGACTATTTAGTTCACGTATTTGAACCTAGAAGGAAAAAATGCTATTTATTTAAATGACTATGTATGTATTTATGATAAAATCAACAGCATAAACCAGTGTATAATATAGAAAATTAGGCTGAGCCTTGACTACTTTATTTCATCTAAAAGCATGTCCTGAAAGTTATTGTATATAATAAGAAAGAGATCTTGGATCTAATTAGCTCAGGTACTAGAATTAACTTAATTATCTTCTATGACTGTAAGATATTCATACTGCCTTATTAAATTTGATATTAGAAGATGTCACTCTCGAGGTTTTAAAATATTTTCAGTCTTGAAAATGTTATTAAGGACACATTGTTACATTTAAACTAGAGGACCAGTGAACTCAGACAACTAAGTTCTTTGCTGCCCCTCTGGAGTTTGTCACACCTGACAGATAAAAGTTCAGAAGTAGAGTTGCCCTTTTTGTTTTTTTTTAAAAAAGTAAGGTCAACAGAGATTGAGGGGTAGGAAGAGAATATAGAAACAAGCAGCACTAAGCATATTAGAACTCTTACAGTCCAAAGGTGGAGTAACTGTCCATCCTTCCCTCACTGTATTAAGGTGGCATTCAGTTATATCTCAAGAAACATTTTGGTGCTGTCATTTTTCTAACAGACCTTTTCCCCTAATATGGTCTGCTTTATTCTTCTGTTATATTATGACTGGAAAGTAAGTTTTGTCTTTGTGTAATTTACAGATCCACAAATTGCATTGGTTTGGAAGGCATCCTCAAAGGTCATCTTGTCCATCCCTCTTGCTATCAGCAGGGACACCTCCAATTAGATGGGGCTGTCCAGGGCTACATCAAGTCTGATCTTTAATATCTTCAGGGATGGGATCTCAACCACATTCCCGGGAAGCCTGGTCCTGTATTTTACTACTCTTACTAGAAAGAACTTCTTCCTGATGTCCAACCTAAGTCTACCCTGCTCCAGTTTAAAATCGTCACCTGTCATCCTATCACTACAAGCCCTTCTAAACAGTCCTTCGCTGGCCTTTCTGTAGATCCACCCCATCAGATATTGAATATAGCTATAAGGTGTCCCTGGAGTCTTGCCCTCTCCAGGCTGAACAGTCACAATTCTTTCAGCCTGTCTTCATAGCAGAGGTACTGCAGCCCTCTGATCATCTTTGCAGCCCTCATCTGGATCTGCTCCAGCAGGTCCATGTCTCTCTTGTGTTAGGGGACCCAGAACTGGACAGAGTACTCTAAGTGAGCTCTCACCAAAGTAGAGAAGCAGAATCACCTTTCTTGATCTGCTGGGCACACTGCTTTTGATGCAGCCTAGGATGTGACTTGCCTTCTAGGTTGCAAATACACATTGTTGATTCATGTCCAACTTCTTATCCACAAGTACCTCCAAGTCTCTTTCTGTAGGACTACTCTGTCAGTTGAACTGATCCTACTTAATTGGAACTTCCACATAACGTAGAACAGGGTAAGGAATATGCTGGGGAAAACAGTCTGGGTTACTCCTGCTTCAAGCAAAGGTAAACTAATTCATGGGGTTGCTTTTGCTCAAGAACCTGGTTGTGCTTGGTGGATCACAGAATCACAGAATGTCAGGGACTTTGAAAGATCATCTAGTCCTGCAGAGCAGGATCACCTGTATCAGATCACACAGGAACATATCCAGATGAGTTTTGAACATCTCCAGAGAGGGAGACTCCACAACCCCCCTGGGCAGCCTGTTTCAGTGTTCTGTCACCTTCACAGTGAAGAAATTCCTCCTCATGTTTACATGAAATTTTCTATGCCTCAACTTCCAACCATTGCCCCTTGTCCTGTCCTTAGGCATCACCAAGAAGGATGTTAATGAGATTTTTCTCTACTAGCAGTCTGTACTATTAGACAGTTAAAACATTAACAGAACCAATAGTAAACCTGTAGCTCCATGTGTCTGTATGGACTTTTCACCCACAGCAAAAGTCTGAGGCAGATGCTGTGGCACTTCTTGGAGGTACATCCCCACAGCATCATGTAGGTTGATGTAATACAGACTTCAATCATTTCTCTCTTCTGCATAACCACAGAAAGAATCTATAGCTCCACAAGAAAATTCATCTCACCTACTTTGGAAGTTAGGTCTTGTCTCAAAGTCCCTGTTGCCTTCTAGTCTTTAAATGCAGATTCAAAATTACTATTTCTGATGTAAAGATCTATACAAATAGCTAAAGCTGGTTGAGATTAATTTAATGGTTGCAGTTTTGCAAAAGTTAGACACCTAGATTTGTACAAAACATAGGAAGAGACAGATACATTTCAGAGAAAAAGCATCTATGCAGGATTCAATCAAATTTTCATCATATAGTTGTAGTAACTACCATAATGTACAGACAGAAGATGGAATCAGTAGTTTACAAATTTTTTTTCCTAAAGTAAAAAAATAAAGGAAAAAAGAAGACTATGCTTGTGAAAGCAGGAAGTGGTGAAACACTCTAATGGTTTGGGAGTTACCCACCCCACCATACAATGAAATCACCCGGACTAGACTCAGATGGCTGGAAGTTATGAAAATAAGCTATATTTACAGGTTAGCACAATTTACAAGCAGGTATATATATATATATATACACACAATATACAGTCATATACAAGTTAAAAGAAATACAGAAACACAAAATCCCTCCAAAACAATCAGATTGCCAGGAGGATCCTGACCCAAACCTCCTTCCCCCCTTTTTCTCTTTTCCCCTACCTTCAGCAATAACCAGATCAATCCCCATATAGCTCACATGATAAATCTGGAGAGACCTGAGGTGAGATGTCAAAAAGTCAACAAGGTGGTTAGAGGAAATAAAGAGATAGGTTGGATTAGAGTTAAGGAAGAAAAAAGCCACAGAGAGAGTGAAAAGGAGCAGTACAACAACTACTGAGAACTGAGAAGTGTGTGAGACGTGAATGTCATCTATATTTTGACTAGCTGCACTTCTC
Organism: Eubucco bourcierii; assembly: GCA_013396675.1. Lineage (NCBI taxonomy): Eukaryota > Metazoa > Chordata > Aves > Piciformes > Ramphastidae > Eubucco > Eubucco bourcierii. The sequence goes on from VWZE01019646.1 coordinate 28,702, forward strand.
AGCAGAAGAATGAGTGATACAGGTTACTCTTACTGTTTTTCTTTCTTCTCACAGATAAGAATTTAATTTCTCTTGGTAAAATATATTCCAATTAGCCTCAAACCAGCACAGACTTATAGAAAACACAGACTGATTATTTGATTTTGTTGTCTATTTTTGCCTAAAAGATTAATGTAATACTTCTTTAGTTGATTTCTCCAATTCTTTACACTTTATTGGGCAGGGAAGATCAAAGTAACTAAACCTGTGTTGTGTCATGTTTGACCCTGTATGTTTCTATACATTATATCCTAATCATTCCAAAGCTCCCTCTTATTCAGGTTTCTAGAACTATGTTTAACCTTTAATAAAATATTTTTTACTCAAGGCAACGGCATTCTGTGAGTCTCTTGAGCGTGCTTCTGAGAGGTAATATTGAATAACATATTGTACAAAACAACCACAAAAAAATAAAAATAAAAAATCCAACAATCCAAACCAAATTGAAGTAACTCTAAAAAGATTTTATCTTTCTTAAACTGTAGGCAATATTTTTATATTTCAACTCCTGTGAGGGAAAACTAATTTTATTTCTGTTTAACATTTTTTAAAATCACTTTTAGCAATACTTGTTCCTACATTTCTTTAAACACTTCTCCTGGTAGTGCATAAATCTTGCCAGGTCAATCTAACCCTTGCTCTCCTCTTCCTGTTGTGGTCCAGGAGTTAAGTAGAATGAGCAAACAATGGAGCAGCAAAGCCTTGAGAGGTGCGAGCTTAGCACCATGTGTCAGGTGTCTTGTGCTGCCCCTCAATGTGCCTGTGTGATCACATGAAACACGAAGCTTTGAATTCACTGGGCAGAACAATGATGCCAGTGCCTATTGGCCAGTTTCATTTTCAAAATGATGTATTTAATGCGGGGTGATTTAGAACCCACACCTGTCTGTCCTGACCCTCCACTGGGAACAGTACCCCATTCGAGGCTCATTAACTGGGAATTGCCGAGACCACGTGTTTGCAGCTTGCACCAGCAGCTCAGCAGCAACTCAGCTCTTCTCTCCTTCCCTCTACCTGGAATATTTTGTATTTTACTGTGGGATTGTTATCACGTGATTTGGAATGTCCTTGTACAGGAAACTTACTCAGGGACCAAGGCGTTGTGAGTACATCTCCTAGAGTTAATGCTAAGACTCCATAAGCATAGTTAGAATTTTTTCCTGTTTTCATGTTCCTATTTTCCAAGTTCTGATTGTTAAAACTGTTTAATTCCATGTCCATAAATACCCTTTGTGCAATTATTTCCTGTCAACCGAAAATCCAAAGAATCTCAGGGAATTTTCCCAATGTGTTGAATATTGATAATAAAAAATAATATTTACACAGAAAATAGCAATCATAATTCATAACGATTATTAATATATACAACACTTCATGTTATTTTTATATATAATAATAATTCATAACAATTATTAATATATACAACAACACTTCATGTTATTATTATATATATGTATATATACACATCTTTATCTGTTTTCTGTTTGGTTGTTTTGGGGGTTTTTTTATATGGTCTCAAATACGTCACTATGTCCAAGTATTTTACCTGTAGATTCTTTTATTTCCTTTTTAAAAATTGTCTCTGTCAATTTCTCTAAAACACTGTTCCTCAGTTAAGTCCTACTTTTGTTCCATTTAAAATATTAAATTCTCTATTTTGTCCTCATACTAATTTCTGTCATCTCCTTAGAGTGTGTGGCTGTGTTGTAACTTGTTCTTTTCTCTTACTGTATTTTAAATTTTCAGGCCTTATGTTCAGTTGAATATTACAACTCAGGCTTCATGAAGTTCAGTTCACATGTGTATAGTTTGGTTTCTTTTTCATTCTCATATGCTTTCCTGTTAATATGTTTTAAAATTCTTAAGTGTAAATTTAAAAGCAGACGAAAATCACAAAGTTTTTCATGATTGTGATGGTTTGCACCACAAATATTTTGGGATTTACCACTAAAGGAGTAAATAACCACCCTTGCATAGAATTTGGAAGTTAAATGAAATTATTATTTACAAAAGTGGGCCCATCTTAGATGCTACATGTTCTATTAGACATCTACATAGAGCTGTTATATACAACAGCTAATGGTACCTGAAGGAGAATTTTCCCATTCCAAGGCATCTAAATGTCAAGATCCTCTAGGTTATCTTAAATGGTATCTAGTGTCCAAGTTTAGAAAACTGGAACAAGCTTTAGAATGCAGTTCAATATCTGACTGCAGGCACTTTGTCATACATATATCCAAATTCATCAGAAAGATGTAAATTTAATCTTTACACAAGATAGAGGCCTGGTTGCTACTGTTAAAAGCTACAGCACATTTTAAACTTCCAGGGATGTTTCATGCCTCCCTGGAGGTGTTCAAGGCCAGGTTGGATGAGGCCTTGAGTGACCTGTACCAGTGGGAAATGTCCCTGCCTATGGCAGGGGATTGGAACTATATGATCTTTGAGGTCCCTTCCAACCTTACCATTCTATGATTCTATGCTTCTTTATTTTGTGTGTTGTTTGGGGTTTTTTTTTGTAATAAATTTCAGGTTAAGAATATTTTTAGATGAAAAGTAGTGATCACAAAAGGAAGAGGGGAAATTTTAAAACAGAACAAACCGCTACAACAGATTTCAGTAACAGTGCATGAAAAAAGCAGTAATCATTTTTTGTTGTTGTCCGATGTTAATAATCTAATTGAATGGTTCCCTTTTAATTGCACCTCACTCAAGATGAGTATTTTGACTGGAAATCCTGAAAAAAAAAATTGAAAAAAAAAAAATTTTCTATATGATAAGGCAGTTCATTAAAAACAAAACCCAAACCCAAAACAAACTAAACAACCACAATATCAACAAAGCTAAAATTAATTATAACTTCCAAATAGCACTAGGTTACCTGCTGGATTATCTAGTGATGTGTGGGAGGTAATCATCTAGTAGTTGGAACAAGAGGCACATACGCCCATAATTACTCACTGTGATCTTTCTACACGCTCTTCCTATCCAACTTTAGATGTCTAACAAGAAATTGCTCTTCTAAACTAGGAGTACAAAATAATCCTAAATGTAAAATTGCAGAGAGAAATGTGGGCAACATAAATTCTTAATCCTTTACAGTGAGACTTGTTCTGCAAGTACTTCTAAATATTTCTACTACCTTATAGGAAACTTGGGTGCTTAGATTGTGTTGCTGCTTGTCTAACTTTTAGGCAGCTAAATTTTGGTGAATTTGTCAGCCAAGAACCTAAATATCTGTTTTAACACATCCAGAAGACCCTTAGTCTTGAGGGTTAACAGAAAAAAAGTCTAGTTCAACCAATATCCTACCAGGGGCAAAAATGTAATTTCTCTTTCTAGTATATGCAATATGCTCAGAGTACTGTTATTAAATTGGGAGAAGAAATGTATCACTAATAAGACATTGGATTATTTTCAGTATAGCCATTAAATTATTATTGAGTGAGAAGAGAGGGGAGAAAGCTAAGGAAGCAAGGTTCTTGGCTATTATGGTTTGCAAAGTAGAAAATTTTGTGTCTAGTTCTTCATCTAGTAAATGTTTATGTAAACACAAATATTAACAGATTATGCCTCTCAGTTACATTGTTGTGTCATGTAGATCACTCCAGCAAAAACAAAGATTGAATGCTCTACTATATGGTGGTATCACTCTGTAGATAAGAACACACAAAAATATGATGCAAATATATTTAAGATGGTCGAACATCTACCTACTCATGGGAAGTGGTGAATTAATTCCTTGTTTTGCTTTGTTTGCATGTACAGCTTTTGCCTTACTGTCATGGTAGGCCAAAAATAGGCCTAATATGCATCCTGGTTTGTCCGGGGATGATTCTCTGCTCCCCCTCCTCCTTCCAGAGCGGGAAGAGATGTGGGAAAAAGGACAAACAACCTGGAGCCACTGAGTCCAGGCACCAGGGCTTGCCTCATGCATAGGTCTATGTTTTCCAAAATCTGGGTAAAGCAAGCCCCTGGCTTCACCTAATATGGTTAGTTTTGGCAAAGTGTCATTCTGATTGGTTAAGGGATGTGCTTATCTAATTTGCCTATTGGCCCAGTCACGACTCAGGCAATTCATAAGTGTGAGCAAAATTACAAACCTCTTGCTATGCCATGCCTTGCCTCGCCATGCTTTGTCTTGCCAACCCTTGCCTCATTGCCTTGGGGACTAGGAAGCCTTGCTGCTTCAAGGCCAGCTTTGTTGCTTCAGGCTTGCCTATCTGGAAACTTTGCAGTGTCTCAGCTTACCAGGAGAAGCATAAGTGCCCTTCAGGCTGTACGCAATAAGTCATTGCTGAAAGCTGCCTGAAACTGGCCAGTCTTAGTGTGAACAACCCTTTTGGCAGGTAACGACAGACTAGACCATGCAGAAGGGGTAAGACCAGGAGAGCCAAGTGCCCCTGAGCAAGCTGCACTACCACCACTATCAGTTACAGCTACTGAAAGTGAGTAAATTGCTCCCAGTCTGAGTACACACTTGTACAGACCTCACTGCAGCCTGTGAAGCGAGAGAAGGCAAGTTAGTGCCAAGCCGCGGGACATCGTGCTTACCTGCACACCTGCAAACCTCTATCCCAAGCCCAGAGCCCTGGAAGGACACCATCTACCTGAGAGTGGAACAAGACCTCATCAGAGGACCGTGTGAGAGTCCCAGACAGCCTATGTCCTGGGAAAACTCCAAAAGCTTCCAATGGTTACCCTACCACTGACAGTACCCCTTTTAGTGTTTTGGACTATAACAAAGCCCCAGAAATCTGAAGGTACTAATTTGTGAGTAAATAATCTAGAAAGTCTCTTTGTAATTAAAGCTCTTTGCTTCGGTTCTGTTTACTCTGTAATTGGGCCTTCTGCTTTAGGAGAAAAGAGCCTCTCGAGTTCCCCTAGAGGGCAAGTGGCATATTGCACTGCAGGAATCCCAAAAGAGTACTGTTTGCATTTTGCTAGTTTTGCTAAATTGTTTTAAATTGTTTGGTACTACCCTATGCACTTTACACATTCTGTAATACATTTGCACAACCAAGCATAAAAGGCTCTGTAAATAAGAAAATATTTTTGTATTAATAATTAATAATTTTATTAATATTTCATCACAATAACCACCATAACACTTGCCCACTTTATCTCAACTCATGAGTTTTTTTCCTTTAACTCTTCTGATTTTTCTCCCCATCTCACATGGAGTGGAGTATGTGGGCAGCTCTGTTTGGCTTAGTTGCCAGCTGAGACTAAAACACAAAACAGTAGGAGGAACAGAGCTGTGTATGTAGCACCTTCGGTGAAAGATTTTGAGCTTGTGCCTATAATATCATTCCAGTGATTGTTTTTAACTGAGCTGCTGGAAAGCAGACCACAGGATCACACAGTTCTACTTTCTTGCCTTTGCATGTTCTGCCTTGAATTTAAAATGTCAATGACTAGAAGCAACTGGAATCATTTATACAGAAACAATTAAATGGGAATAGGGGACATATTCATGACATTTGCTTTGTGACTCAAATAGCTGTCAAAGCTAGAGTGCTGCTTAAACTCATTTTTATTATAAAAATTGGCAACAAAAATAATAAAAAACTGAAAATGTCAACATCATAGATTCGTGCACCAGTAATATAACACTGTTATGGGGGTTGTATTTCATATTACTAATATTTCGCACACAGGTCAGTTAGAGTTTTATTCTTTTTATATGTATCTCTAAAAGTGCTTCTAAGATTGAACCTGCCATTTCATAAATGAAAATTGTGTACATATGTCAATATATCAATAACACCAACTTGATTGTAATACCTTGTGAATACATACAATGTCAAAAAACTTACAACTGTGCTACCATTTCTTATAAGCATAAGCAACTGAGATGAGCAATTCCGGTATCAGTACAATGCCAGTGGTATTAGATCCAAATGTCAGGTCCTTCACTTGGGTCACCACAATCATAAAATCACAGAATCATAGAATGGTAAGGTTGGAAGACACCTCAAGGATCATCTAGTTCCTCCTGCTAGTACAGCTCACTCAAGGTTTCCTCCAACCTGGCCTTCAACACCTCCAGGAACAGAGTAGACACAACCTCCCTGGGCAAACTGTTCCAGTGCCTCACCACCCTCGCTGGAAAGAACTTCCTCCTAACATCCAGTCTAAATCTCCCCTCTGCCAGTTTAAACCCATTACCCCTCGTCTTGTCATTGCAAGACCTTGTCAATAGTCCCTCCCCAGCCTTTCTGTAGGCCCCCTTCAGATATTGGAAGGCTACTCTAAGGTCTCCTGGAAGCCTTCTCTTCTCCAGGCTGAAGAGCCTCAACTCTCTCAGCCTGTCCTCATAGGGACAACTCCATGCAATGACCGGGTTTGGAGAAGAGAGACTGGAAAGCTGCCTGGCAGAAAAGACCTGAGGGTGCTGGCTGACAGCCAGCTGAATGCAAGCCAGAAGTGTGTCCAGGTGGCCAAGAAGGTTAAGAGCATTCTGTCCCATATCAGAAATAGTGTGGCCAGCAGGANTCTTAGTGTGAACAACCCTTTTGGCAGGTAACGACAGACTAGACCATGCAGAAGGGGTAAGACCAGGAGAGCCAAGTGCCCCTGAGCAAGCTGCACTACCACCACTATCAGTTACAGCTACTGAAAGTGAGTAAATTGCTCCCAGTCTGAGTACACACTTGTACAGACCTCACTGCAGCCTGTGAAGCGAGAGAAGGCAAGTTAGTGCCAAGCCGCGGGACATCGTGCTTACCTGCACACCTGCAAACCTCTATCCCAAGCCCAGAGCCCTGGAAGGACACCATCTACCTGAGAGTGGAACAAGACCTCATCAGAGGACCGTGTGAGAGTCCCAGACAGCCTATGTCCTGGGAAAACTCCAAAAGCTTCCAATGGTTACCCTACCACTGACAGTACCCCTTTTAGTGTTTTGGACTATAACAAAGCCCCAGAAATCTGAAGGTACTAATTTGTGAGTAAATAATCTAGAAAGTCTCTTTGTAATTAAAGCTCTTTGCTTCGGTTCTGTTTACTCTGTAATTGGGCCTTCTGCTTTAGGAGAAAAGAGCCTCTCGAGTTCCCCTAGAGGGCAAGTGGCATATTGCACTGCAGGAATCCCAAAAGAGTACTGTTTGCATTTTGCTAGTTTTGCTAAATTGTTTTAAATTGTTTGGTACTACCCTATGCACTTTACACATTCTGTAATACATTTGCACAACCAAGCATAAAAGGCTCTGTAAATAAGAAAATATTTTTGTATTAATAATTAATAATTTTATTAATATTTCATCACAATAACCACCATAACACTTGCCCACTTTATCTCAACTCATGAGTTTTTTTCCTTTAACTCTTCTGATTTTTCTCCCCATCTCACATGGAGTGGAGTATGTGGGCAGCTCTGTTTGGCTTAGTTGCCAGCTGAGACTAAAACACAAAACAGTAGGAGGAACAGAGCTGTGTATGTAGCACCTTCGGTGAAAGATTTTGAGCTTGTGCCTATAATATCATTCCAGTGATTGTTTTTAACTGAGCTGCTGGAAAGCAGACCACAGGATCACACAGTTCTACTTTCTTGCCTTTGCATGTTCTGCCTTGAATTTAAAATGTCAATGACTAGAAGCAACTGGAATCATTTATACAGAAACAATTAAATGGGAATAGGGGACATATTCATGACATTTGCTTTGTGACTCAAATAGCTGTCAAAGCTAGAGTGCTGCTTAAACTCATTTTTATTATAAAAATTGGCAACAAAAATAATAAAAAACTGAAAATGTCAACATCATAGATTCGTGCACCAGTAATATAACACTGTTATGGGGGTTGTATTTCATATTACTAATATTTCGCACACAGGTCAGTTAGAGTTTTATTCTTTTTATATGTATCTCTAAAAGTGCTTCTAAGATTGAACCTGCCATTTCATAAATGAAAATTGTGTACATATGTCAATATATCAATAACACCAACTTGATTGTAATACCTTGTGAATACATACAATGTCAAAAAACTTACAACTGTGCTACCATTTCTTATAAGCATAAGCAACTGAGATGAGCAATTCCGGTATCAGTACAATGCCAGTGGTATTAGATCCAAATGTCAGGTCCTTCACTTGGGTCACCACAATCATAAAATCACAGAATCATAGAATGGTAAGGTTGGAAGACACCTCAAGGATCATCTAGTTCCTCCTGCTAGTACAGCTCACTCAAGGTTTCCTCCAACCTGGCCTTCAACACCTCCAGGAACAGAGTAGACACAACCTCCCTGGGCAAACTGTTCCAGTGCCTCACCACCCTCGCTGGAAAGAACTTCCTCCTAACATCCAGTCTAAATCTCCCCTCTGCCAGTTTAAACCCATTACCCCTCGTCTTGTCATTGCAAGACCTTGTCAATAGTCCCTCCCCAGCCTTTCTGTAGGCCCCCTTCAGATATTGGAAGGCTACTCTAAGGTCTCCTGGAAGCCTTCTCTTCTCCAGGCTGAAGAGCCTCAACTCTCTCAGCCTGTCCTCATAGGGACAACTCCATGCAATGACCGGGTTTGGAGAAGAGAGACTGGAAAGCTGCCTGGCAGAAAAGACCTGAGGGTGCTGGCTGACAGCCAGCTGAATGCAAGCCAGAAGTGTGTCCAGGTGGCCAAGAAGGTTAAGAGCATTCTGTCCCATATCAGAAATAGTGTGGCCAGCAGGAGTAGGGAAGTGATTTTACCGTGTTTGCACTTGTATTTGTAGGGCTGTATCTCAAATACTATGTTTGATTTTGGGCCCTTCAGTACAAGAAAGACATTGAGGTGCTTGAGTGTGCCTAAAGAAGGGCAGAAAAACTCATGAAGTCTCTAGAGGACAAATCTTAAGAGGAATGCTGAGAGAACTGAGGTTGTTGGAAAGGAGGTTAAGGGGAGACTTTATTGCTCACTACAACTACCTGAAAGGAGGTTATAATGAGGTGGGATGCCTACCACCATCAAGAAAAACCTGCACATTGAAGTGATGCTATTTTCAATCTGCGATCAATGATGTATTGGGCATTTTTGGTAGCATCCATGTTCCAGGCTGGGTAAGTTTTCTGCTTCTGGTGGAGATACAAGTTTATATAATCTAAAACACCAACCAAACCTCCTTGCTCTCCCTCTACCACTCCCTACCAAAAACAAGCAAACATGCAAACAAAACAAACAAATCCTGTTTTGACTCCATGAAGCAAAAGATCACTGATATCGCAAACCTTGTAATACTTTCTCCAGAACATTGTTTAGTTCAAGAGTATTTTATCTGTACACATATTATGTGTAGAGTATCTCTGAAAAACCTTAGCACAGGTACAAGAGTAATAGTTTGCCATTTACACTGACAGAAACTATGGGGAAAAACCAATGAAGCAGACACAGTTCTACTTTGAGTGTACCAAAATAGTTTGTCAAGGTGTCAGATCATCAGATATAACTTCAGTGTGCCCAGAAGGGTATTGTACTCTTGCTGCTAAAGCACTAGAGGTCAGTGAAATTTTAGGGATTGTCATTTTACCAAGGTGCAGTGTTTTTTGAGTGTTGTTTGGCTGTTGTTGGGGTTTTTTTGTTTGTTTGTTTGTTCACTTTGGTTTGGTTTTGGTTGAGTTTTGCTGTTTGCTTTTTAAATTTGTTTTGTTATTATTTGGGTGTTTTGTGGGGTTTTTTTGTTTGATTTGATTTGTGGGTTTGGGTTTGTTTTGGTGGTTCTGGGTTTGGCATTTTTGGTTTTGTGGTGTTTTTGTTTTGTTTTGTTTTGTTTTTAATTATAAGCAGACTACTTTTGTTTTTGCAGAAAACAAAACATTACTGGGATTTTACAATGTCACCATGTTTTGTTTCTAAAAACTCTTCAAGCCCCCCCATCTGATTTTGTCCACTCATGCTCCTGCATAGATGTAACATTAAAGCACATATTTCTTAAATACTCCAGTGTGGTCCAGGGTAACATTTGGTACAGCTGTGACAATAACATCTTGAAAACTGTTGGTGCCTATCTACATATACCCTGATGAGTGGAGCAGAAGAATGGAAAATGGGGGCTAAAATACATTCATAATTGTTTGTCTCTGCTTCTCCTTTCTCCTCACCCTCTTTGCCTGCTCCAGCGAGTTGTCCCTCCCATGGGAGACATTCCTTCAAGAACTCCTCCACCGTGGTTTTCAGGGGGATCTCTATTCATGTGCCTGAAATGCCTCTTACATCTTCACCATTGACTCCGTTTATTCCAGGGCTCTTTCTTATTTTTTTCCCCTCCTTCCTCTCTCTCAGAAGTAATTTAACCTTTCTTAAATACATTTTTCCCTAGTATTTCTCAGTCTTTTTTCTCCTCTTTATCTTCATGTCAGTCTTTTTTTGCCTTTTCATAAATACTCTCTTCCCAGGGTGCCACCATCTTGGCTTTGGGGCTCAGGTGTGCCCTGTGGTGGATTCATCTGAACCAGCTGTGTCTTAAAACAGGGAAGCTGCAGTTTCACCTCACAGAGACCAGTATGACAGCCTCTCACACAACCATCTACACTGGGCATCTGTACCCAGTACATTTACTGAGCAAGAGAAGATTGAACATATCTGTAAGACTTCTGCAAAGCAGTTTATTTGCCCTGTTACCTAGATAATCTAAATATCCAAAATATAAAATTTTACTTCAGGGATTATATTTAGGGTTGTCTATCCAAATTCCAGCTGTTTTTACAGGCAGCCAGGTGGTTCAGATCTCCTTTTCACTTTAGAGATTATTTACCTAGTCTAAATAATTTTTTTCCTGTATTCTCACTGCTTAAGTGTGTACAGAGAATACAGAAAGACATTCATGCTGATGGTTTCAAGGCAGAAGTCAATGTAATCATCAGGCTCAAATAGCTGGTGATACTTAAAACACAGAGTCTGGGCTGTGTGCAACCATTTTAGGAGTTTCATGTAGAAATACTTGACTCAAAGCAACAAATCTGCATCATTCTGCATATTGTCTGGTCTTGAACTTCTAGTTTGGTCAAACTCATTGCTGCACGTTCTCTAAGGTGTGGATTTCAATGTCTCTACCTCCACCTTCTCTGAATCATTTGATGGTGAGGGTGAACGTCTTTATTTGAGAAGTTTTGGGTATAGTAAAGTCTGTACCACATAATGGTGTTGCAAGCAGTGTGTGCACTCACAGCTGTGGTTAAACAATGTCTCTGCTACCACAAACCATTTCCATGTGACATTTATCTCACTTTTCTATTCTCACATCCCTGACTCATCTGTAATTGCTTCTCAATAATATAATTGTTTTCAGAATATCCCTGGAGATTTTCTTGTGCAAGTTATTTTATGTTGTCTTTTTTTCCTATCTTTCCATGCTAGTAGATGGTTACATCTACCAGTGCAGCACAAAACCCAGAAGTTTTCCAACCAATTCTGTATGGTCACCCTGGAGGTTTGGGGCTGAGTGACTCTTGACCAGACTCCCACAATTGGTCTTCTCTTTGAATACCAAAGGGTTCTAGTGATTATTTCATGTTTAACCTCACAGAAGTGGTCCCATACACCACAGATATGTTCTGCTGTGTTCATAATTGCTTCTCTCTCTTCAGGCTGTGTTGCCTCTCTTAAGTTTACCACTTCCACCTTGGGTTAGGAGTTATTCAAGACTTCTGAAATCCTTCTTGGGAATGTAAGGATTGAGACTGAAGGCAGAACAGAGACAGCCCTCCTCAAATTCTGGCCATTGAGGAAGAGAAGAAGAATCATAGAATCATAGAATCAACCAGGTTGGAAGAGACCTCCAAGATCATCCAGTCCAACCTATCACCCTAGTGACCCCTTATCAATATACCAAAATGACCTATTACTGGTTGGTTTAGGATCATCCAAGCTGTCTGCTCCTCCCTGTATGTGCACCCTTTTATTCTGCACCTCCAATGCAGTACGTAAAATGTAACAGTGGTCTTGGTCTGCACACCAATCTGGTGCTAACTATAAATGTTGAATATTATCACTCCTAGAAACAGACACTGTCTGTAAAAATGTGCCACTAATTTCTTCAGCATTACTTAGGAGAGACTAAACTGAAAGAATCAGTTCTGTTCTAACTCAAACCAGGACAATATGTTTATAGAGATATATATTTATGAGGCCTTATTGAGCCTTCGGAGCCACACTTGATCACAGAACATTCTTACATGTGACAAAATGGCAGTACAGTGCTGGACTATGGGAGAGGTTTGATGTACTTCTGGGATACTTAAGAACGTGAGACACTTTACCTTACGCCTTTTTGGGCATTCAGGGATATTGTGGGGCAAAAGAAGGTAGATAAGCTGGTTTCAGGTAAGCAGATCTCAAAATATGTTGCATTACTCCTGCGACGAGTCTACAGTTGTATGTACCTTCGCTATGCATTGTGATTTCCTTAATGTTGCAATATTTTAGAGAACTAAAAATGAATGGAAATCAAAAGTTTCATATGTTCTTTTTTTTTTTTTTAATAAAAAGGACATTATAAAAGTTTACTTTCAGGAACTTTTTAGTCATCATTTTCTGTATCAAATTTCTGCTCTCTTTTTCACAATCCTCTTTCTCCCACTTGCTCTTATTCTCTTAGTTTGTCCTGCTGTGATTGAAACTCAACATCCTAACAATTTTTATAACAGAGCTGATTTCTGAAAGAAAATTTAATAAAAGCATACAAAATAAGAAGATGTATATGTTTAAATGTAATTTCCTAAGGTAGTAAGTCATTAATAAATAACATGCAAAATCCACCACACTAAGCCTTTTGTAACTTCTACAGCTATTCTGAACTGTGATGGAATATTTGACAATAGTAATGAATTGGGCCAATGAACAAGCTTTCAGTTCCCTAAGATGTACATATAATGATAAAATGTAATGAACCATAAAAGGTTAACTTTTTTAGGTTTTGACTTTTAAGTGTAACCAACCCTCTACAGGGTAATAGGGAAGCTTGTGTGAAATGCTTTGTACGATTCATGATCTGTTCGATACATCTGAATTCGAGCTGGAACAATGATATAGTGAGAAACCACCTATAGGTAGCTCGTAAGTGCTCCACAGAGACATAGTCTTACCTTCCAGTGCTTTAATTGAAGAATCTCAAAGGCATTTTCAAGTTGGCATACAGTTATGCAACCAGTTCTCCCTCTTATGAACAAGAATAAAAAAATGCCATTTTTGGTCTTCAGCTCCAGTTCTGCCTGTGATCTCACATCCCTAGAGACATTCTTCTTTGTTGTCTAGCTCAGCAAAGATTTTTGTCTGGTACTTTCTCCTTTTTACCAAAAATAAATTATATCTTGTTCTGTACATTTAAGGAAATCTGAGAATTAATGGAACTGAGGATTCAGCTTCACATGACTCTGTAATGAAAAACTAAAAATGGAACAAGACTCCCTAACACTGCTACTATTTCCAGAAGGTCTGGACACATGCTCAGCAATGTCCCAATAGTCAGATTCTCTCTATGGACACTTTGTGTACCAGGACAAAACTTTGGAATTTTCTGTTTGAATTTTTAACTCTGATCTGATTGTTTCTTAGTAAATAGATCAGGAATATCACTTAGCACAGTGTTCAGAACAAGAAAAATAAATACAGGAAAAATAATTGTATAGAAACTTGGGGAAAAAAAAAAAAACAAACAACAAACCAGGGTCCAGAGATCAGACTGAATCCTATGTGTAATAGTTTTTTATGTCACATGGAGAGTTACCAAACCTGAAACAGTAAGAGAAACAGTTTCAGTTGTCTGAGAGATAATTCAATGGTGTCACTGATGACACTTCCTAATGCCAGGTGCCTGTCATGTGTATTTGAATGGCCAGAAACTGAATCTCTTTCTCTTAATTCCGTTCCAAGCAATGAGTTGCTAATTGCACTTTGCATCCTGTATTGTGACTGCATGTGAAAGAAAACATCCTCTAAATGTGTGGGAAAAATATATGGGTGGCAATTTTGGGAGTCTGTTTAAGTAGTTTTGATGAGTTTGAGAGATGAGAGGAAATGTTCTGGAGAACATTATAACTATGACACAAATGTGATATATTATACTTCAAAACCAGCAGTTACTGCAGCTGTGTCTGCAGTAACATCTCACATTGCTTGCATTCTGAAAGGGTATACTGCCATTTTGAAACATTTGCTTTTACTGATCTGCCTACACAGGAAAACAGCAAGGTGCAGTGGTTACTTGGAGATGCCCATAGATGATAATTCTTTAAAACAGGTTATTGTAGTGGGGACTCTAAACTCCCTTCCTGTGCTGGTTTGAGGCTCCACCAAGTGAAGCTTTGAATGGGAGAAGAAGGTGGTGCAAACTGTTTCCCCCTCTCTCCACCCTTTGCAGGCTTGAATGGAGAATGGCAAAAGGTGCCCTTTTCCACATGTGTACTGACTCATGGGAAAACCCACACTAGAATATGGGATAGTAATTGGCTGGATTCTTTGCACCCAGTATACATTCAGGATGGCATTCAATAAATCCAAGTGCCGAGTACTGCACTTTGGCCACAACAACCCCATGTAGAGCTACAGGCTGGGGTCGGAGTGGCTGGAGAGCAGTCAAACAGAAAAGGAACTGGGGGTGCTGATTGACACCTGCCTGAAAATGAGCCAGCAGTGTGCCCAGGTGGCCAAGAAGGCCAATGGCATCCTGGTCTGCATCAAGAATAGTGTGGCCAGCAGGAGCAGGGAGGTCATTCTCCCCCTGAACTCTGCACTGGTTAGACCACACCTTGAGTACTGTGTCCAGTTCTGGGTACCTCAATTTAAGAAGGACATTGAGGTGCTTGAGCGTGTCCAGAGAAGGGCAACAAGGCTGGTGAGAGGCCTCGAGCACAANNNCAAGCTGCACCAGGGGAAGTTTAGGCTGGAGGTGAGGAGAAAGTTCTTGACTGAGAGTCATTGGCTACTGGAATGGGCTGCCCAGGGAGGTGGTGGAGTCACCGTCCCTGGAGGTGTTCAAGGCGCGTTTGGACGTGGCACTTGGTGCCATGGTCTAGTCTTGAGGTCTGTGGTATCGAGTTGGACATGATGATCTTTGAGGTCTCTTCCAACCCTGGTGATACTGTGATATTGTGATACATTGGCATTGGACACATTTTGTAGGAAAGAGTTAAATAGAGTGAGGAGAAACCATGTGCATCTCTCACTCAGTTCCACAAGTCCCGCAAGTCCATTAGGTCCATTCGAGTTGCCTGTGACACCTGGACTTGGCTTCTTCACAGACTGACCATATCCTGGCTTTCTACTTGCTACCCCAAGCTTGAAGGACCCTGCCTCTGCCGTGAGCTGCCATTGTTTGTAGGAACATACCAGCAGTACGGACAGTTTTTTCCTGTGCTGCTAAAGCAGTGCTGCTCCATGAGATCTGCCTTGTGGAAGCTGTGTCTACAGACTTTGGTGGGTTTTACTTGTTTTGGACTTAATGTCACATGGATTATAAATTGCAGTTCCAGAGGGTGGTGTAAAGAAAATCCAGGGAGTGTCTCCAAAATCCTACTTCACCCTCGTAACTCAGCTTTTCCCTAGACTCTGCTCTGTCTCTCATTTTCTCAGTGGGGTAAAGTTATCTTGTGCCTTAGCCTTTCCCATTTTCTGACTTTCCTAAATTATCAAAATTGCTCATTAAGCATCCTTGTGCTTGTGTCCTGACTTAATTAGAACCTGTAAATAAAATTTAAGTAGATTTGTATATATTTTTTGGGTGTGGCTTTCAGGAAAATAAAAATAACTATATTTTTATAATTCCTGCTTTGTCGGTTATTTCCCAGTCAAATCAGTCATCATCTTTGGTCTAATAAAAAAGATTTACATCTCAAAGAAGTAAAGCAAAACTAACAAAAATGCAGAAACTGGTGTTATCACCTGTCTATAATTAGGCACCTTACAAACCCATTTGAGCTTCATTGGTTTATTTTAGGTTGGACTTGATGATCCTGAGGGTCTTTTCCAACCTGGATGTTTCTGTGATGCTGTGATCTTGCCTGTATTCCAACTGCCACTGCCAGAGGAAATGTTCTTGCATATGTTTTCTGTTTTAACTGCCAGTCCCATATGGATAGTTCAGGTATTTGCCTAAATTGCCACTAGGTAACTACATTTAGACAACTAAATTTCCCTTAAGAAATAACAGACAACATTTTCCAGACATTAAGTGTTTTTATGTCTCCCAAACAACTTCAGAAATTCAGTTAATGATCACACTTGACACAATATATAAATATGGGATTATTTTTACTAAATACAGCCTCAAGTAGGTTTTATGCAGCAAGACTTCCTGGTAGGTATATCACAAGAAAGATCTATAGTAATTCAGCTAAAGAAAGAAAGAAACCTTTCTGATTTAGTTTTAATTCAATTTGATTGAATTTGAATGGAAATTGTTTTCTTTTTTTAAATTTCTTCACATACAAATAATTGTTGCAGCTGCATAGTCTACTCTGAATTTTGTTCATTTAATCTTAACTAGAGGTGAATGACTTTAAAGTAACTGGAGAACAGGAACTCATCTCTAATCTGGTGGTAGTGCTTATATAAAACAAACAGTAACAATACAAAAATTAATAATTTCCTGTCTTGAATTCATAAATAGCCAGATAAAACCAGAGTAAGTTACAATAAAATATCTTGGTTGATGAACATTTGCCATTGTATGCACTAAGAGAAGAAGCAAGGTTTTCCAGTACTGATTGTACAAGTTTTGTACCTTCTATAGAGATATGAGGAATGAAATTTGGTCCATATCTGCTGTGAAGAAAGACTGAGAGGACTGGATGTCTTTAGCCTTGAGAAGTCTGAGAGGTGTATCAATGTGCTTAAACATCTGAGGTATGGGTGTCATGATGAAGATCGCTTTTTGGCAGTGCCTGGTGATAGGACAAAGAACACTGGGTACAAGCTTGAGTACAGGAGATTCCACCTCAACATGAGGAGACAGTTCTTTATAATTTAGGTCATGAAATGTTGGAGTAGGTTGTCCAGAGAGTCTACGGAGTCTCCTCCTCTGGAGACGTTCAAAACCTGCTTGGATAGATTACTGTGAGGCCTGTCTTAGGTGGTCATGCTTTGGTGGTAGGGTTGCACTTGATGACCTCTGGAGGCCCTTCCAACCCCTAACATTCTGTGATTCTGTGATTTCAAATTTCTCTAGTTAGCTTGTCATAACTTCACCCTGAACACCAACATTTTACTAGTAACCGCCATAGTAATGTGTTGTATGTAACAGGTTCTGCCTGCTTCTCTGCTACAGTTGGAGATTTGAGTTCTTGAGGCACAGTCTTTCAGAGAAGAGTCATTTAATTGCTTTCTTTTCATCTCTGATACTACTCGGTTTGCTGATCTCTTCCTGCAGCTTTTTGTTTTGGTGGCACAACTTCTCAAGAACTGCACAGCTGCTGCACACTGTAAGACCATCTGGTCTAACTTCAATAAGATGGGCCAGGTTCTCCCTGCAGCTTGAGATTTGTAAATTTGAACCTTCCCCCTGACAATTTGTCTGGGTCAAGCTTTGGATGTTGCAGAGACAGTTGCTCTAAAAGCAACTGAGAAAAGTGCCTTGTCACCTGTGACGTGTCACCACTGAATCTGGGAACATATATGCTGGTTGATGCAGGGCTTCTGGCTTCTTCTTTGTGACTTTCTGTACAAACTGTTGCATATGTTAGTTGACTCAGTTGCACACATGTGGCTTTGATGAACAGAAAAGGAAACATAGCAAGACTGCAGTATTCATCCCAAAATGAATGTAATTATTTAAAAACTAAACATTTAATCCTGGGCTGTCATTGAAAGTGATTGACTTAAGAATCTCTCCTAAGTTCTGAAGTAGTCTCTAGAAAGTGCTAAGAAATGCCAAACAGTGAAGCAAATCTAAAAATGCATCTCATAGGTCATTTGTAGAATCATAGAATGCCTCTGTTGTTGTGTATCTCCATTGTCTACACAGAAGCATGTGAAACTAGATCAGAGTCAGAAGACACATTTCCTGATGTTTATATTACATGACAGAAATCCATTTACCTTTTGGAAAAAAATAATCTCTGTGATTTTCCATGTTTTAATATTTTGTTTAGATATTCATAGAAGACAAGCAAATAACATTTTCTTTTTAATATTTTATTGGCGAAGTACAACAAGGACGTGCAGATTTGCTTTGGACATAATGTAATGGTATTTATCTTGCAAAGATATGTAGCTTTAGAGTCTACCTGGTCTTACATTACTTGAGGTTTTATTACTAGTTCATATTGAGTGTCTTTAGCATCTTAGAATCATAGAATGATAAGGCTGGAAGTGACCTCAAAGATATCTAGTTCCAACTCCCCGCTATAGGCAGGGACACTTCCCACTAGAACAGGTTGCTCAAGGTCTCATCCAACCTAGTCTTGAGCACCTCCAGGGAGGGAGCAGCCACAACCTCCCTGGGCAACCTGTTTCTGTGCCTCACTACCCTCACTGGAAAGAACTTCCTCCTAACATCCAGTTTCCGTCTCCCCTCTGCCAGTTTAAACCCATTGCCCCTCATCCTGCCATTGCAAGATCTTGTAAATAGTCCCTCCACAGCCTTCCTGTAGGCCCCCTTCAGATACTGGAAGGCTACTATCAGGTCCCCTCGAAGCCTCCTCTTCTCCAGGCTGAAGAGCCCCAACTCTCTCAGCCTGTCCTCATAGGAGAGCTGCTGCAGCCCTCTGAGCATCTTCATGGACCTCCTTTGGACCTACTCCAACACTTCAATGTCCTTCCTGTGCTGGGGGTTCCAGAACTGTCCACAGTACTCCAGGTGGGGTCTGACAAGAGCAGAGTAAAGAGTTAGTGACATGCTCAGCACAGTATTTTTGCTTTGTCCTTTCATGATTTCCTGATGTTCTCCTTAGCGTAGTTCTCCCCTTAGATGCAAAACTTGCCATATGATAACTTTTTATGTATTTTTTAAAAGAAAGTAAAGGAAGAGATAGTGGTTGCCAGAAATTACTGATCTCATTCAGGGAATGAGATCTACAGTTTCAATTTTACCCTTACCTGAAAGGATTGCATTCTACTCAGGCCAAACAGTGTTTGCACTTGTATTTTTTAACCAAATGAGTGTTTAGTGAAAGATGCATATACACTTTTCCTACTAGATAATTTATTTTTAAGGAACCTTCTCTACAGACTAGAAAAAGTAGAAAACTGAATAAATTTACCTTCTTACTCTATGAAGTTTGCACTCTTGGATTTGTATTGATAAAATTTAACTGAAAGATGAAACAGATACCACAAACTAACATATTCCACTATACATTATAATAACTTTTAATCTGTTGGTTTACTCTCTTCTGTGGTTGGCATGGATATAATTTTCCTGTGGCTTTTACCAAAAGATGGGTTCCCAGTATAATTTGCCCGGCAAAAGAATCTCACAGCTAGTATATTACAAATATTGTTTATATAAAAAATTCTGGGAGGAAAACATACATCCATATATATGCAAACAGTTATGTGGAATTCTCAAAACTGTCTTATATTTGTCTTGAGATAAATTGCGTTGCATTTCTATGGATGGATGGATGTTGAGTGAACTTTAAGCACCTCCAAGGTGCTGAAATACTTCTGCAGAGCTTGGTGCTAATTGCAAATATTCTTTCCAGTTCATTGTTTTGGTGCTAATACCCTAACACCTTTCTTATTTCACATTGTAGGCTACAAAGTTGGAACTTTGTGTTTCAGTTGTGGTTTGAGGGGTCCCAGGTTACCCCAGATTTCCTGAAAAAACTACAAAGACCAAGAGCAGTCCCAGGGGAAAAACTATTGGCCTCTGGATATGATAATTCTGTTATTAAATCCCACAATCCTGCAAATACTTTAAAAGTAAGCAGCAAGGTCAATTTGTTCTCTTTTTTCTCCTTGCCTTTTAAGGTCTCCAGAGGTGTCCTTATCTGGGTTACTAAGCATGCAGGAGTGCTCTATGGTAGGCTGTGGCCTTCAAGGTTGCGAGCCGCAGTGAATCTGGCCTGTTTGGGGCTTAGTTGGGAGACAATGTGGCTTGAGAGAAAATGATCACTGGGGTTTTGGGTTTGGTTTTTTTGTTTGTTTGGTTGGGGTTTTTTTGGGGGTTTTTTGTTTTGGTTTTTTTTGTGGTTTGGCTGCGGGAAAGGTTTTGGGGGGAATTCTTATATATCCTGTATCTGTATTAGGTATTAAGGATTCATGTATGCTTGTTCTATATCTATTTGTTGAGTTACTGGAACATGTCCAGAGAAGGGCAATGAAGCTGGTGAGAGCCCTGGAGCACAACCCTGTGAGGAGAGGCTGAGGGAGCTGAGGTGTGCAGCCTGGAGAAGATGGGGCTCAGGGCAGACCTCTTTGGTGTCTACAGCTACCTGAATGAAGGTTGTAGCTGGGTGGGGTTGGGCTCTTCTCCCAGGCAACCAGCAACAGAACAAGGTGACACAATCTCAAGTTGTGCTGTGGGTGATCTAGGCTGGATATTAGGAGGAAGTTCTCGGCAGAGAGAATGATTTGCATTGGAATGGGTTGCCCAGGGAGGTGGTGGAGTCCTCGTCCCTGGAGGTGTTCAAGAAAAGATTGGATGAGGCACTTAGTGCCATGGTCTAGTTGTTTGGCTAGGGTTGGGTGCTAGGTTGGACTGGATGATCTTTGAGGTCTCTTCCAACCTGGTTGATTCTATGATTCTATTCCTGCACATTTTAAATACAATGTTTCTGTTTTCCTCTCCAATTCATTGAGAGCATCATTATTTTACTGCCCTTTTTCCTTAGAAAAAGAGTAAAGTGAAATAATCTCAGTCTATCACACTCTTAAACAAAAAAAAAAAATACAACAGTTTCACACATAATGGATAGATAAATTGATTTTTAAATAAGAGAGTGAATTCCCTAGATGTAATTTGTGAAACAGCCACAAAGGTTCTCTAAGTTCTTTATAACTTCCATTGAAGCTGCTACCTTGTTGAAGATGATTACTCTGCCAGTACTGTGGTACTGTAGCTTAAATTTCTTTTGTTACAAGAGTACACACTTTAGCCACCCAGCTACTATTTCACAATCTATAGAAACTGTTTATTGATTATTCTTTTCTCTTGCCCTCAATTTCCATTTTACATCCTTCTTTGACATTAGTGGAAAGCAATTCAAAGGACAAAAGTATTTCCAGTCCCCAAAGTGGGTAATTAGAGATCTCCTGCTTACTGGTGTTGGAACAAAGAACTACACTGTAAAATGATGTTTTTGTAGTGAGCATGGGGCAGTTAGATACCTCAGAAATGGATGTCAAAACACATAATGGATGATTCATTCATTTATCAGGGTGGGACTTGCCTTTATATTTAAAGTATGTACCTAAAACCAGAAAGATTATGTGATTAAAGTAGTCATTAAGAAAGTGAAGGATCTAAACTTAAGCCATTTATCTGGAGGGATTCCAACTGGAATGGTCTTACATAGTAGGTATCAATGTCAAGAAGGAAACACTCAGATCAGTGTTCAAAGCATTATCATCACAAAAAACAAGCAAACAAGAAAAAGCTTAATCTTACCTACTAATACCTAGGCTACTCTGGTGGGAATACATTCATCTAATGCAAATTATTGTTGAATAAGCAGAAGTTAAATGTGTCCAAGGCCTGAAATACAAGTGGGTTCCTCTACCATTTGCAGGACGAAGTTGTCATCAACGCATTCCAGGAACCTCTTAGATTACTGGTGCTCTGCTGTGTTGTCCTTCCAACAGATGTCAGGGTGGTTGAAGTCTCCCATGAGGACCAGGGCCTGTGAATGTGAAGCTTCTTCTACTTGTTCGTAGAGGGCCTCATCCACTTCACCTTCCTGATCAGGAGGTCTGTAGCAGACTCCTACTATGAAATCACCTTCCTGTTTCTTCCCTTTGATTTTTATCCACAAACTCTCTGTTTCTGCATTGGACATCCCCAGGTGGAGCTCCATGGCCTCTAGTCTATCTTTGATGTGGAGGGCAACAACCCCTCCCCTTCTCCCCTGTCCATCCTTCCTGAAGAGTCTATAGCCATCTATCCCTACATTCTAATCATGGGTTGCATCCCACCACGTCTCAGTGATGCCAATTACATCATAACCTTGGAGTCTTGCACATATGTGCAATTCGTCCTGCTTGTTACCCATGCCCCTTGTATTAGTGCAGAGGTATTTCAGTTGTGCCTCTGTTGGAGCTGTCTTGCTGGCTAATTTTCCCTTAGCTGCCCATACCTCACCACCTAGAATACTGATGACAGTGTCCCCCTCCCCCTTCATATCCCGTTTAAAGCCCTATCAACTAGTCCCGCAATCCCTCCTGCAAGAACCTTCTTCCCCCTTCGAGAGAGGTGTCTCCTGTTTGGGCTCAACAACCCTGGTGCTGTAAAGGCCTCAGCATTGTCGAAGAACCCAAATTTGTGGTGGCAACACCATCCACGGAGCCACATATTAAAAGAATCTATCCTGTTGCCTAACCCAATGTCTCTGCCATCAGTTGGAATAACAGAAGAGAAGATTATTTGTGCCCCTGAACCTTGAATCATTCACCCTAAGGTCCTGAAGTCTTTTTCGATTGCTCGAGGACTATCAGTCATTATTTCTTCTCCCCCTATGTGGAAGATTAGTAATGGGTAGTAGATTCTTGAAGTAAGATAATTTATTAGAAGTGGAAGAGTAATAGATTTCAATTATATTTTGAGAATTACCTGAATTACCTCCTGAATTTTTAAAAATCATTGCAAAAGTGCCTTAAGTGTTAAGAAAACACAGAATCATAGAATCATAGAATGGTAAGGTTGGAAGGGGGAACCTCAAGGATCATCTAGTTCCAACCCCCTGCCATAGGCAGGGACACCTCCCGCTAGAACAGGTCACACAAGGCCTCGTCCAACCTGGCCTTCAACACCTCCAGGGAGAGAGCAGCCACAGCCTCCCTGGGTAACCTGTGCCAGTGCCTCACCAGCCTCACTGTAACAAACTTCCTCCTAACATCCAGCCTAAATCTACCCTCTTCCAGTTTAAACCCTTTGCCCCTTGTCCTGTCATTACAAGATCTTGTCAATAGACCCTTCCCAGCCTTCCTGTAGGCCTCCTTCAGATACTGGAAGGCTACTATAAAGTCTCCTGGAAGCCTTCTCTTCTCCAGGTTGAAGAGTCCCAACTCTCTCAGCCTGTCCTCATAGCAGAGTTGCTACAGGCCTCTGATCATCTTCTTGACCCTCCTCTGGACCCGCTCCAACACTTCCATGTCCTTCCTGTGCAGGGAGCTCCAGAACTGCACACAATACTCCAGCTGGGGTCTGTCGAGAGCAGAGTAAAGGGGGGGAATCCCCTCCCTTGCCCTGCTGGTCACACTGCTCTTGATGCAGCCCAGGGTTTGGTTACTGTCTGGGTTGCATGCGCACACTGCAGGAGACATCTTTACCAGTGGTCTGTTAACTGGGCCTCCTTCGACTTTAATTTTCATTACAGTTCTGTCCTATGTTAGATCCATGTATTTTAGTTGGCCATAACTTCTTCATTTATGAGTCATTGTGCTTGTTTTACAAAATTACTTCAATTTAATTAGATGATTTAATGTACAACTTTTTATCTTTTATAAGTCTTGTGGTTCAATTATTCATGCTTAATCAGATCTTATACATCAGCACAAAATTATCACTGACAAAATGCAAGAAAATGGATTTCTTGACAAAAGATATCTGAAAATAAAACAACTATTTCATTAGCTCGAGAGCTTTATCAATACGCTTCATTATTCCTATTTTAAGTTCTGTGTTTAGGATTCAGTCTGTCCAATTTGATTGCTGAAGATGCACTTGATTTTACTCTCCTAGTGAAAGAGATACACTCAGAAAATACTTCATTAGAGTGAAAGAGTGCCACGTTATATGTCAGACAATGTTTACAATGTTTTGCTCGATGTTACTGCTGATCACTACTTCTAAAATGGTAATTATTAAAATTGATGGAAAAAAAAGAAAGAAAATTCTACTTGCTACCATTGCACACCTGTGTAACCAATAATCAAAAGAGTGTCATTGAAGTATATAGATATCCAAACTATGAAGCAGAATGAAATGGCAAATCTTGACCTGTGGCACCTCTGAAAAATAGGAATACGAAGAATAACATGCTGCACAGATAATGAGGTAGGAGTAATATATATGCAGAGGGCTAGCTCTGACCCAGAGCACTATTAACAAGACAGCGTAAGACACAGTAGGAAACTGTAGATAACAACAAAAAGTTGCAGCTTAGCAGAACTGTTGTACAAGGTAGAAATTACCAGGACAATCAAATCATAAACACCAAATAAGGTTGTAAAATCTGTTAAACCATGGCTAGTAAGAAAACTGTAAACATAAGTTGTGGTCGTTTAAGACTTATTGGAATATTCCAGTAAGAGAAATAGGAACTTTCCTGAAAGTTCAGTGTAGAATGTAAACAACTTATAGCATTATTTGTGAAAGAATAATAATGATAAAGTCTATGTCATTCGTTGGTTTGCTAATTGATATAAAGAGTCAATATATAAATAATTTTGCTCTTTTGGCTTTTGGGCACTGGGTCTGTTGCTGTTCCTTCACCTCTCTAATTCCTCCACATCATGTAGTAACCTTCACTGACCAGATAACACATGAGAATTTGCTGGTTTTCTGTCTGGGGGTAGAGAAAGTGGTGGTATTGGCCTGTTTGCACTTTCTTTGTCCTGGGGGGAAGATTGGATTTCTGTATTATTTCTAAATTGTATATAATTGTAAATCTATTTTGCATATATGCTTGTAAATTTAGCTTGTTGTAAAATACAGCTTTATCTTACTTGCAAGCCATCTGAACTGGTCTGGTAAATTTTATTTGAAGGGTGATTTTCTCAAACCCACCACAGAAGTGAGCTGCTTGTTTGAAAGGGAGTGGGGTTGGTAAAGGAGAATAACTTAAGAAAGGAAAAGGGAAATACAAGGTGAAATAAATCAATGATTTGATATGTTCATGTTCTCTGTGGAGCAGATCTGTTTCCAATCATGTCAGATTCTCTCTCATGCCAGAGAGTAAACCTATTTTGTTGTTTTGTTGGTTTTTGGTTGGTTTTGGGGTTTTTTCCTCCACCAAAACCTTTTCCTGGTTGCCTTGTATAGTTAGAAAAGTGCTGGGCTGAGTACTTTCCCTAATGCTATAGAGTCATCTAAAAATTCTAAGTGCTAATAACAGCAGTCAGGTTATATGAATTTCAAGAATTATATAATATATAAACATTTCTCACAGACTACTTCTCAAAATTATCACCATTTTATCTGAAATAAAACCCACAAACCACAAAGAAAATCATCAAAACCAAATAAACTGTGTAATGTTTTTCTGTTCAGTAGCTACAAAACAACATAAAAATTCCAGAAAAATAGAAGAGCAGCAGTATTTAGTTCACCCTACTTTCTAAGAGCATTTTGCCAGTGTCCCAGTCCAGGGTGTGGGAGGTTTGGATTCTCAGTCATGGAATTAAAGCACAAACAGCATCAAATGCATAGGCTAGTTTTATTGCATTCACACAACTTACACATATGAGGATTAGGATGGGTGTGCTGGTTTGAGGCTAATTGGAATATTTTAATAGACAATGTTGCACTATAGGCTGTGAAAGGAAAACATCATGATGTCTACTTCACTCATACGCTTGCTGGAGAATTGTTTGGGAACACTAACCAAAACAATTGATAAGTAAGTTGCTCTCTGTCGCTTGCTTGAGCAGGAGCTGCTGGTGGGATCTAGCAGCTTCTGGGCTCTGGCTCCTCTGCTGATTAATCCTCACTAACCACTTTTCTTCTAACCCCCCTGGCTGATCCTCCTAATTTACCTTGCACGTAAGGCAAACCTTGGGGTAAGGTACAGGGGTGGGGAGAAGGTGGAAGGGTGGTTGGGAGCCCCTCCTGGGGTCTCTGATTTCTGGGAGGGGAGTTGTGTTGTTGTATTACCTTTTACTTGTATATTTCTGTAAATATTGTGTATATAGTGTAAATATCTGCTGTACATTGTGCAAAGCTGTAAATATAGCTTCATCATTTAACTTCCAGCCGACTGAGTGCTAGTCTGGGTCATTTTACAAAGTGTGGGGGGTGGGGGAACTCCCAAACCTTCACAATGGGGAGAGAGAGACAGTGAGAGAGGTGGGGAAGAAAAGAGAAAGAAATGAAAGAGATACCCCCAAGCAGAGAAAATAGAGGGGACACCCTGGAGTGATTTGGTGTCCTGAAAGTCCTTTTGAGTGGGTGGGGAATGTTCCAGTTTGCAGGTCAGAGCTTCACTTCTTTTACCTGGCTGCCGCATTGAATAAGCATGTTTTTCTAAGAATCACTTAGCATTTTCCAGGAGTGATTTGCTTAGCCAAGCCCACTGTCCAGTGGTGTTGGGCATGTTCAGTGTGGTAGGGAGTTTCCAGGGTTGAGCCCCCCTTGTCCAGCTGACTTCTCCAAAATGGTCACCACTGTCAATAAACCAGGAGCTGCTAGACTGTGGTTGGGTTGGAATCAGCATCACCTCTCATGACAACAAGCCTTCACATTCTATGCGTGCTATGTGACATGAGTTCAGTTCCAGGTGTGGTGGTCCAGAGTGGTGGTCTTTTAGACCATGCAAGCTGAGCAGTCAGGCAGGTCGTCTCCAGACAGCATCCACAAGCTCACTCTGCATTCTCCCAGTTGGTCACTTGTCTAGTCATTGCATATTAGGGAGCTTTTGTGGGTCTAAACTCATGCAGGAGGGAATTCTTGGGACAGTGAGTGTAAGCAGGATGCTCACATAGCAGTTCTCAGAAATTTAGCTCACAATAAAGTTGTTCTGAGATGTTGGGATATATTGTTTATCTCAGCCTCTGACAAAGAGCCCAGCAATTTGCATTAGATAACTATTAATTTAGGTGTAGCTGAATGTACCCCAAACAACAGGAGATACACAACTGATCACAGTAAATATCTAAGTTAGTGTGGCCAAGCAGAGTTAGCAGATAATTCCTTTCACTCTACCTACATCTTTGATCCACAAAGATATTTTTTCTGAGCAACTAAATACCACATAGTTAAAAAGATTCAGAGGTTGTATACTAATTTCTTAGCCATATCTTGACATCTAGATGAGAGTTTTAACAAACCAGAAAACAACATTAGTCTGAAAGGAGGTTTGTCCAATAGTATTGTGGGTTTTGTGTAAATGTATATGGACATCAAATAGCCATTTGGGTACTTGATTACATTGCACACATAGTGTACGGTGTTAAAAGCCTTTCTCCTTCTCTTGGCATCAGAAGTCTGTGAAAGTCTCTCTCCCACACGGGGAAAAGTCCACTGCATTCATTCACTGTCCGAATCCACTGTGACAAAGGTTAGGTACTTTGCCCCCTACACTATTTGAAATTTAACAGACTAGTTCAGACAGCTTGGAAGTAAGATGAAGCTATGTTTAGAGTATGGCAAAATTTACAAGCATATCATAGAATTTATAGAATAGTAAGGTTGGAAGACACCTCAAGGATCATCTAGTTCCAACCCCCTGCCATAGGCAGGGACACCTCCCACTAGCACAGGTCACGCAAGGTCTAGATATATATATGTAAATGCCTGTAAATACTGTATATATATATATATATATATATATACAATGTGCATGCATGTGTGTATATATATATATATATATACACACACAGAGTATTTACAAGTATTTACAAGTAAGAAATCCAAACTCCCTCCCAGACAAAGAAAACTGCCCACAGGGACTCAAAGTTATCCTCTCTTTCTCCCTCTCTATCTCCCATTCTGAATAGACAAACAAAAGCAAAACCCAGCAAAGCTTATCTGTTATTTGTTAGTGGAAAGATTAGAGCAAAGATATTAAAGTAGATCAAAGGAGAAAATAATAGGGCAACATCTCAAGACAAAGTAAGGGAAGATTGTTTATACTTTAGCTTTTTATCCCTCTCATCAAACCAATGAATGATATAGACATAATTTCTTTTCACAACCAATGATCTAATTTTTCTAATTAAAATATTCCAATTAACCTCAAACCAATGCACACTGATACGGTGCTTTGTTATGGCCTTGGGCTTGACTGCTGGGAAAGAGTGGTGTGAAACGTGTTGAAAGAAACCCTACTAAGCATTTAATCCCATGTACTCAGGAGCTTTGTTTCAGCTCTAGATCTTAGCCTTGATCCCCACCTGAGTTATATTACAAGTAGTTTGTGCCTGACCACTTACATCACTGATCCCCGTTTGAATCTACCAACTTGCTTTCCCAGCTTGACCCCAGATCTTCCTCATAACTTCATGCTTCTCTGTTGATCTGGGCTCCTGAATCTGGTTATTCTTCCACCAGTTAGATAACTAAATATTTAAATTATTTTGAAGCCATGTAGCCAAATCCTGCCAAGATTTCAGTAGGCAATGAACATGCAAGATTCTCTGCAAGTTAATGTAGTCATAATTAATATAGGAAAAGCTGTAAGTGCTTGCAAAATAGAAAACTAGGGCTTCAAGAGACTGTTTAGAATGTTCCCTGACTCCAAAGAAGGAACAAGTACACAATCCACAGATTGTTCTAATCTTAGTGAATTTGATATTTGTTTTATTTCAGACCTAAATAAGCATTTTCATTTTGAAGATTTTCCTTTTTTTCTTTTTTGTTTTTTTTTTTTTTTTAGATGAATGACATAAATTGCTTCTCCCTGCAAATAATACCACTAGAGTAATTACTGGCAGATATTGATACATTCTGCTTGCAAATTTCTCCTGTATATATAATCTGTAATTTCTATAAGCAAGATCCACAACCTTCATTATTCTTGTCACTGTGAGTTTTTCTTAGTGTCTAATTAGAGTTCATAACTGCCGTGTGCTGGTTTGAGGCTAATTAGAATATTTTAATAGAGAAAATTACACTACAGGCTGTGAAAGGAAAACGTGGTGATGTCTATTTCACTCATAGGCTTGCTGAAAATTATTTGGGAAAAAATAATCAAAACATAGATTAGGTATTCTCTGTCTGTCTCTTTCTGGCAGCACAGCGTCTGGGACAGCCTAGCAGCTTCTGACTCTGGCTTCTCCTTGCCTATTAATCTTCACTAACCACTTTTCTTCTAACCCCCCTGGCCGGTCCTCCAAACTCACCCTGCGCGTAAGGCAAACCTTGGGGTAAGGTACAGGGGTGGGGAGAAGGTGGAAGGGTGGTTGGGAGCCCCTCCTGGGGTCTCTGATTTCTGGGAGGGGTGTTGTGTTTCTGTATTACCTTTAACTTGTATATTTCTGTAAATATTCCTGTCTATATTGTATATATCTGTTTGTATAGTGTGCAGAGCTGTAAATAGAGCTTCAGTCCTTAACTTCCAGCCAACTGAGTTCTAGTCTGGGTCATTTTTTCAAAGTGTGGGGGATGGGTAGCTCCCAAACCATCACAACATGGAAAACAATATAATCTACATAATGTTCAGCTGTGTATCTTCCATGCTGCTTGCCAACAACTCCATGCTAGCAAGGCTATCATAGAATCATTGAATGGTAAGGTTGGAAAGGACCTCAAAGATCATCTAGTTCCTGATAAGCAGGGATACCTCCCACTAGTACAGGTCACTTAAGACCTCGTCCAACTAGTGGAAAAGAATCACTGGACTATGTTAGTGTGGCAGTCTTTCCTCCTTCTGCATCACAGTAAATAATAAGTAAGGTCACATTTATAAAACTAAATAACTTCCTCATGGGAGATCTGTGGCCTACGCAAAATATACAGACATACAGACCCCAATAAATGTGTATTTTCTTGATTTTTTTTGTATACTTTAGCCAGTGATTCAAAATTAGAAATCACAGAACTCATAAAGAGAAATCTAGTCATGTATGAAAGTAATGGAAGGTTGATCCAATAGCATTTTTGAAAATACATTTGCCACCACTAGTTTACTGAAGACATATATTACACGAAGGAAGATATTCTGGCAGGAAGAAGAGTGTTTCTTTATAGCAGACTTACTTTATTACTACAAGCTGTGGAAGATGATTATCTTCACCACATAAGAATCAATTGTTCTGAAACATTTAAGCCATTGCTCATAGAATAAAATTGTCCTTCCCACAGCTGCTTGAGAGATCAAGAGCAACGACAGAAACTAGCATATGAATTCAGTATAAACTGAGTATGTGATCTCACATTTTGACCTTGTTTGACCATGTTGTGACCACGTTTGACCAAGTTTTTAAAGCCTAATTGCTAAAAAAAACTTTAAAATTTTTTTTTTTTTTTTTTTTTTAAAAAAAGTCACAAA
>VWZE01019646.1:59022-111375 GCA_013396675.1 Eubucco bourcierii
CCAAGTTTTTAAAAACTAATTGCTAAAAAAAACTTTTAAATTTTTTTTTTTTTTTTTTTTTTTTTAAAATAGAGTCACAAAACTCAGAAGTTTTTAAAATGTCAGAAGGGATTTTATGGCCTCTGTCAGCTTGACCTTTAAATTCAGACTTTCAATGGTCTTTCAGGATCTCTCAGGAAAAAACCTTCCCCTTTGCTTGATGAATTAACCAGAGGTCTACAGAGAGACTAACAGCAGTATAAGTGAAAGTGAAGAGGCAGCTAATGCCAATGCCATAATCTCTACCACTGACCACAAAATTTCAAGCACACACAGATTCTCATTATGTGTCAGGCTCTGTATTCTGTCACAACCTTCAGCAAATAACAGATGTAAAAACAGAAAAAACAAACTCCTACTGAGCTCACCGAAATAAAAAACTGTCTACATCTCACAGAGTTGCACATAAATGAAGAGACTAGATTTTTTACTTAAATGTTTTTGTGTTTACTTAATTCACTTACACATTTTCGTGTGCTCTAAATGTTTTGTCTGAAAATGAAATATTTTGTCTGAAAACTTTGTAGAAGT
Source organism: Eubucco bourcierii (assembly GCA_013396675.1). Lineage (NCBI taxonomy): Eukaryota > Metazoa > Chordata > Aves > Piciformes > Ramphastidae > Eubucco > Eubucco bourcierii. The sequence goes on from VWZE01019646.1 coordinate 59,593, forward strand.
CCATGCTTCCTACTTTGCCCGATAATGTCTCCTGGCATATAGCCATAAATCACCATGTCAGTGGTCAAGTGGGACTCTGAGGAAGAGTGCAAGAGTACAAACCTAAAGTGTAGAATTCCAACATGTGATTTCAAAACAGCACTGTTAATACACATTCCTCAAAGAGGAAATGTTTAAAAGGAAAAAAAAAAAAAGGAACAACCAAACAACAACCAACAAAACAACAACTGCTTCCTAGAGCTGATTTCCAAAGGAACTATTACCTGGAGATCTTAGTAACTACATTCTGATGCTGTCAAAGATCTCACCTTATGTCTCTAGTTCACACTTTCAGGAGAAACTTTATACCTTGAAAATATTTTTTTTTTCAAACACTGTAAAACAAAACAAAACTAAACTAAACAAACCAAGATGTGATGGTTTGGGAGTTACCCACTCCCTGCACGCAATGAAGTCACCCAGACTAGACTCAGCTAGCTGGAAGTTAAGGAATGAAGCTATATTTACAGCTTAGCACAATACACAAGCAGATATATATACACAATGTGCAGTTATATACAAGTTAAAAGTAACACTGAAACACAAAAATCCCTCCAAAACAATCAGATTGCCAGGAGGCTCCCAACCCAAACCTCCCCTCCCTCTTTCCCCCCTTTCCCTCCCTTCACCAATAACCAGATCAAACCCGTATATCTCATAATAAATCTGGAGAGATCTGAGGTGAGATGTCAAAAAATACAACAAGGAGGTAAGAGGAAACAAAGGGTTAAGTCGAATTAGAGTTATGAAGAAAGCATAGACTGCCAGAGTGAGAGGAGCAGAACAACAACTGAGTACTGAGAAGTGTGTGAGCAGTGAGTGTCTTATCTATATTTTGACTAGCTGCACTTCTCAGCAGAATGAGTGATATAGATCACAGTTGTTGTCTTTTTTTTTTTTTCTTCTTACAGATAAGGATTTGATTTCTCTCATTAAAATATTCCAATTAGCCTCAAACCAGCACAAAAACGAAAACACACCAAACCAAAAAACCAGCAAACAGAATAAAACAGATAAATGAAAAAGAAACAACAGATAGCAAAAGGCAAGAGATCAGTTCAAAGAGCGAAATGTTCTGGTTTAGATATGTAAGATGTACATGTGAAATTCAGAAAGCATGCAGTTTTTAGAGATTTTCTTTGTACTGAAGGTATTAATTAGAAATGTTAAGTACATACTTCTGATTTTAAAAAAAAAGGCCAAACAAAAAAACTCCCAAACAATAAATCCCCATCCCCTATGAAAAAATTCAAACAATCCAAACCACAAAACTCTTTAAAAATAACGGTCTACTAGAATGACTAAGAGCAAAGGAATCTAATCCTTCATATTGATCGTAAATAGAATCTTCCCTACTTTCCGGTGCTGCTATATGGAGACAGAAAGATAAAAAGGAAAATCTCATGCAGATTATACATGGCCTGACCAGAAACTATAGTGGGAGTCCACATGCAGTTCTACTGGGAACAGACTATAAGGGTTTCTTCAAGAACATGAATTCTAGGGACTGAACTGCAGAAGGTTGTTTCCAGAGGCAGAGTTTTGTACTTCAGAAACTGAAAATGTAAAAGATACCTGGGAAGTTACAGGGATTAAAAGACTCTGCATAGAAACCTATTGCATGCTAATATTTAAAGACAAAACATTTTAAATGCAAAAATTTCACATTGTGCTTTTTGCTGTCAGGAATGCATAAGTTTCAAAGTAACAGTATAAAACTTTGGTTTAAAGTTTTGCCAGGGTGTGAGAGTCTAAATCATCTCTCCCTTGTTCAAATCAATAAAGGTAAATATTGCCTTCGTTACCTTCTGGACTCAGCCCAGGTTCCTGGCCAAAAGCTCTGCGGTGCAAATCAACATTCAGCACCTTTGTGGACTTCCCAGCCTTCAGCCTGGCTTGAATGCCCAGGATGTGGACACCTCACATCAGCTACCTTGAAGAGAAAAGGCTTATCTGTATTTGGGGTATGGACAGGTAAGCAGTACAGGGAGGGGGCGGAGGACCTCCCTGGTGCTGCCACCAGACCCCTGCAAACACATGAGAATACACAGGAAGATTTCCTGGGGAGCTGCACTTGGACAACAGCCTAAAAATCTGTATAAAAAGACATGAGCAATGCCTGCAAATGACGAGCACCTCCACACGAGCACCTCCATGAGCATCTCCACTGGAACACCACCAGAGGGGCACCTCAACCAGAAGAATTCAAGGAACATCTCCCACAGAACAACTCCACAGAAGGACACCCCTGGGCAGGGNTATATGTCTCTCTCTCTCTCCCCCCATCTTTGGCAGATGGTAATATAATTCCTGCTCTTTTCCTTCCCTACTCTTCTCTTTTTCTCAGTTGTTCCCTCTTCCCTCTCTCCCCTCTTACATCTCTCCCTGTGTTTTGTTCAACTTTATCCTTTAATAAATAGTTGTGTGGTGATATCTGGTCTCATTTGCACCTTAATTTCACAACACAGAAATCTAGAAGAACAAATCTTGCTCCTCTGGACAGAGATATTCTTAATCTATGTTCTCCAGACCTTGACACAGGGCTTCTACTCAGCCCTCAGTGACAGGATATAGACATTGACTTTCCTTTTTCTTTGGTAACTAGAATCTTATAAAGCTTTACTTGGTGTTCTTAAGTATGTAATGGATACAGTTTTACATATCTAGCTTTCTAATATAACGAAGATATACACCCAACTGTTGCAATATCTCATCTAACAATACAGCCTTCAAGCATTCACATGCATGCTCTTAACAACTGTTTCATTTGTTTAAAATATGTTTTTCATCTATGTACTTTTATACCAGTGAGTGGTGCTCAGTGGTTTAGTTTTGCACCTCCACCACAATCTCCTAACTTCTTACTGTTAATGCTGATGAAAAGATCAAATGAAATTCTCTTAAAATTCTCAAACAGTCATCTTAAAACAAACTGAATTCAGCAATAGTTGAGGTGCTTTGAAAATAATATTATTGTATATTCCAAAATCTTTAATTTTTTAAATTAAAAAGTCTTAATTTTTTTATTTTGCTACTGAAAATTTCATACTTGTTCTTAAAGGTCTTGCAATTACAGGTCAGTTAAAAGGGTTGGGTGAACTGGGAAGCTTCCAAGTATATTGAAAGTTATTTATAATTATTTTTATGTTGTTGTTCATTAGATGGCACAAATCATTTGCTAGGTGTTTTTTGAATGTGAGTCTTCAGAAAAGTGGAACTGAAAACAGTCCAAAAATTCTATGCGACTTTCTATTTATGATGTCTGCATTTTAGAATGGTAAGGTTGGAAGGGACCTCAAGGATCATCTAGTTCCAACCCCCTGCCATAGGCAGGGACACCTCCCACTAGTACAGGTCACTCAAGGCCTCATCCAACCTGGCCTTGAACACCTCCAGAGTGGGATCAGCCACAACTTCCTTGGGAAAACTGTGCCAGTGCCTCATCACCCTCACTGTAAAGAACTTCCTCCTAACATGTAGTCTAAATCTCTCCTCTGCCAGTTTAAACCCATAACCCATTCTGATTAGCATTTTAATATCCCAGTATTCTTTTCAAGTAGTCAGCATTTAACCAAGTGAAATAACATGAAAGTCATCAATAATGTCTGGAATAAGAAAAACATATAGTGCTCTTTTTCTGATTTCATCCTGATTCCTCTATTTAATAATATTGAAAGGAAAAGTACTTTAATAGACAAATAGCTTTTGAACCTTGTTTCAACACCAAAAGATGACAATTTTGTGCAAAACATGGAGGAGACAGGCTTGGGAAAATGCCTCAGGTCTTCACCTCAAGCAAAGATTCCTGTTGAGCTAATTGTAAAGTGATCCATTTCCCCCCTTATTATGTCTCCTTTTAGCAACAAAATATACTGGTTTATACTCACACCAGTCTGACTGAATGACAGAAATATTGTATAATGCTGCTAATGGTACCTAGTTAATGGAGGGTAATGGAGCAGGAAATATGTTCATTAGTGATAAGGTGAAGAAAAGATGCTTTTACATTGCTAGTCTAGAAAATCACAAATGACTAAAAGTATTTGTCTGTGGAGTGCAGGAAACATAATTAGGATTTTGTCACTACAGAATGACTCACTTAAAAATGCCCTTTCACCTTTTACTTCTCTCTCTACCTGGCTTAAAGTTTCAGAATCACTATTTTTTGCCCTTCTTTTTATAAAGATTTTTGACCATTCCACTCCAGGATAAGACTTAAAAGTCTTGTTTACAATGAAAACCTGTATACATACTTTCTTATTCTTTTACATTTTTGTAGTATACCATGTTTCACATTAGCATTGTAATAATTATTTTCAAATTTTTAGAGCTAATATTTATTTTTTACTATCACATAACATTTTCTTCTTATGGGACTTATTCCATCTGCATAATTTATACTAATAATTCTAGTTATAAATAAAAAATAAGAAAATTTACTTTACTTCCTAAATTGAGCAAACATGAAAGATTGGCTTCTTTGATGTATTTGCAAAGGGTTAACTGCTAAAAATGGGAAGGGAAAAATAAAACCCTCTTTTTATTTTTTTTTTAATCAAAGTGTAATTAATCATGCAATATAATCTTGTAATATTGTATATGAGAGAGAACCAATACAGCTGGCAGGTTCCTGAAGCCTAATTTTTGCTCTCATCGACTTAATTGTGACTAGAAATATACCCTATAAGTTTTTTGATTGATAGCCCAATTTGTGCAAGTAATACTTGAAGTCAAAGGAAGCAGTTCTTAATGCAACCCTGTCTTAATCACTTTATATTAATCTTCTTTAAATGCCTGTGGACAAATGTTCATAAGTATTTCCAACCAAGATGTATTAGCTAAGGGGTTATTGCCAGTAAATGATGCTTTAACTGTGCAGCATCTCATAATACTGTGGTACTTATAGTAATCATTGGATATTTCACATTTACCATCTCATAAATAACATTAAACATAAAGACTAGATGCAGGGGATTTCCAGTTTCGTTCATAAAGTACTGATATTGGAATGAAAATGTGTAGCAATTGAAAACTCTAAGGCAATGGAAAAAAAAAACAAGTAAAAAACCCCAAAAAACAAACAAAAAAACCCACCCAAGCACCTTAACTGAATTTTTCCACTTGGAAAGAGTTCCCAGAGAATTGATTTATTATTTCTGCTGGAAATATGTAATTTAGAGAAAGATTATTAATCTTTAACATCCTAATTCTTGTATACTTCCATTCATTCCCTAGAAAAACCTGTATGTGTATTTTTATACTGGGGGGGAAAAAATGATTGTGTGTAAATAGAACAAATGTCTGTACTTGGTTATGGATACATTGCCTCTGATGGCTGAGTTTGAAGTCCTTTTGCCCTAGATTCCCTCTTAAATCACTGAAGTAATTTTCTATATCTCTCTTTATATGTTTAAGAAAAATAAATACTTGGGAGTTTTCTGTCTTTGATGGATATAAACACAGTCTATAATGAGTAAAATAGCACATTAGGTTTCTATATTACAACTTCTGGAAGTACTTAGTGCAAATTCAGTTGTCACTGCAGAAGAACTAATACGTTGTGAAATGTAATCTTAGTGTTCTGCAGACTAACTTCCTTGGATATAAAAATCTGAAGTTTTCTGATAGCTTTATACTTGGAACTGTAGATACTACTAGAATCAGACATTTTAAAATCATGTTGTACATTTTAAGGCTACAGAGGAGTCTTGGGTTTTCCTGGTTTGGTGACAACAATTTCTTATAAAGTTTAATCCACTTTGTTTTCCGCTATAGTTTGTAAGTCATCTTCCATATTTAGTTAGAAAGACTTTTGGTTGACAAAAAACAAAACAAAACAAACAAAAAAAAAAAAAGACAGAAAGTTTAGGGAAAAAATCACATGAATAGTTCATAGCTTTTTCCTGGCAAGAGACTTTTTATTATTTTATTTTCTAGTGTTAAATTATCAAATAAGAAGGAAAATGTTTTGGATAATTCTTTTAGGGTAATGGAGCACAAATACATGTTTGAGGGTTTTATCTGTGTGTTTTGTTTTCAGTTAATGTTAACTCACTTTTTAAAAATTTCTCATGTTTCTTGTCATGTTTATTTTGTAATGTCATGTCTGTCAGTAAGAAAGAAAATCTTCATATTCACAAAGATGATCAGAGGGCTGGAGCAGCTCTCCTGTAAGGACAGGCTGAGAGAGTTGGGGCTCTTCAGCCTGGACAAGAGAAGGTTTTGAGGAGACATTATAGTAGCCTTCCAGTGTCTGAAGGGGGCCTACAGGAAGACTGGGGAGGGACTATTTACAAGGTCTTGTAATGACAGGAAAAGGGGCAATGGGTTTAAACTTGCAGAGGGGAGATTTAGACTGGATGTTAGGAGGAAGTTGTTTGCAGTGAGGGTAGTGAGGCACTGGCACAGGTTGCCCAAGGAAGTTGTGGCTGCTTCCTACCTGGAGGCATTCAAGGCCAGGTTGGAGGAGGTCCATCTGTAGTAGTGGGAGGTGTCCCTGCCTATGGCAGGGGATTGGGATTAGGTGATCTTTGAGGTCCCTTCCAACCTTACCATTCTACGATTCTATGATTCAGTAGAAACAGGCTTAGTATGAATCCAGACTGAGACTGAAATAACACTTACTACATCATTGTAAGGAAAATAACATCTGCTTCAATTTAATGAAATTAAAGCAAATTATTAATTCTGTGTAATGTTATACTAATTGGGCAATTATAACATAATGGTAGCTATCATTACGCAATAATGGAAAGTTGATATTGATTCATATTTAAAAATAACAAATCAAGAAGCTAATAATTTCATTGTGAAAAACATGTGCATTAAATAATAAAACTCTTCTGATATTCTATATCACAGAGTGGGTCAGTTACAATTAAGATGATTTGCAAAGGTAAAATTCTGTTTCAGAAAGCATCTGCTATTTATTATCACAAAAATGAGAACGAAACCGGACTCTCAATATGTGAAAGAAAAAAAGATCAACAAAGTCAGGTCCATTTAAAACAAATAAGGTCTACTAAACTATAGTTTAAAAATCTTATTTAAGTTAATAAATATTTTATATCATTCTCACTTGTAGGTATGAGGCATCTCCTGGAAACCTGTTATGATATTCTGGCGAAAGAGAAGCCTCAAAAGGTGACTGAAGTCCACTGATCAACTTGAACTTGAATACATGAGAGATGAATATACAGAAAGATGAATATACACATTATACCCAAATTCCTAGAACAGAGAACCCCGAGCTCTATTTAAAACATGAGAAAATCCTTGTTCCAAACATGAGGTCACAGAAACCTGATAATACACCCTTACCAACCAAAATGAGATACCATTGATTGCTCCAGGGTTTTCCCTCTATCTCTTTGTGCTGCTTTGAGACTAATTGCAGTTTTTTAATGAGAAAAATTAGATTATAGGTTGTGAAAAGAAAACAATGGTGATGTCTACTTCACTCATAGCCTTGCTGAGATGTAGAAAAACAAGGACACAAATACAGATAAGTAGAGAGTCTCTCTCTGGGAGCTGCTGTATCTTCAGCTTTCTGCTGTGTAACCCAGCTAATCACTCTGCTTCTAAACCCCCTTGCCTGTCCTTCAAATTCACCTTGCATGTAAGGTAGACCCTGGGGTAAGGTAGAGAGGTGGAAAGAAGGTGGAAGGGTGGTTGGGAGCCCCTCCTGGGGACTCTGATTTCTGGGAGGAGTGTTGTGTTTCTGTATTACCTTTCTCAATTTCATTACAGAATGACTCACAAGCTGTGTGCTCTTTAAATCATGATACTTTGTCCTGGTTTGAGCCATCTCAGGAGAGAACGTAGAATTTACCCCAAATGAGTAATAAAAGCACTCTCTGGCATCTGGGTTGCATGCACACACTGCAGGCTCATAAGCTGTTCATCAACCCAGACCCCCAGGTCCTTTTCCTCGGGGCTGCTCTCCAGACATTCACCACCCAGCCTGGATTTGTGCTTGAAAGATGTACTCAATCTTGTGTTCCGAATTGTCTGCCATTGTCACTTCAAATCTGCAAGGAATGAACATTGTTTTTTTGTAATCTCAGTTGAACAAATCATTATATACATTTGCACTTGGAGTGAAACTAAACTGGACTTGACTTGTGTAATAAAAAAATCATGATTGTTCTCTCTTCTTCTTACTTTGAATCTTACTGGTACATTTAATATTTTAATCCATTTACAATGTTTTCTGCTTATATATTTTGAAGTTAGTTGCACTCCACATAAATCTCACAGAGAGAGAATGTTTTCCTTAAAATCTGCTGGTTGAGTGGTTGTGCAGAACTGACAAACTGTGGGAAGTATTCATTCTATTCTGTAAATTCTCTGGCACTCAGCTTCTTTTGTCTGGATAGCAGAAAGGTTCTGGAAAAATGACTGCATGTAGAGTCTTCTTAAGTCACCTAAGAAGTCAGAAAATTTCAATTTGATCATTATATTAATCCTGAATTATCATTGTGGCAGTAATGTAAGGCTTTTGTTCTTAATTGAAAATGAAAATTAAATCAAGAAAGAGAAGTCTACACTTGGATTCCCTTATCTTTTAAAAGCTTAACTTGTGTCTGTCTTTGGAGACCATGCTGACAAATCACCAAAATTTTGTCCTATGATCTCTCTTTTCTATTGAAGCTGAGACATTACTGTTATCATATTTGACTCTATCTTGAGAAAATAAGGGTAACCAACATGTCCTATACCTACCACAGAAACCATATATAACGAAACAGATAACTACTTGCAGACTGCATAGTTCTGTTGAAGCATCAGATCTCAATGACGTTTTCTAGGTCTGATAACGTGCCTTGGGAGCTCTTGGTTGAGAACTAAATGTTCACCAGCCTTTCCTGCTTGCCTTCCTTTCCCTTCCTCTTCTTTTTTCTCTTTCCTCCTGATATTTGACTTCTAGCACGAAAAAATACAGATGTGGAAGCTTGAAGGGGAAAATGCAACATGGGCTTCATTTAAGGGTAACGGATAGGTGGTAGTGCCTGACTTGGGTAAAATGTCTCTCTGCACAATTCCTTTTCCCTTCACTGGTTCTGCAGAAAACTTATGTGATTTGTCCAGTCAAATGAAATCTTTCTTATTTTTCAGCAAGAACAAAAAAAACAATACCACAAAAATAGCATCCAAGTTAGGAGTTAGGACTCCATGTTAATTGTTTTTTATGCTTTTGTTTGGTGGGTTTGGAGTTTGGGGTTTTGGTATTTTGTTTTTTTGAGTTTGGTTGGTTTTTTTGTTTGGTTTGGTTTGGTTTGGTTGGGTTTTGGTGTTTGTTTACTTCTTTGTTTTTAACTAATTTAATTACTATAAGTCCAAATAAAACATAGTGAATATGTGAGCTAAGCTTAGTTCCATCTGAAAATTTTGTAGCTGCTTTTTAAGTGACCTGTGAATTTTGTGATTTGATTTGTTATCCTACCTGGCTGTAGACAACTCATTTGCCTGTCCTCAGCTGCACAGTTCCTTTTACCATCGAAAAACTGTTGTAGGGTTATTAAAGTTCTGATGCTCATTAGTTTCATTTTCTTGCAGTCATGTGGAAAGTTTTGAAGGAAAAAAGATTAAAACTATATCAAATGTTCCTTGAAATTAGAATTGCTTACAATAATAGAAATCCTCTTATTGTCTTTCCATCTCTTAAAGCTCTACAAATTATATAGTGCAATTTTTCAGTAGTAGACTTCCTTAACTGGCTCCAGCTTTCCCCAGTCAAACACTATTAGAGACCACTTAGAGAACTTTTCTGTGACCCCTCATTAAACACAATACTTAGTACTTGAAGCAACTAGAGCAGCTGCAAAAATCTCTTGGTAAAAGAGATATGGAGAAAGTTCCTGCATACCCAACTTTGTTTTTCATACAATCTTAGAGGGTGTGAGTAGTTTCTAAATTCCAGGGTATACTAATAGCTAAAGCAGAAGGTTCCTCTTGTGATTGGTCTGCCATGGAAATTTTCTGCTGCAAGCAATAGATATACATTTTATCCATTAAGGTTTAATGCCAGATAAATCAAGCATAAAATGAAGCCAGTGATTTAATCATTCTCAACCAGTGCAAATATTGGTGAAGTCAGTAGATAGAAACTCAGTGGTGAGTGTATCATCAAGTTTGAAATCATAATGAATGCAACAGTAATTCCAGATCAGAGAAAATAAACATGAAATCTATATATAAAGTAGGTATATATAAGAGTCTCTGCTAAATCGCAGCATAATAAAAAAAACAAACAACAACAAAACCCAACACCTTAAATTCTTCTACAGTCAAGTTTGGTGCTAGGACAGGGAAACTGACTGAGATAATGTGGAAAAAACCCTTAAGTGTAATACTAAATGTAATATCTGGTCTTGGAATCATAGAATCATAGAATGGTAAGGTTGGAAGGGACCTCAAGGATCATCTAGTTCCAAACCCCTGCCATAGGCAGGGACACCTCCCACTAGTACAAGGCCTCATCCAATCTGGCCTTGAACACATCAAGGGAGGGAGCATCCACAGCCTCCCTGGGTAACCTGTTCCAGTGCCTCACCACCCTTACTGTAAAGAACTTCCTCCTAACATCTAGTCTAAATCTCCCCTCTGCCAGTTTAAGCCCATTGCCCCTTGTCCTGTCATTGCAGGACCTTGTAAATAATCCTTCCCCAGCCTTCCTGTAGGCCCCCTTCAGATACTGGAAGGCTACCATAAGGCCTCCTTGAAGCCTTCTCTTCTCCAGGCTGAAGAAGTCTTGATGAATTAAATTAATATGAAAACCAAAGTTGAAACCTAGGGAAAAAGTGTCTATTTCAGTTAAATAACAGTCCACATATTTCACACTCAACCATAAAAATATTTTGTAGTGCTCAGAGGGGTGCAAGCTTGAAGGAGCAAGACTTTTGAATGATTTAGCTGATTGTGATGCACACATATGTTACCCTATTACATAATAAAATTCTGAGAGTGGAATGTCTTAACACAAAAGGTTAGCTAAGAAATTAGGAAAAAATAAACAGTTGCCGTAAAGGAAATTAGTGTATGTTTAAGTCTTTGTGACTCTAATAGTATTGCAAATATGGAAGTGATATGAGTATAAAGAAATGATGGCTTAACTAATCACAAACAGTGGACTAATATGCTGTAATGGCAGGTATTATGGTGCAAGATAGGATTCTTCAAAAGTAGTATTGTTTATTAATTTTGATATTCAGGAGTATAGGTACCAGCCACAATTTTAATTGCAGGTTCTTTGCATCTGAAATAAGTAGAAAAATACAACAAATATTTAGTCTTTAGAACTGGAAAAGAGATCTGTGCATTTGATTATAGCACTTGACCGCTAGAGGGACTTGAGAAGCTCATTTCTGCTTAAGGCAGAAGGTTTGGATTCAATTAGATAATTTACAGTTTTGCTAAAGAGGCTTTTGAGTATTTACTCACAAAATATTAATATCTCTGGGTTCACAGGTCTAGCTGCAGTTTCCAAATGGTACCCAAACACTTGCAGGGAGTTCTGTCCATGTCTTCTTAGTTGTTCTGACTTGTAGATCTTCCCAGGCTCTAAGGAGTTGCTGGGAGAGAGGCAGATGACCTCTGACCAGATCCTGGTTCCTCTTGGACAATCTCTGTCTCTTCCAGGGCTCCCAGCCTCAGCAGAAGACTTGTAGGTGTGCAGTCTTGGTACAACGTCACGCTGGCTACCAAGCCTATTACATGAAGGCACTTATGGCAAATCTTCTGGTAAACAGAGACAAGGTTATTTCCAGGTATACAAACTAAAAGTATCAGAACTTGTTATTATGCAGCAGGCTCGAGCATGGCAGGATGGCAGAAGCAATGGAAGAAGCACATTAATGCAGAACACAATAAGGCAGAATACATTGAAGTCGAGCAGGTTGTGTTTGTCTGCTCATCTCTTTCTGTCAATGTAGCCCAGGACTAACGGTTCTTTGGCAACAGATCAGCCAATCAGAATGGCACTCATAGAGAAAGAAGGCAAATTTATTCAGTTTTCTACTTTTTCTCATTTGTAGAGGAGGTTCCTTAGAAATAAGTCATTTAGTAGGAAGTGAGTATATGCATCTTTCACTAAACACTCACTTGGTAAAAAAAAATACAAATGCAAACACTGGCATGAGCAGAATGCAATCCTTTCAGGTAAGGGTAAAATTGAAACTGTAGATCTCATTCCCTGAATGAGATCAGTAATTTCTGGCAACCACTATCTCTTCCTTTACTTTCTTTTAAAAAATACATAAAAAGTTATCATATGGCAAGTTTTGCATCTAAGGGGAGAACTACGCTAAGGAGAACATCAGGAAATCATGAAAGGACAAAGCAAAAATACTGTGCTGAGCATGTCACTAACCCTTTACTCTGCTCTTGTCAGATCCCATCTGGAGTACTGTGGACAGTTCTGGGGCCCTCAGCACAGTAAGGACATTGAAGTGTTGGAGTGGGTCCAGAGGAGGGCCATGAAGATGATCAGAGGGCTGCAGCAGCTCTGCTATGAGAACAGGCTGAGTGAGTTGGGGCTCTTCAGCCTGGAGAAGAGAAGGCTTCAAGGAGGCCTTATGGAAGCCTTCCAGTATCTGAAAGGGGCCTACAGGAAGGCTGGGGAAGGACTGTTGACAAGGTCTTGTAATAACAGGACGAGGGGTAATGGGTTTAAACTGGCAGAGGGGAGATTTAGACTAGATGTTAGGAGGAAGTTCTTTGCAGTGAGGGTGGTGAGGCACAGAAACAGGTTGCCCAGGGAGGTTGCATCTGCTCCCTCCCTGGAGGTGTTCAAGGTCAGGTTGGATGAGGCCTTGAGTGAGCTGTACTAGTGGGAGGTGTCCCTGCCTATGGCAGGGGGTTGGAACTAGATGATCCTTGAGGTCCCTTCCAATCTTACTATTCTATAATTCTATGATTCTAAATGTAAAAATAAAAACAAAATACAAAACAAGCAAAAAACCAAACCAAACCATCCCCCCCCTTCAAAAACCACCAAAGCCTATACCCCATGCATAAAACATAATACAACAAAAAACAAAACAAAACAAACAAGCAAAAAAAAAAAAAGGGGGGGGGGGGGGAATGAAGAGGGGGGACTTTNAGGGGGGGGGGCGGGAATGAAGATGGGCGAATTTTAGTGAGAGTCTTTCCATTTGGAACTAGATGATCCTTGAGGCCCCTTCCAACCTTGCCATTCTATGATTTGAATGACATACAGATATGGTTCAGAAGACATTGATCAGGGATCTAGAAGTCCTAGCATGGTATCTGTTTGTCAGAAGGTCAAGCACTGGGATTCAGGTTAATTTCATTGCTCGACAGACAGAATTAGTATCTTGCAGATAATACTTATTGTAAATCTTTGAAGATGATACTAATAGGTTGTCTCTTTACACTGAAGGCTATAAGACAAGCTGGGGAGTTTTGGACATGCTATAATCTGGAGATAGCTTTGTTCTTTGTTTACATGTACTTAGGTAGGATACGGGGAAGAGAGGAGAAAAGTTAAACAGCATCAACTGATGGTATAGGAATCCAACATTTCTACAAATCAGACCAGAAGACAATTTTCCAGTTGATTCTCCAGAATAACCAATTTTATTTAATTTTTTTTCCACCTGATACTGTTATTTGCACCAGGGATGAAGCAAAACTAGAATTAACATTCTTTAGGGCAGTTTTAAATAGGGTAACTCAGGAGACATTTCTGTCTGCACCTACAGATCCCTGCCTCAGGCAATACAAGCCTTTAACATTATTCTTCTTCTTAAAAGAGAGCTTGTCCCACATAGAATAACCTTGTTCAGTGTGCTGATTTAATGTATTTCAATATTTATGTCATAATGAAATGGTCTTTAATGAAGAAAACATGACTAAGTAATTAACTGTTGCCTGCACTTCAGGTCACTGAAGAATGCAAAAGTATTTATGGAACAGCTATTGATGTAACAAAAATATTTGAATACTTACTCTAAGGACTTAAGAAGTTCAGAGTTCAGTTTCAGCAGTTTTCAGAATAATATTTACAGAATTTTGTTATTATGTATAAATATTCACTAAATAAGTGCAGATCGTAGGAGATTCTACACTCTAATGACAAGGTACAATAAGATTAAATTGCTAGAATTTGAAGCAGAAAAAGTTTAAACTATTAAAACAATCACAGTCTTACAGTAAGACTAATTAATAACTGAAGCAATAAAGATTGAATTGATTTTTTTAAAATGTAACTTCATGTTTTCAAGATCTCAGGGACATGACAGATTTCTGATACATTAATTATATCATAAAAGATAACTTAAATTACAAGTAATAAAATGAAGAAAATTCTCTTCTAATGACCCTAATTATCTCTAAATGGACTGCTGCTTCACACTTCGAAAGGTATTTTTCATATTGCATGCTTGCTGAGGTTAGGACTGTGTGTACCACATGTAGCAACAGCTGTGCCATGAAGGAAGAGAATACTTCTTACTATAATTTAGGAATCACCAAGTAGTACAGGGTGAAAATTGTACAAAGTTTATGAACCATAATGCATCTCGATGCATCATAATGCACATCCAATGTTGCTCTAATATTGGATGTGCAAGCATTCATATGTTTGAACTGATTTTTTAACAGAAAACTCACCATTATTTCAGATATCTCCTCCTAGTGAGTGCACTAGAAACATCAGACAAGTAGCAATGAGATATTTAAAATCTATAAAATGTGGAAAAAAAACCAAAACCAAAATCAAGACACCAAAACAAACAAACAAACAAGAACCCCAAAAAAACCCCAACCAAACCCACAACCCCCCACAAAAAAACCCAAAACCAAAGATCCACACAAACAAAACCACCCAAAAAACTCCAAAACAACAAAAAAATCAAAAACCCCAACAACTATTTACTTGTCCCCAATGTTTTCTAGCCCACAGCCATAGGCACTTTCACTTTGTTGTGGCAGGAAGGTGTAGCAGAACACTCCCACATCCTTGTTCAAAGAAATGTCAGACAAGGTTGGTGACATTTATTGCTGAAATATAAAGATACTGACAGCTTTGTAACATGGATGAATGTCTTCAATTGCACCATTTCTATTTGTCTGTTTCTACAATCTCTTTACACACATTTTCTTATTGGAGGCAGTATTGTACCAAAAATTTATTACCATTCTTACTGTACCCTTTATGACTTGACCTGTTTGTTAAGTTTACATCTTCTCTGCATTGCACCTTTGTTCTTTTATGGTTGTCTATTACCTTCCATGAATTTTATGCAATATCTGCCAGGCTTCTCAGTCCTTGTTAAAAAACATTACTGTTTCAAATTTTTTATTGCCAGAACTTTAAAAAACATGTGTAGTTGATCTCACAAGGAATTTTCTCTTTTTACCAAATATATTTTATTACTTGAAAATGACACTATCCTGCTTCATTTCATATTAAGGACAATATGCTGACCTTGCTTGTTTTTATGGAAGAATTTTACAATTAAGATATTGTCTGGAGTCCTTTTAAACTTAAGAAACTTTTGCAAAGAATTATCCACATTACAATGTTGACAACTTTGAGACAATAGATTTATGAACACAAACCAGTAGAAATTCCATCTTCTATTAGATAAATCTAAATATTGTATTCTCAAAATAGTAGGGAGAGCAAGTTGAATGTACTTTAAAGGTTAAATAAGTTATATATATATTTTTTTTTTTCTTATTATTTCTATCTACAAATGCAACTTTTTTGTATGACAGTATAGATTTTTGTGGATTGATTCAGAATATAAAAACTTATGGAGAATAGTGAATGAATTTGGAATGTCATATGTAAGGGGCAAGATACCCCACATTGCCTGCAAGAGTGTGACCTACCTCTATTCTGCTATTCAGGGTTTCTTGGCAATATGACCCAGAAATATTCCAATATTAAAACAGTAAGTGCAATCAAAATTAAATTAGAGATGCTCCTGCAGCTTCTCACATTTTTTTTCTGTCATAAGACCTCATTCTCATTCATAGATTTGGTTATATTCCTCTGTTAGTTTCCAAAGGTGTGATAGCAGTGTCAAGTACAGGCATACACAGAATGAGTAAATGAAGATGCTAGTCTTGTTGGATAAAAGTTGGTCTAAAAAATTATATTCTGTAGAATACTAACTGAAGCATGTTGCCAATTCCACTCACTTCCTTTGCTAGATGCATTAGGGAGCGAGAAAACAAAGCTATTTAATTTCAAACCATATTTAACAAGAAAATAATCTTTCATACTTCTATTGCCAAAATATGGTAAAATAGTTTGACAATTGTATATTTTCTGAATATAGTTATTTTGTAATGCAATGGAAGAAGATATAAGAACGTTTCAGTTGTTGTCCAAGACTGCAAATTTTTTTCTCAATTTCCAGTTTAATGTATCTGCAAAATAAAATCCATTCAACCATTTTAAGAATCTGATCTGGTTAAAAGAAAATCTGGATTAAATGACCCTAAATTACAGAATGATGTTATATATATATATATAGATATATAGATAGATATAGATATATAGATAGATATAGATATATACACACACACGCTAAGCCTGTAATAGTGGAACTGACTCATTAAGTCATAACCATGTATTTAAAATCCAATTTTGATTGTCCTGAGTGCAGGTATCCTCTTTTTTTCTTGTTAAGAATTCATGGCTCTTCTTTTCTCTGTAGTGCTTGCTTAGAAATCCCAAGGTCTTTCCTATTCAAACTAAAGATCAGTAATCCTTTTTGTTTAATAGTATTAAACAGCAAAGGATAGAGACACTCCCAAAGAATCTCTTACCAGATTGTACTTTCCTTTGGGAAGCAATTATTTTGTCTTTAGAGCTTCTATTTCATAGAATGGTTTCTGTTGGAAGGGACCTCAAAGATATCTAGTTCCAAGTCCCTGCTATGGACAGGGACACCTCCCACTAGAACGGGTTGCTCAAGGCCTCATCTAACCGAGTCTTGAGCACCTCCAGAGAGGGAGCATCCACTACCTCCCTGGGCAACCTGTTCCAGTTTTTCACCATTCACACTGTGAAGAACTTCCTCCTAAACATCTAGCCTAAATCTCCCCTTTGCCAGTTTAAGCTCATTACTTCTCATCCTGTCATTACCAGACCTTGTAGATAGTTCCTTCCAAGCCTTCCTGTAAGCTCCCTTATGATATTAGAAGGTCACCACAAGGTCTTCTGGAAACCTTATCCTCTACAGACAGAGATATAGACAGGATGTCTTGCAGATGTGTAGTCTTGGTATGATGTTGTGTTGGCTAAGCAAGCCAATGTGAAGGCACCTAAGGTTCACTGACAAATGTAAGGCACAGCAGGTTTCCAGCCAGACAATCCCAAAGCATCAGGGTTTGTTATTATGCAGCAGGGTTAGCTTATAGTTTAGCAGACATAATGCTGCAGAGCATGGCAGGATGCAATGGCAGAAGCAATGAGGCAGAGCACAGCCAGAAGCAGAAAGCACATTAAGGCAGAAGCAATGGCGAAAGCACATTGTCTTTACCTGCTCATCTCTTTTTATCAATACAGCCCAAGTCTAATGGTTCTTTGGCCACAGATCAGCCAGTCAGAATGGCAGTCAGCCAAACTTAACCATGGTAGGTAAAATCAGGGCTTGCTTTTACCTTTTTTTAATGGCAGAACATAAGTGTATAAACACATGTAGGCACTCTGTAAACAAGTTTAGAAGGAGAGAAGGGGCATGGAAGACACTGGAAGGCACCGGGGTCTTTTGTCCTCCTTTTCTGCAGTCCTTCCCTCATCGGCAGAAGGAGAGAGAGCAGAAAACATGTCTGGGTAAGCCAGGACATGTTTAGGCCTAATTTGGCCTGTTTTGGCCTTCCACAACATGAACTCAATAGCTATAAACTATAGTACTACTGTCTCTGATTAAAAGTTGACCCAAATGCCTAAATTAGGGCACAGAAAGTAGAAAATGTGTGCTACACTAAGTATTGATAAGAGACAGAAAATTTAGAGTTGACTTAATGATTAACATTTCTGAATCAATCTAGAGGTGTCTGTCTTTCCATTAATGCTGTAATATGTTCAAGTTAAATTAGCTCCTAAATTGGCTAATTTAGACTAATTTAGACTTCTAAATAATCTGGTAAAAATCAAGCTCATGAATCATAAGCATATTATGACATCGTGGTTTACTGAAACATGTGAAAATATCCGTAACCAAAACAGTGAAAGAATAATCAATAAGGACTTATACTGGATCTTTAACTCTTCAAAGTTTTCAGGAAATATTAAAGGAGAATAAACTGCAATTTTAATATTTATAATTAATCCTCTATTCACTTTTAGAATCTTATTAAGTTTGGGTTTTTTTTTTTTGAGGGAGAGGTGTTTTTGGGTTGTTGGTTTGGTTTTTTTGTTAGTTTGTTTGTTTGTTTGTTTTTTTAATTAGTTGCATATGACACATCATTGTCCTGTCTTTCTAAAAGAAAAATAAATCTACAAAACCATATAACAAAAAGAGTGGCAAAAGCATGGGTAATAATAATAAGATAGCATGTATATTGATTTGTTTTAATATTTACGATCAGTAAAAACTAAGGTAGTTAAATTGGTGGTAGTAAGTTCTAAATAATTTGAGTGGTAATTTAAATGTCAGGGTTAAGTAGGTATGCTATGGGTGGTTTATAATTAAAGATAAGATAAACAGAAGCATACACTCAGTTTAAGACTGAATGGGTAATTTCTCAAATATTTTAAATGCCTGACTAGCTGCAGTGAAGAAATGGTAATACAACTTAGACAAAGCCACAGTACCACAGTATCACCAAGGTTGGAAGAGACCTCAAAGATCATCAAGTCCAACCCGTCACCACAGACCTCAAGACTAGACCATGGCACCAAGGGCCACGTTCAAACCTGCCTTGAACACCTCCAGGGATGATGACTCCACCACCTCCCTGGGCAGCCCATTCCAGTAACAAATGACTCTCTCAATCAAGAACTTTCTCCTCACCTCCAGCCTAAACTTCCCCTGGCGCAGCTTGAGACTGTGTCCTCTTGTTCTGTCACTGGTTGCCTGAGAGAAGAAAGTAACCTCCTGGCTACAACCACCCTTCAGGTAGTTGTAGACAGCAAGATGGTCCCCCCTGAGCCTCCTCTTCTCCAGGCTAAATAATCCCAGCTCCCTCAGCCTCTCTTCACAGGGCTTGTGCTCGAGGCCTCTCACCAGCCTTGTTGCCCTTCTCTGGACACTCAAGTACCTCAATGTCCTTCTTAAATTGAGGTGCCCAGAACTGGACACAGTACTCAAGGTGTGGTCTAACCAGTGCAGAGTCCAGGGGGAGAATGACCTCCCTGCTCCTGCTGGTCACACTATTCCTGATGCAGGTCAGGATGCCATTGGCCTCCTTGGTCACCTGGGCACACTGCTGGCTCATGTTCAGGTCCTGCTGCAGAGCCCTTCTGCCCTCCAACCCATCAACATCAGCCCCCAGCTTGGTGTCATCTGCAAATTTTCTCATGATTGACTCGATCAAGTTCTGTCTCCAAATGCCTGTATTAGCTTTGTAGGAGCTGTTGAAAGCTATTATACCATCCATCTCATGGTATTTTACTCAAGTAGAATTCAGAGATATATCAAATTGTTTTTATCTTAGCCAGATCACAAAGGAAAATTCTAAGTGGATAATATCCTCACAGCACCAATTTGGAGTACTACAGAATAAATGCTCTTATTATTAACATTTGAATCTCAGTGTGTTAATATGATTGCCAAAATAAGCTACTTCTTTGTTTCTAGCTCACTCACCTTCTGCTGTACTGTGATGAAACCTAGATTTGTATTTTTGACAACATATCTTTCTGTGCTGTCTTTCCTCATGTGTATTAATTACTGACAATTTCATATTGGCAGACAGTGTAAAACCCTCTTTTATTCACCCAGGTCTTAGTTAGTTAATTTCTTTTCCATAATATGGTCTGGTTTTGTATTTAAACAGGATGTTATAAAATAATCTATACTATTAGCTTTACTCTAGTTGCTCTTTATTTTCTTGTTTTCACTCATCCTTTTTGCCCATGAGATTGTCTGTCATACAAAGGTCACAGTTCTAACATTTTAAGCTGAAGGCCAGCTTCAGGCTGTGCAGCTGGGTTTGCATCTCTCTCCACATTACCTGAAGGCACAGTAACACAAATACAATGTGCATTTTTCAACATTCAGTGAAGCCATCAGCAACTTTTTGTAATGCTTTGGGAAAAGTATATCCTACTTCAAAATGATGATTGTACTCTGTCTAGAGAGTTTATAAGTATATTTTAAGTGGGAGTTCTTGGTCTCCAGAGGCCATCTACCAGCCTGCTGAAATATTCTCTACAGTTATGACATGTTAGGAGGAAGTTCTTTCCAGTGAGGGTGGTGAGGCACTGGAACAGGTTGCCCAGGGAGGTTGTGGCTGCTCCTTCCCTGAAGGTGTTCAAGGCCAGGTTGGACAAGGTCTTGAATGACCTGTACTAGTGGGAGGTGTCCCTGCCTATGGCATGGGGTTGGGACTAGATAATCCTTGAGGTCCCTTCCAACCTTACCATTCTATGATTCAATTATTCTGTAGTAGGACCATTGTTGAATTTATCATATTCATGTAATCTCCAGTCCTTCTGTCATGTTGAAATGATGATGTTGTGCTGTTCTGGCAAAAAGAATGAAAATTTGATCCAAACCAATCTGCTTCATTGGGCTAGGATCAAAATTATGAGTTCCGGAGAAACATTCAGGATTCCCTGATAATTCAAAATGTATGCCACCTTTGATGCTAAAGTTCTGCTACCAGATTTCAACCCTGTGTACATACTTTATTGCAAAAGATTTTTTAAAAGTTAATATTAATTTCATATCATCTTATCTGTCAGTGAGAGATTGTTGTAGAAATTAATAATATGTTCTGAATAATGAATATTAATTTATGTACTAATTTTTTTTTATTATTAATATTTAAAATGTTGGTAAACTTCCCTGAGGTTCTTTGGATTTTTGGTTGACAGGAAGTAGTTGCACAAAAGGTATTTATGGGCATGGAATTAAACAGTTTAAACAATCAGAACTTGGAAAATAGGAATTCAAAACCAGGAAAAATTCTAACTATGCTTATGCAGGTATAGCATTAACTCTAGCAGATGTACTCAGAACACTTTTGTCCCTGAGCAAGTCTCCTGTACAAGGATGCTTCTAAAATTCACAATAACGATTTCACAGTAAAATACAAAATATTCCAGGTAGAGAAAAGGAGAAAAGAGTTAAATTGCTACTAAGCTGCTAGTGCAAGCTGCAAACATGTGACCGATGCGATTCCCAGTTAATGAGCCACAAATAGGGTACCCAGTAGAGGGTCAGTTCTAAATCACCCTCCATTAAATACATAATTTTGAAAATTAAACTGGCCAATAGGCACTGGCATCATTGTTCTGCCCAATGAATTCAAAGCTTCGTGCCTTGTGTGACCACACAGGCACGTTGAAGGGCAGTACAAGACACCTGACACATGGTGCTAAGCTCCTAGCCCTCAAGGCTTTGCTGCTCCATTGTTTGCTCATTCTACTCAACTTCTGGACAACAACAGGAGGAGAGCAAGAGTCAAACTGGTCTGGCAGGATTTATGCCCTTCCAGGACAGAGTGTTCAAAAATTCACTTAAATTTCACTGAAAATGAAGGAAAAAAGTTTTACTGATTGTTACCATATTCACAATAGATTTATGAAGAATTTGTTGATTAAGACCATGTTTCCAAATATTTTTCTCCCTTTTTTATTCTTATCTATCTCAGAACAGAAATGTTAATCAGGGAATACAAACATTTCAATCAAGTTTGAAAAGGCATAGTTTGCAGTGTTCATGGGACACTTGCATCTCTCAAGAGCTGAATGATCTCTAATGAGATCTGAAACTCATATAGAGATACTATTTTCAGCAAATTCAGAGCAGGAAGAATTTATTCACTTAAAAAGAAAACATTGATACTTAGAGTCCTCACAGAATGAAAATCCTATCAATAATCATAAGCCAAACTTACAATGAATCACTCAGTAAAAGTCACTAGAGATTTACATATCACCACATAGGGAAATCATTCTGAATTCATGTACATGAGAAAATGTACATAATATTCTTATCAGATAAGATAAGAATGTTCACTAACAATTTGGAAACTACAGGGGGGAAAACATTAATTAATAAAATAATCGTCTCTGTCAGAGAAGAGTCACGAAAGTTATATTCCAGGGTTTTGTTAAAAATTAATTTATATTTATAATCAAAGTAATACAATTGCAGTTATGGAAATAGCATGTATTTCTAAAGTGTTATTATATTACTATCCTAAATGTCTAGCCTGAGCCACCTTCTTAGGATATCTTCATAGACATACATACTTTTGTCAAGGGAAGGAATGAATGAATGAATGATTGCTGAAAGACCATAGGTCTAGAGAAACAAGGAGGTAAGAAAAGCCTTGGAAGAGGAGGAACATCCATCCTGATGAAAAGGCCATGTAAATTTGTCAAAATAAGCAGGCTTAGTGATTACAGACTAACTATAGGTAAACTTTGTGTGAATTATACTCATTCCAATTGACACACTTCCTAAAACACCCATATGTTTGAAGAACTCCCCTCTTGAGCATGTCTTCATTATTTTGAATACTATACCTTTAAATCAAAGCATGGAATGGACTAGTAGAGGAATAGTATACTAATAAGTATGCATTAAATGGGATTTATAAATTCCATTTGTGTGATTCAGTGCTCGCTTAGGTGAATCATATTTGCATGTCTGTATTTGCAAATATGTAATAAAATCGAAATACCTCAGCTTTGTGTTATGCAAACCATTATGCAAACCAGGCAAATGACCCCACTTGAGGGACAACACTTTGCTAGGGAAGTTCTGTTCCTCAGTTTTATATAATTCTCTGTTATGAATATTCAAATTTAATTTAATATGCAGAAATGGGAAGATATCCAACTTTATTAGCACAAATTCCTGCACCAAACAAACACCCCAAAACAGTGAACTATTTACAATTTACCAAAAGTTTGAATACCCAGTCAGGAATTATTTACACAAAAGGTACAATAGGAATTTTTTGTGCAGTAATTTAGGGAAGGGACAAAGAAATATGAATATCCATATCCTATGCATAACTCAGATGGGAGGGTGAGTAGCAGCAACTGTTGCTGCCAGTCACAAGATGGATTCCCCTTGCCCTCGAACAGGGCTATTGGTGGGGAAACCTGAGACTCCAATTGATTTAATAGCCAAGTGTACTCACTGTCCAGCCCGAGACGCTGTGGTGAGGTAATAATTGAAGAAATTATAATCCCAAATTGTGTTTTTGGTGCAATCACAAGGCAAAGAGGGTAGTAGTAGCTGAGTGTGCTGCCAAAACCAAAAGTAAAAGGAGGAAGCCACCTGTCGTTTGGTAGCCAGTCCGCAACACACAACTAGCAATAGGCAGAGGAGCAGAGCCAAAAGCAAGTGAAGTGAGGCCCTCCCAGAGTAGACTCCCTTCAATCACCCTTCGAGGCAAAACAGACCACTGGCAGGAGGGAAATTTGAAACCTAGTCAATCAAACAGGGTACGGGCCTGTTTTGCCCCAGTAGGACACTCTTAAGAGAAGGTGAAATATACATGAGTGATGCATGCATCATTGGAAAAAAAAGAATTCAATCATTAATAACTCATATCTAGAATTCAGATTTTGATTCCCAAAATGTAGCTACCTAGTGATTTTTATTTGCCTTTATGACATCTGTGACACCCACAGAACACTGGGAAGTGATGTGCAGGACCCATGGGATATTCGTACTCATTTGAGAAGGTAAAGCCAAAATTAATATTTGTGGTTTCTGAGAAAGTATTGTATATTTTGCTACAGCTCATTTTGGGGTTAGTTCGTGGGAACTTCAAGAGATTCAAGTAAGCAGGATGCACACAACTTGAAAATACAAAGAAGTTATTTGTTGGTTATTGCAGATAGATGACATAAAGGATTTAGCAAGACATCATGCCGAACACCAATATGCTTACCATTTTGGTAAGATGCCCAAAATTCTATCTAGGTATGAATTAGAATAATTGCAGAGTACACATATCTAGTTCTGAGTTAGACAATGTTATCTTATTTAGAGAGAGTGAGAGTTACCTGACCCTTACAGTAAAATTCCTCAATGATTACATATTTGTTCCTGTCCATAATGAAAAGTGTCAGGGTACAGTAAGGATGTGTCTCTGATGACCAAACTACTACACAATGGCTACAAGTCAAAACCAATAATATCTGTCTCTGCTAGTGAAAGATCTAACCAGTTTTACATCTGTGTCCTGGTTTAACTCCAGCCACCAAAGACCACAGTCACTTGTTCACTTCTTACTTCCAATGGGATGGGGAGAAAAAAAAAAAAAAGAACAAAACAACCCAACTTGTAAGTTGGAATAAAGACAGTTTAATAACACAGAAAATGAAGAGAACAAGAATAATGATAATATTAAAATAATTATAAAATAAATACAAGTCCTATGAAGTGAGGCTGAGGGAGCTGGGATATAGGCTTCAGACTGGACCATTCTCACTAGCAGCCACATACAGTATATTCTTAATCTCTGGATCTTTTTGGACAGGTCCTAGAGCCATAGCATGGACTATTTCTTGCTTTATCTGGTCCAAGGTTGCTTGCTGTGTATGTCCCCATGCAAAACTGTTCCTCCTTCAGGTTACCCAACATTCTGTGATTCTGTGAAGTCAGTCTTTTTGGTGTAAAGGAGTTTAAATTTCTACAGTCAGAAGTGGCACCTGTGCCAAGTTTTCAATGCCTGGGGAAATGCTCTAGCTGTCATGCAGTGTTTGTTTTTCATGCTTTTGTTGTCAATAGCTTGCAGCAAAGTATAACTACAACTCAAATAATGGAAAAGAAGATGATACCTTTCTTAAGGTTGAAATCAGGCATATGAATAATGAAGAGTATTTGCCTTCAATTCCAGCTTTATAGTATTTACTATTGTGTAGTTTTGGTGGCCACTTTCTGACACATTGCATGCTGTCATTTTTAAATGTCATATGTCCCTACTCATTATAAAGAAAAAAAACAAAAAACAATTCTAGACTTTGATGTTACCCTGAAAATTGCTAACTCCATGTGGAGACCATGACAGACACGAGGACAGGCTGAGAGAGTTGGGGCTCTTCAGCCTGGACAAGAAAAGGCTTCAAGGAAACCTTATAGTAGTCTCCAGTATCAGAAGGGGGCCTACAGGAAGGCTGGGGAGGGACTATTGACAAGGTCTTGCAATGACAGGACTAGGGCCAATGGGTTTAAACTGGCAGAGGGAAGATTTAGACTGGATGTCAGGAGGAAGTTCTTTCCAGTGAGGGTGGTGAAACACTGGCACAGGTTGCCCAGGGAGGTTGTGGTTGCTCCCTTCCTGGAGGTGTTCAAGGCCAGATTGGACGAGACCTCGAGTAATCTGTACTAGTGGGAGGTGTCCCTGCCTATGGCAGGGGGTTGGAACTAGATGATCCTTGAGGTCCCTTCCAACCTTACCATTCTATGATTCTATGACCCAAAACTCCCCTTTGCTTGCCCCCTCCCCCTTACAGATTTGAATAGAGAAAGTGGAATGGAACAAATGGAACTGAAAAGTAGTGTTCTTTTTCCAGCAATGGGCTGGGGTCTGCACCTGTATATTGCTCTATGACGCATGAAATTTCCACCATAAGGATGTTGTGCTGGAATGCCATAGTCTGGGCTTTTTCCACACAGTTTATATAGTAATGGAAACAATTTGTCTGTAGAGTTATTAAATTAGACTGATCCAAAAACACAGGGAGCTGCTTCTCCAGGCTTATGCTGGACCTCTGCTACTTGGATCCTGTTTTCTCCATGCTGGAAAAAATGCTGCATTTCTCCTGCCATAAAGCTGCCATTTTCTTTCCTGTGCTGGGAAAGCATGCTTGGCAGTGCAGCATGTACAAGCTCCATTTTGACTCTTTACTTTGCTCAATCCATAGATGGATTATAAACTTGCAATTCTGTAGGCCATTTTCCAAACCTGGAACCACAAGAAATTCTCCACTCTCATGGCATCACCTTTGTGAGTAAATTCGGGTTATTTGGATTTAGTTACCTAGATTTTCTGGGATCTGCTGCCATCTTTATAGTGGGGAAAATGTTGTTTGTGGCTTATTTCTTTTCTGTCTGAACTTTCTAAATTATTTGCTGTTGTCAATATCTCTCTCATTATGAATCATATCTCATAACTGAATATCCAGAATCAGTAAATAAATCTTTTTATGTTTTGGGGTGACACTTTTAGGGACAATAAGTAATTGTATTTTCATAACCCCTGCCTCATATTCATAATGCATAACCATGACATTTCAACAGGCAAGTCCTTGTGAAAATTAAATTGTTATATGTAAAAGAGTGCAAGAAAATAAGACAATTGGAGGAGGGAACATAACATAACATCACATAATTTAACGTAACACATAACATAATACACTTTGTTGATTTGTTATTTATTCATTTTGCTGCTTAGTATTGTAAACTATTTCACTAGTGTTAGAACTGAATGTTTGTGTTGGTATTTCATATTAAAATTCTCACTTGACAGTTTTCAGATTTTTTTCCCCTCTAGTCCTCTCCTATATGTAATTGGTACTTCCCAGTGAAAATGTTTTATGTAGCCTTATAAATATTAATTTTAATGAATAATTTTTTTTCAACACAGAATGTTTCTCAGACACCTCCATTGGAAAAAAAAATTAAAAGGAAGCTAACACCTTTTGTGAAACTGAGGTAACACACATAGCTGGATGTCTTCTGGGGGTAACAGATGCTGTTGGTTCTTTGAGTTAAATAGCCATGTAATGGAAGCTGTGGCATCTGATTTGTTTGTTTCGTTGATTGATGGATTTGGGCTTTTTTATAGTCAACTGTAGCATACATTTTTAAGGAAACTGCTGAAAAGGCCAAAATGAAGCAGCAACCAGCAGTCAGTGATGAAGATATGGTAATTAATGAATCCCATGAATATCTGTTAATATCTAATTCAAATCATTTGACATGTGAGTTGGAAAAAAGTATGTAGATGTTTACAGGCTCTTTTATCTAGTAACTACTTAACAGAAGACCTCTAAGATAGCTAGTAGTTCTGAGGATATGCCAGTGGAGAAAAGATCGTGGAATTTTAATTTGTCTACCTTGTAGAAAGAACACTCATGGAAGACATAAGAGCTGTCTTCAGTGGGACAGCTCTGCACAAAATGGGTATAATTTTCTTAGAGATGTAACACAAAATGTCTGAAAATATCTGAAAAGAGTTACTGTTTAATAATAAAAAAAAAACCCAGAAAATAACAGTACATGAATACTTTCATTCATATATTGAGCTAATTTCATAGAATCATAGAATGGTAGGGTTGGAAGGGACCTCAAGGATCATCTAATTCCAACTCCCTGCCTTAGGCAGGGACACCTCCCACTAGTACAGGTTACTCAAAGCCTCGTCCAACCTGGCCTTCAACACCTCCAGGAAGGCAGTACCCACAACCTCCCTGAGCCAGTGTCTCACCACCCTCACTGGAAAGAAGGAAAGAACTTCCTCCTAACATCCAGTCTAAATCTCCCCTCTGCCAGTTTAAACCCATTGCCCCTTGTCCTGTCATTACAAGACCTTGTAAATAGCCCCTCCTCAGCCTTCCTGTAGGCCCCCTTCAGATATTGGAATTTACTATGACATTGATTTTTAGAGTTCTACAGTAGATCCATTCTATTATCTGTCTGATTTGACCTAAAACTTTGAATGAAATTATCAGGATCTGTCATTGTGGACTTTCTACATAGTTTGGACAGTTCCTTTAATTTTCTCTATTTGATTATGAAGTAAGGCTAAATTCAGTTACTGAAGTGGAAGAATGACAATCTTTTCATGGCTGGAAAGCTTACTAAGATTTTATGGTGTAAATTAAAATTCAAATGTGCATTGATTACAAAGACTAAGATTACTGAAAATTTCTAGTGGTCTAAGAATAATGAAAATTCATTGTTAAAAGAAGTTTCTTTCTTTTTTTTCTTTCTTTTTTTTTTTTTTTGTTTTCTTTTCCTTCCTTTTTTTCCCCCTCTGGAATGCTACTAGCTGTCCTGTCTTGACAGTGTTGGGTTCATTTTGTTGTGGTTTATTTGGGGTTTTTATATATTATTACAGTAATCCAAAAGATTTCAAAACCACTTTCTCCATTCCAGTCCTTGAGAAATGAGATTTGAGATCCTGTGAATTGAAACAACTCAGGAAAGCTAAAGATCAGTATGCTACTTTTTCGTGCAATGGCCTTGGAATAATGAAAGATTGAGACCAGTGATCATCTGTCTCCATAATTTCAGTCAAAATTTGCAAACACAATTTAGAAACTGATCTCACTCTCTGAGAAAGGCATATCAATCTCTTACAATTTCTTTACCCCTCTACAACAACAACTAAATTATACTATATTTGTGGCTATCCTTATAAAGTACCTACAACTTGCATGTCAAAGTACTTTTCAGTGATACTCATCTACTTCAAAACAAAGTTTGCAAAGTATGAAACCCAACCAAAAGAAACGTCACAAAAGAAAAAATACATGTAATGATCTTTGAGTCTAGAACAGTTAAAAGCTTGTGAATATCAATAGAGGATAGATTTGATGACATCATATACCTGACTTTTAGTAAAGTAATGATTTTTAGTATTAAGTGATTAATTTTTTTTTTCTGTTCACATGCTAAATCTGAACTAATAAAAAGAAGTCTGCACTCTACTGGAAAATTAGCATATTAAAAAAATTATTTGTTTATTTTGAGATTAACTGAAACAAAACCAATTGGGTAACTATTTTTCCTGCTAAAAAGTGATATTTTCATTAATATAGTTGGAAGAGGAAAAAATATAAAAATATACACTATGTATACACTAAGAGAAAGATGGCAATTTCATTTTTAAAAGTAATATTTTATTATTATAGTACTCTGTTTAACATTACAAACTGTTTATTTACAGAAGCTACAACTTTTAGTGTCTGATGTCTGCCTAAAGGTGAACATTTTAGCTGATAATTTCAAACTAAGGCAAAACATCTTTTAGAAAACTGAAAAAGTAGGGATGTTTTGGGTAGCATTAACACAGAGAATATGGTAAAAGCTTGGGATGGTGAGCAATGTGAAAATTAAGGGTAGCCTTGGATAAAGGGACCACAAAATAGTAGAATTTAAGACCCTCAAAGCATCAAAGAGGGGACATTGAAGTGCTTGAGCATGTCCAGAGAAGGGCAACAAGGCTGGTGAGAGGCCTCGAGCATGAGCCCTGTGAAGAGAGGCTGAGGGAGCTGGGATTGTTTAGCCTGGAGAAGAAGAGGCTCAGGGGAGACCTTCTTGCTGTCTACAACTACCTGAAGGGTGGTTGTAGCCAGGAGGAGGTTACCTTCTTCTCTCAGGCAACCAGTGACAGAACAAGAGGACACAGTCTCAAGCTGTGTCAGGGGAAGTTTAGGCTGGAGGTGAGGAGAAAGTTCTTGACTGAGAGAGTCATTGGCTACTGGAATGGGCTGCCCAGGGAGGTGGTGGAGTCACTGTCCCTGGAGGTGTTCAAGGTGCATTTGGACATGGCCCTTGGTGCCATGGTCTAGTCTTGAGGTCTGTGGTGACGGGTTGGACTTGATGATCTTTGAGGTCTCTTCCAACCCTGGTGATACTGTGATACCAAACTGCAAAAATATGGACTTGAGAGGTGGCACATTTCCTGCATAATGAATTGGTTGGATAAACACACTCAGTGTTGCGATCAATGTTCAAGTGGAGACCAGTGACAAGTGGTAGCCCTCATGGATCAGTACTAGGGCCAGTGTCATTTGCTATCTTTGTCAACAATATGAAGAGTGGGGCTGAATGCACCCTCAGCAAGTTTGCAGAAAACACCCAACTGTGTGGTCTGTTGGTGTCTTGGTCTGGAGGAGAGAGACTAAAAATCTCTCGGTCCAGAGGAAAGAGATTTGTTCTTATATATTCCTGTGTTGTGAAATTAAGGCACAAGCAGGACCAAATATCAAAACTGAAACTGTTTATTAACGGATTAAGTGAATGGAAGAGAGAAAAAGATACAAGAGAGAGAAAAACAGAGAAAGAGAGAAGAGCAGGAAAGGGATTATACTACCACTGGCCAGAGAAGGGGAGAGAAAGAGTCTCCAAAGTCCAAGTCCTCTTCAGTTTGCGTTGCCCAGGGATGTTTCCAGTGAGTGATGCCTTCCGTGGAATTCTTTAAAGCAAGTATTGCTCAGGTCTTATAGTCACAGTCTTAGGTATGTGTCCAGGTGTAGCCTCACAGGGAATCCTCTTGTGTATTCTCATGTGCTTTCAAGGGTCCAGCACTGGGGAGGGCCTCCACCCCATCCTGTGCTTTTTACATGGCCATACACCAAATACAAATCCAGGGCTAGTCAGGCCAAGTGGCAAATCTGTTGAATAATTTTATAATTTCTCAAAATATAAGGAAATGTCAACCTGGATAGCTTTTCTTTTGTGTCACACCTACCCTAACAATTCCTTTGTTGTGTTCAAAAAGCTAATTTGATCTCTGTTACAAACATACTGTTCTTCCTTCCCTTATTGCTTCTGGAAGCTGCTCAGTACTTTTCGGTCTGTTGCCCTCACACTCTACTTTAGTTCTAGCTGCCTAGGTTAACTGTCTTTGGTGGTGTTCAGGAGCACTCCAAATTCCTTCATTCTCCCCACCCCTGGGAGTTTGAATGGGCAGGAGAAAAAGGTAAGAAAACTGCTTCCCCTCTGCCACTGCAGGTTTGAAGGGGGAACACCAATAAGTGCCTTTTCCACACATGTACTGACCTGTGTGGCAGCCCATGTTGGAATCAGGCTGGTGGTTGGCTGGTTTTTTTCACACCCAGTATAAAATGGCAAATGGACACTTTGTCTAGAAAAGCATAAATAGTGCAAGGGGAAAAGACATGATGTTCACACCTTGACAGAGCTCCCAACAGCACAGGTTCCCACATTGACAGAGTTCCTGCTCTGACAAAGTTCCTGTTTTGGACCATCCCTGCCTTTGGACGGCTCCTACTTTATACATGGCTCTCGGTTTTCCACCGTTCCTGCCTCTGGATGGTCCCCCACTTCTGCATCATTTTGTGCAAATTTGCAACCTTGGCAAGTCCTGGGATCCATTTGAGAGAGCCACCTGAGGCACTTGGACCTGGATACTCTCAGACCGTATTGCAGCCTTGATTTCCTGGCTACTATTCCAAACTGGGGAGACCCTAGCAGTCTGGCTCTCTCCCACCGCTGCTGAGGCAGTATTGCCTCCACAAATCTGTGTCTTCTGGCAGTCATGTCTTGAGAAACTTCTGAGTTTGGTGGCTTTTCCACCCATCTTGGACTTTTCTTCTTTGAATTCACAATTGCATATTGCTTGCAGCATCAGGAGGTAGCCAAGCCACAGAGAAATCCAGCAAGGGATCATCACCCAATACCTATCTCACCTTTGTGAGTAAAGCCTGCTGATCCGTTAATTCTCTGATCTGCCTGATTGATAGTGGGGTGAAGCTGTGTTTGCAGCTTAGCCTTTTCCATTTCCTGATTTCTTTAAATGTCCAAATTTGCCCATAGCATCCTGTGAAGATTTTTCCCAATCAAATTAGAACCTGCAAATAAACTTAAACTAGTTTTGTGTATAGTTTGGGAGCAGGTTGTTTTTTTAAAATAAAATAAATCTATTTTTATAATTCCTGACTCAGCCACATAATTCCCTGCCTCCGTGACAGGTGGTACAAAATACTTGCATCCTGGTGAATAGCACCTCTAGAAAACACATTGAAAGTTCATTTTCCATAAGAACCAAATGCATCCTGATGAAAAGTACCTCTAGTACTAGCATCCAGATTTGCATCCTGGTGAATAGTACCTCTAAAACACACATTGAAAGTTCATTTACATAAGAACCAAATTGTTAAAATAGTTTCAAATATTTCATAATACATTACTTTGTTTTGATTCTGCATATATTAAATATATAGTAAGTCTATCTGCTGAAACAGGACCAGCAAAGCAGTAAGCCTTTGAAATATAGCAACTAATGAAATACAAATTTACAAGAAAACAAAGATTGGTTTAAGATTTTGCAGTCACTTTGCTGTCAGCCCACTCATCCACACTAATATAATGGTAGGGCAGACAGACAAAAGCCTGTCATTTCTAGCAACGACCTGACTGGGTAGAAAATAGATGACATTTTTACTGACTGCTTATGTGACTAGCATTGAAAGCTTCACAGGAAAAGAATGCATTCCTTAACTTTATCAAACACCTAAATATTCTGCCAATGCAGTGTTGATTTTTTTTCACTACCAGAAATAACAACTCATTTCAATCTTTTCTTTCCAAGTGCTTACATAATACCATGACACATGCAAAAAATCACCTTCAGGGGAGTTTTATGACTCTTTTTTTTTTTTTTTTTTTTTTTTTTTTTTTTTTTTTTTTTTGTCTTTCAGGTACATAGAATCATAGAATAGTGAGGTTGGAAGGGACCTCAAGGATCATCTAGTTCCAACTCCCTGCCATAGGCAGGGACACCTCCTGCTAGTACAGTTCACTCAAGGCCTTGTCCAACCTGGCCTTGAACACCTCCAGGGAGGGAGCAGGCACAACCTCCCTGGGCAACCTGTTCCAGTGCCTCACCACCCTCACTGCAAAGAACTTCTTCCTAACATCCAGTCTAAATCTCCCCTCTGCCAGTTTAAAACCATTGCCCCTCATCCTGTCATTATAAGACCTTGTCAATAGTCCCTCCCCAGACTCATGTAGGACCCCTACATGAGATTCTATAGATCAAAAGATCATCTGTATGAAGAAGGCTTATATAAAACCTGTTCTAAATAAAAAAGAAAATAGTCCCCAGCCTCTCATTTCCCACAGAAGTTCACAGGCTGCCATACAGATCATCCTGAAAACACATGACTTTTGTTTTTACTTATTAATTTTTTCATTGTTGGATACAATGTACTGTAGTAAAGACTTGAAGCACTTGTTCACATTGAGATAAATATTTTGCCAATGGGAAGTTTTCTGCAGATGTTTGAAAAAAGAGAAACAAGTGAATAAGCAAACCCATTTGTAACAAGGTTACATGTGGCACAACCAGATCTCACCATCATTTCATATGTGAACTGTTGTGCAATAACCTACTCCAAGCCAGAAAGTCGATAATTATCCTGAAGCCTCAGATCAGAAATAGCCCCTGGTTTACTTACTTTAATCTCAAAGCTTAGGTGGGGACAATGAACTGCTCTTTGCACATGTTTGCATTGATACATCCTGGTATGGTTTGACAAACTATAGACATCTAATAAGTGACTACAAGTGTCTAGTGGAATTTTGAATAAATTGCAAACCACATAAACTCTGGAGACAGATTATTTGCAAGTTATCAAAATACAATCCTTTTGAGAGACCTACCGGTAGGACCTGGACCCAGTTGCCCTCAAACCTTACTATAGCAAATTTCCTGCCAGTTATTCTGAATTGGGGAGACCTGAGCAGTTTGACTCTCCCCTGCCACTGCCAAGGCAGCATTGCTTCCACAGATCCCTGTCTTGTGGCATTCATATTTCAAGACATTTCTGACTTTGGCAGCTTTTCCACCCGCCTTGGATTTCTACCGTGTGGATCCAGACTATTAGATATTGCTTGCACCATCAGAAGGTAGCCGAGCCACAGAGAAATTCAGCAAGGGATCATCACCAAATATCTATTTCACCTCTGTGAGTAAAGCCTGCTGGTCCCTTAATGTTATACTCAGCCTGATTGATAGTGGGTTGAAGCTGTGTTTATACCTTAGCCTTCTTAATTTCCCGACTTCCTAAATCTCTAAATTTGTCCGTAACATCCTGTTGAAGAATTCCCCATTGAATTAGAACCTGTAAATAAATCTAAACCAGTTTTGTATATAGTTTTGGGGGCAGGGTTTTCAGGAAAATTAAAGAATTCTATTTTTATAATTCCTGACTCTGCCACATTAAGCCCCTGCCTCCATGACAACATAGAAGTATAAATCACAGACTTTTGACCTCTATTTTCTGTTACTAGAAAAAAACCCCAAAGTTCCTAATCCAAAGCAAAAGGCTACCACAGATGAATGCTAAGAAATATTTCAAATCCATCATGTCCACATTCTTTGGCATGGTTCAGCTTCTATTCCATATTGCCAAACTGCATGCTATGTCCTATCTCCTCAGATTTTTGTTCCTTCTTGCATAGCTCACACGATAAATATGCAACTTGATTGTTCCTTTTCCTATCCTTAATTTGCTCATCCAAAACAGTTCAGCATAGGTCCCTAGTGGTGAGAAATATTTGTATTAACAATTCATTCTCTTCTCTACTTCTTTCTCTTGAGTAAATGTTTAAGAATTTGTCATGGTAATCATAAAAAAAAAAAAAATAAAGAGAAGAGATTGAATGCATAATAACATATTACACTTCAAAGCCCTTAGAAAAATACTGACATAGATAGAGCTACTATATGGCTGCAGTCTTTGATAAAGCCCATGTGGATTGTGCACTCCAAAGAATGAAGGAAATACAGAACAAAGCACCATCTGAAAGCACTGTTTGTGAGAAATAGTACAAAGTAGACATTGTTTTGCTGACATTTATGTCTACTTAATATGATCAGAGAGAGCCCTATGTGCAAATTGTATCAGAGAATCGCAAAATGTTAGGGGTTGGAAGGGACTTTTGGAGATCTTTGCGTCCAACCCCCCTACAATATGATCTAGTACAGGTCACACAAGATAGGTCTTGCATCCAGATAGGTCTTGAAAGTCTCCAGAAAAGAAGACTCCACAACCCCTTTGGGGAGTCTGTTCCAGTGCTTTGTGACTGTTACAGTAAAGAAGTTCTTCCTCATGTTGAGGTGGAACTTCCTGTTCTGTTATTTACATTCATTGCCCCTTGTCCTATCACAGGGCACAAGTGAGAAGAGAATGCCCCTTCCTACTTGACATCCAGCCCTCATATATTTATATACATTAATTAGATCCCCTCTGTGGTGGGTTGAAATTACCCCCAAAACAAATCACCAGGCTAGCTCAGAAGATTTGGAAACAAAACAAAGCTGTATTTACAAGCAAGCTAAAATCCTGAAACATAAAATACAATGTATACCTACAAAATATGTTTACGTATATTTATGATTATTTACAATTCAGAAACAACACCTTGAATTTCTTCCCCCTTCCTTCTGGACAAGGGAACAAGAGAATAGCTCTCCTCACAGAGAGAAATCAGGCCCCGTTGCTACTATCTGCTTAGACATAACAAGAGTCTCAGCCAAGGTCGATGAAGTCATGCATAGGGGCTAGCCAGCAGCCAGAGTGAAGAAAAGAAAAGGAAGGGAAGAACATTTTGTGCAACACACTTTATACTAATTAACAATTTTTCTATTTCTTGTTTATAATTAAGACACTAAGCTAAAGTATTAGTTTTAAACCACCACACCCTCTCAGTCTTCTCCTTTCCAGACTAAAAAGTCCCAGGTCTTTCAGCATTTCCTCATAGGACATGTGCTCCAGTCCCTTAATCATCCTTGTAGCCCTCCTTTGGACTCTCAGGTCCCTCTTGAACTGGGTAGCCAGAATTTGATGCAATATTCCAGGTGGGTCTCGGCAGGGTAGAGTAGAGAGAGAGGAGAACCTACTTTGATCTGCTGGGACATGCTCTACTGAATAATACACAGTGTGTCAGGAGTCTTGTTTTGGGTGCTAGCTTAGCATGCTCTTTCTATGGGAAATTTCACATATGCAAGACACTTCATTCAGACAAGGCAAGAGTCACATACACATGGTCAGTTTGACTCTTTGCACGAATTCTTATTCATTTTTCTTTTAGAGGTGTGAAGCAGTTTTAAGTGCTGACACTTAAAGTATCTCCTGAGGTGGTTCAGCAAAACCATCTATTGCAATGCATTGTCCTTTCAAGATTAATTTAGTACTGTTGAAACCTACAGAAAACAAATCCCATTCAAACAAATACAACCCAAACCCAACCAAACAAAAAAAAAAAACCCAAAACAACCAAAACCCCAAAACAAACAGAACAAACAGAAAAAACAAACAAAAAAACCCCAGCCAACTAACCAACCAACCAACCATGCAAAAAAATCCAACAGAGTTTTAAATGCAGAACATGCTATAAATATAATAATTATTAAGATTGGAAAAGGCCTTTAAGATCATCAGTTCCAACTGCCATGTCAAACACCACCATGTCCACTAAATCATGCCCCAAAATGCCATGTTTATACATTTTTTGAACACTTTCAGGGATAGTGACTCCACCACTTCTCTCTGGAGCTTGTTCCAATGCTTGATGAAGGGCATGTATAGGGCAAAGCACTATGAAACAGTCCATCCTAGCCTATTATTCAAGTGCATAATAGTATTGAAGTGCTAAAATTTGCATTTTTCTGATTTTTAAACCCAAATAAGCTTCATATATATTCCAGTTTCCTTTATTCCTTCATTAAATTCTTACACTATGAATTCAAAGTTGTTTCAATATGCTCAGTGTGGATTTATTTTCCTTTGAGATGCTTGGATTTTCTTTAAAACTGTGGTTTCCTTGTGGAATAATGTCAGTTACATTTTATCTGAATTCTACTGCGATTTTATGCATGGATGATTAGGAATTTCTTTTCTGTATATGTAAAATTCCTTCACTGACTACTAGGGAAGAAGTCAAATCTTTAAAGCAACATTCTCATATGTTAGGTACTGTTGTGCTGGGCTAACACAGCCCACTCTCAAAAGCTCCCATCTCTACACACTGATGGGAGGAAAAGTAACACAAAAGAAATCCGTGTTGAGACAAAGAGAGTTTAATGAGATTACAAGATGTACAATTGCCTTAGCCTGTTTGCAGCAAAATCCAGAAGCAGCAGCAGAAACCCCCATTCCCCATCCCCCAACCTGCAGCCTGCCCAGTAGAAGAAAACAATACTCCAGAAACCAAAAACATCCACCGGAAAATGACGCCTCTGCCTCTTATGTTATAATCCAAACTTCAAGCCCTGTGATATTTTGCTGCAGACAGTACTTTCATTTTGATGCTACCATGACAGCAGCGTGGTATTGAATAGCAACAGATTCAACTCAACCCATGACAGTTATAATGCCCTTTAGAACTTCATACTGACTTTCACACCAGATTTATGGATCTCACTGGCTTTATTGATTTTCTCCTTTTCAAAAATAAACTTTGAATCTTGCACTTAAACATGTGCACACAAAGCATTTTTCTTGTGATGCTGCATGTTAGTCTGCTCCTCTCACTCTGGAACTGAATTCCCTGTATTTCATTAAGACTTAAAGTTGGATATTGTCAACCAGAAGTCTGACACATTCTGGGCTGCATCAAAAGACACGTGGCCAACAGGTCCAGAAAGGTGATTCTGTCTCTTGATTCTGCTCTGGTGACACCTCCCCTGGAGTACTGTGCCCAGGTTTGAAGCCCTCAGTATAGGAAGGACATGGACCTGGTGGAGTGGATCCAGAGGAGTACCACAAAAATGATCAGGGGATTGGAGCACCTCTGCTGTGATGACAGGTTGAGGGAGCTGGGGTTGTTCAGCCTGGAGAAGAGGAGGCTTCAGTACCTGAAGGGGGGCCTCCATGCAGGGTGGAGAGAGACTGATTACTAAGTAGTGTAGTGATAGGAAAAGGGGCAATGGCTTCAAACTAGAGAAGAGCACACTTAGGTTGGTTGTTAGGAACAGATTCTTTACTATGAGTGTGGTAAAACACTGGAGCATGTTGCCCAACGAGGTGGTTGGGGCCTTATCCCAAAGTGAGGCTCAACGGGGCTCTGGGCAACGTGGTCTAGTTGAGGATGTGCCTGGGGATGGCAGAGGGGGTTGGACTGGATGACCTTTGGAGGTCCCTTCCAGCCTGGACCATTCTGTGATTCTATGTAACATTCAGTGTGACAGATAATGATTTGATTTTAGAAAAATCTGAAAATAAGAAGTGTTTGTAAAAGAGGTCACACTTCAGTTCACTCGGAAACCATCTACAATATATGTAGAAACCTGTGTTGCATGGAAAACATGAAGAAGGTCTATGCATGTTCATCTCTAAACAACAAAGGTAGCTGAGCAGAGATACTGAGGGTGAATTCCTGTTGTGACAGGCTTGGTCCCTGACACTATTTAGTCCTGTGAGTGTGGTATTGTGCCCAAGCTAATAAATCCAAATAACTTCCATGCAAATGTCTTTTGCTGTCCTGTGCTATATGGAGTTGCTACTGCAGCCCACCATTCACTCAGTTCTCTGCATTCAACAAAAAAGTATATTCTATGCATGCCTACACTAAAAGAATTTAGTCATATTGCAACTAGTCATTTGGAGCCTCCTTTCAAAATAAATTCAAATACAGACTTAAATCCACTCCTCTTCTAGATACTGCTTGCAATAAATTCAGCAGAACATATAATTATATGCTTACATCCTATTGATTCTAAATAATGCTGTCAATAATGATGTCAATAATGTCCTAGGGTAGTGACAATTTTTGCTAGATAAAGACCTGTTTACAAAGAATAGTCTTTATTGAACTTTGGTTGGAAATACTTAGAAATTAATTTATGTGGAAAATTTTAAATCACTAGGAATCAGCAAATACTTTGCTCAACCCCTTGTTATTACTGAAGTTCTTTCTAGCAATAATAATGCAATTTCCTGATTAAAGCAAACCAAACTCAGTGTTTCTATGAAAAAGAGACAGCCAGATTTTCTTTTAACTTTCTGTGCTCTCAACGTGTATTAAGACAACACTGACAAACAAGTATAGACATTCTACCTGGCTCTTA
Organism: Eubucco bourcierii; assembly: GCA_013396675.1. Classification (NCBI taxonomy): domain Eukaryota; kingdom Metazoa; phylum Chordata; class Aves; order Piciformes; family Ramphastidae; genus Eubucco; species Eubucco bourcierii. The sequence goes on from VWZE01019646.1 coordinate 98,578, forward strand.
AAAAAACTGTAGTAACTTTAAATTGCTTCACTAAAAAATCAATACTAGATCATAAATTATACATATATATGCATATATTTAAAATATAGAACAATCTGGCAGTTATATAATTTTGTTTAATGCTTTTGTTGGCTTCTTTACTTTTAAAAAAACCCACTTGAAGTCCAGTATATAACATATGAATATTAGGGAAGGCAACTTATGAGTACCAGGAATCATTATTATGAAAGGATTTAATAAGAATTTTGGTTGAAGTCCTTATTCATGTTTCTGATTAATTCAGAAATGAAATATGCCTCAGAGGTCCTTCTGATTTTAAACTGATTTTGTTAATAGAGAAATCTTTTCACATCAGTGTCTCCTAACTTGTAAAGATGGCTTCACAATGGGAAATAACTGATAAATATCTGAGTGGAAATGATTTGAGGTTTAATTACATGGAAGTATTAAAAAGCTTTGCAACAATAAGCAATTACAATTTCTATCTGGGTTATTCACAACATGTGTTTCTCTCTAAAGTAATGATAGTTGGCAGATCAGTAGTCATATGCATATGCCAGTAAAGACTTGTACAGAGTGTAGATGCATAATTCAGTAATTCTAAATGCAACTGAAAGACTCTGGTCTACTTTTTGTGGTTAAAAAGGTCAAATTTACTTTTGTATATACATATATATGCACTTCCAACCCAGTGCATTTTATAATTCTATAATTCTAATCTATGTATATGTGTTGCACATGAATGTGGATAATTTTTGTGTGTGTAGGTGTATATATAGAATCATAGAATGGTAAGGTTGGAAGGGCCCTCAAGGATCATCTAGTTCCAACCCCCTGCCATAGGCAGGGACACCTCCCACTAGTACAGGTTACTCAAGGCCTCATCCAATCTGGCCTTGAACACATCCAGGGAGGGAGCATCCACAACCTCCCTGGGCAACCTGTGCCAGTGTCTCATCACCCTCCCCTCGAAGCCTTCTCTTCTCCAGGCTGAAGAGCCCCAACTCCCTCAGCCTGTCCTCATAGGAGAGCTGCTCCAGCCCTCTGAGCATCTTTGTGGCCCTCCTCTGGACCCGCTCCAACACTTCCATGTCCTTCCTGTGCTGAGGGTTCCAGAACTGCACACAGTACTCCAGGTGGGGTCTGACGAGAGCAGAGTAAAGGGGCAGAATCACCTCCCTTGCTCTGCTGGCCACGCTTCTCTTGATGCAGCCTAGGACTCGGTTGGCTGTCTGGGCTGCATGTGCACACTGCAGACTCATGTTGAGCTTTTCATCAACCCAGACTCCAAGGTCCTTTTCCTCAGGGCTGCTCTCCAGCCATTCACCACCCAGCCTGTATTTGTGCTTGGGATTGTGCCTACCCAGGTGCAGGACCTTACACTTGGCCTTATTGAATTTCATCAGGTTGGCCTGGGCCCAACTCTCCAGCCTGTCCAGGTCCCTCTGGATGGCATCCCTGTCCTCTAGCAAGTCGACTGTGCCACACAGCTTGGTGTCATCTGCAAACTTGCTGAGGGTGTACATATATCTATGTACAGTTCATAGAACCATTACTACTTTGAAAATATACAAACTTAAAGTGTGGCAATCCTACTGCAATGTAACCTACAATAAATCCCACAACAACATGAAGTATTTCCTCTTTCTCATTTATGCAATTATACAAAACTCCTCATCTTTCCTCCAATATAGTTGCACCACTACTGATTATTACTTTAATGACTGTACTTTGCACCTAATTGACTCTTACTTTAATGACTGTAAATATAATCTATTGTTGCAACTGACAGCCTTATGCCTGGTACAGGTCTGGTACAGAGGGGGTCTGGAACAGAGTCAACTTACAGAAGATCCGGACAGAGCCACGCACAGACCAATGTGGTCCAAGCAATGCCACTGTCCCTTTACTGAATATGAAACATGCATTTATATACCCTTCTAACAGACTGTCTCAAGTCAGCCCATTACAAAAGCAATTGGTCAAATCATTTAAGGAACAAGGTCTTGACCCAACAAGCTGGCTCACATTGCCCAGATACAAACTCTCGTGGCATTCCATAATTGGTCTAATTCATTAAGGTGCGCTGTGAGAAAACAAATAGTTGGATGCACTGTTGTCTGTTAGAATGCCTCCTGTTTGTCTTGAATCTTCTTGCTGTTGGGAGTTGTTATGCCTTAATTCGAGGTTGTTATTGTAGTCCTTCTTAATTCCAGGTTGTTATTGTAGTCCTTCTGCACCTGCTATAGCCTGTGTCCTTGTCCGTTGAGATAAACATACTGAGCAGTCTTGAGAAAGTTCAGCCTGCAATTTCACAGTTAGCAAAACTTGGTTGGTTAACTTGGATTTGCTCACATATCCAGCTAATGCAGAATATTTCCCTACAATCTGTAACTCACCTGTTTCCCAGAGTTTCTGCAGTACATTTAATACTTCCGATCCTTTCTCCTAAACATGAATCAGTGCATCCATACCTGCCAGGTTCTTCAGGCCCTTGTAGTATACTTTGTAAATTGCATTAGATAGATCAGCAACCAGTTGTAAGTGTAGGGATTCAAAAGTTCAACATGCATCTACCAGGATGAGCCTCTTTTTGTATCAATATTAGACAATTAAACGTGACTGATCATAGGATGAGATTAGTCATACTTCTGAGGTGCCTCTGTTGTGTATTTCCATTGTCTACACAGAAGCATGTGAAACTAGATCAGAGTCAGGGGACACATTTCCTGATGTTTATATTACATCACAGAAATCCATTCACCTTTTGGAAAAAATAATTTCTGTGATATTCCATGTTTTAATATTTTGTTTAGATACTCGTGGAAGACAAGAAAATAAATAACATTTTCTTTTTAATATTTTATTGGTGAACTACAACAAGGACATGTGCAGATTTGCTTTGGACATAATGTAAAGCTATTTAGCAAAGATTTGTAGCTTTAGAGTCTACTTGATCTTACATTACTTGAGGTTTTATTACTATTTCATGTAGTTTATTACTAGTGAGTGTCTCTAGCATCTTAGAATCATAGAATGGTAAGGCTGGAACGGACCTCAAAGATCATCTAGTTCCAACTCTCTTCCATAGTCAGGGACACCTCCTACTAGTATAGGTCATTCAAGGCCTCGTCCAATCTGGTCTTGAAGACCTCCAGGGAGAGAGCAGTCGCAACCTCCCTGGGCAACCTGTGCCAGTGTCTCATCACCCTCACTGCAAACAACTTCTTCCTAACATCCAGTTTAAGTCTCCCCTTTGTCAGTTTAAACCCATTGCCCCTCATCCTGTCATTACAAGACCTTGTCAATGGTCCCTCCCCAGCCCTTCTGTAGGACCCCTTCAGATACTGGAAGGCTGCTCTAAGGTCTCCTTGAAACCTTCTCTTCTCCAGGCCAGAGTCCCAACTCTCTCAGCCTGTCCTTATAGCAGAGCTGTTCCAACCCTCTGGTCATCTTTGTGACCTCTTTTGGACCCACTCCAACAACTTCATTAAAATTCCCTTACAGCATGGCAAAAACCTTCAATGAAGTCCTTCAATTTTCTTACCATAAGGTGAGGATTTTCTTACCATAAGATGAGATAAATTTACTAATATCTTGAAGAGGCTAATGACTGTGAAAGCTTCCATTAAATTGCTAATAAAGAAGGAAGTCTGTGACCTGCAGGAGTGCAAAATCTATGGAACGGAGTGTCATTCTTTCTACTAACTTCAGCAAGCCTTGAATTCATCATGTAATTCACCCAGCTTATTCTTTTTGGTCCCTTCCAAATGAAATACTCCACTCCACTCTGCTGTACCCTATCCTATCCTATCCTATCCTATCCTATCCTATCCTATCCTATCCTATCCTATCCTATCCTATCCTATCCTATCCTATCCTACCTTACCCTAATTAGTTCCAATGGCACCAACAATAATGTGCTTTTGATTTTAGAGCTTAGTTGAAAATTCTACTACTTACTCAAAAATTATACTTTTTCACCAAGATGTGACATCTTTCTAACATAAAATTCAACATTTATAAAGCAAATTTAATTTCTCTCTGATTTTCTCAGAAAGAAAAGTAGTTAAAGGTGCAAAATGTTTTTGGTAATTTCATCAGAAAATTGAAATGGAGATAGAAGTAGCTTCATAGGTAGTTTTATTGATATGGATACAACAGTGATGTCTTAAATTACTAATTAAATCACACATTTTCTCAGTAAAACTGTAGTCTTCTAAATGATCCTTGAGGTCCCTTCCAACCTTACCATTCTATGATTCTCTAAATGGTATTTAGAAATTATTGACATCTGTTCTTAGCATATTTTTTAATAAATGTTTTGATAAATATATTGCAAGTGTATGGAATTAATTAAATAGTAGAGTAAGAAACTGACTAATCGAAGTCATCAGTTTTGAAGAACTAACCTATAAATCACTTTGCAATAATTAAAAATTCAAATTGTAGTGCATCTGAATACGCAGAAACTCATAATGTGGTTATATAAGAAGTTATCTTCAAGGTTTAGGACTCAAGTATTGTTAGTCTGACAGTGCAAACAGAAATTATTCTTTGTCCAGATCACTTGTAAGTGAAGTTTGAGAACTGACTCGACTGCCTACAGAGGCCTACTGAAAGGCTGGGGAGGGATTATTTACAATTGTCGTGACAGGACAAGGGGCAATGGGTTTAAAGTGGAAGAGGGAAGATTTAGACTAGATGTTAGGAGGAAGTTCTTTCCAGTGAAGGTGGTGAGGCACTGAAACAGGTTGCCCAGGGAGGCTGTGGCTATTCCCTCCCTGGAGGTGTTCAAGGCCAGGTTGGACAAGTGGAAGGTGTCCCTGACTATGGTAGGGGGATTGGAACTAGACTGTCTTTGAGGTCCCTTCCAACCTTACCAATCTATGCTTCTATGATTCTATGACTAAGAAAAAGAAACACAAAATATTAAGAAGAAACCTGCAGAACCATCTTAACAACACAGAGGAAAGAATCAGAGAATTTTAAAGAAAAAAGAAACTGAGAAGTCCAAACAATTAAGAAGGAAAATGTAATTGATTATTCTCCAGAATATTAAAAGAGAACAGTGAATCAAAATGGTAGCATTTTCTGAGCTACAGCTAAGATACTGTGAGAGATTTCAGTAAGGTCTAATTTGACCAGTACCTCCAGCTCTCAAGCATACAGGATACTTAACTTAAGTGAGGCTCGAGCAGGCAAATTATCTTTAACGATGCTGTTTTGTTGAAGATACATTTCATCAGAGACTGATTAAAATTTTATGTCTACCTGCCATTTCAAGATGATCAGAAAGAGGCAAAAAACCAGAACTGCATTTCTCATAAAAATATTTTCCTTATTTTCTGTTTATTGCACATAGCAAAGCTTTGAAAAATGAATAACCAGAAGCATTTTCCTCAATGTTCCTTTTGGCTTTTGGAGGTTTCTGTGGTACTGTTTAAACTGAAAATGCTAAAACAAAATGCTTAAAACAAATAAACCGAACCAAACCAAACCAATAAAATAAAATAAACAACTCTCCAAAATACACCACCAACAAAAAATCACTTTCAAAATTATTTAATTTATGAAGAATTCCTTTGATATTTCTGTAGGAAAAGTCAACATGCATACTCATACATGCTACAAAAAGAAAGCATTAATCTCAGAGGAAGAGAAATCTTTAAATAATCTAATTACAGTGGAGCTTTTGTGTTCATTTCTTTGGTGGGTGGCAGTTTTTTGGGTTTGTTTGTTTATTGGTTTGGTTTTGTTTGTTGTGCTTTGGTTTTTGTATGTTTTTATTTCCACAATGAAATGTTTCGTTTCATGAAGAAAAATCATCCATTAATTCCAAAGACTGATTAAATATTTTTTTTATAATCAGTAGTTTGCAGCTGTAGTAATTAGGCAATAACTGCTCTATTACAGTGCAAAAAATTTTGAAGGATTCTTCTTCAAGATAGAATCATACCATAGTTATGAATATAATTCTGAAATATACTTTTTTAAAGACTATATACATTATTTAGTTTGAAATAAACTGCATGAAAATTCAACATCTTTGTGAAGTTTAAAAGGGACTATTGTGCAATGAATCAGGTAAGTATTTTTAGCTCTCAGATACATAAAAGTGTGTTCTCAAGACTTGTTAATCTTAGTAACACAAATGAATAGTTCCTGCTCATGGCAGGGAAATTTGAAATAGATGATCTTTAACATTGTTTCCAACTCAAACCATTCTATGATTTTATGAATAACCGGCCACAATTATGGTAGATATTTTCTCTACAAGTATAATACCTAAGGAGTACTGTGGCCCTGTGGCCCATTAAATTACTTCGTACTTGTAGTAATGACATTAATGAAGTATAATTTTCCTTTTAATGTTGTATAAATATAGTTTAAAGAACCAGTAAAATCTCAAGGAATGAACACAGGATCAAGTAGCTCTCAGTCATGAGCACTGCTCTGTTGTTTTGTTAATTTGTGGAGCCTTTGTTAAGACTGACCTGGATCTTTTTCTATGTATAAATGTGATACTGTTTTCAAAACCACCATTTCTTTATACTCTGCCCAATTTATATACACAGGGCATTAGTGTCAACTGTAACTGTGAATATGTGCATAATCCCTGCAATTGAAGTTTGAATCTCAATGCTATAACATAACATGAAAACAGTTTTTACACAAATCAATCTCCTATTAAGTAAAACTCCTTTTATTCTGAAAAGCAGCTGTAAGAAGGAGAAAATCTAGTTCTGTCCCATCATCAGCTGGAGCTGTCTGAGCAAGGTCTTACTTTTGAAAATCAGTTCACATGCAAGACCCTTCAAAGCTGAAGTGGGCTTAGAGACAAATCACTGCTACCTGAAGAAGTAGCGCAATAAATAAGAGATAACATGAAAAGAACAGCAGTTGTGACTGCCCTCAAGAGACTGACTGTTTTTCTGAATTCATTGTGATAAAGGCACCTGCTTTCCAGATTCATCCTCCTACTGCATATTTTGGTAGTTTTCTGTCTCAAGATCTGGATGTTTCTGTATTACTCCTTCAAAAACACTGAATTACACTACTGAGTACCTAGGACTTCTAAATAGGCAGAAATATTCTTTGCAGGCAGATGTCAATTTGTACTACCCAGACACCTAAACTCTGTGATTCAAGTTGATTGATGAAAGAACTTCTGTTTAAGACATTTAAAAGAAGGAGTGCTTGTCACTTTTTCTATTTCCATGACAGTTTCTAAATCCTTGTAGGCCATAAATGAAAATTCTGTATCAGTGTGGCAGGGCACACCCAAATCCCTGCCCCACCAGAGGTTTTAATGGGGTGCGAAACTGTTTTCCTCCCCCCACACCTCTGGATCCAGGGGTTTGGAATGTGGAAAGGAGTAGGTGCAAAGCTCCTTCCCTCAACCCTGTGGGCTTGAATGGGGAAGAGCAAATTACCTCAGTATATATATATGGTAACTGGACACATCTAGTCAGACCTTGAGGGGCACCTTGAGTCAGATCCTGAGTGGCATCTGGAAGAACCACTTGGTTCTTCCATGAGGAGAAAGCGCACAGTCCCTGCTTTCGGACCACTGCATCCTGACTTCCTGTTGCAGGGACCTGCCTCTGCCTTAAACCACTGCTGTTTGTGGGCACACTGCTGAGCAGCTCGGTTTGGCCCTGTGCTGCCCCATGATCTTTGCCCGTGGCAGCCATGTCTGCAGTCAGTTTGGACTCTGACAGGTTTACTCACATTGGATCCTGTGCCACGTTGATCCACTGCTGGATTACAATTTGCAGTTCAAGACATCACTGCAAAAGACACTGCCACGAAGGAGGCAAGGGACCAGCTCAGAATTCCTACTTCACCACCGTGAGTAGCACAGACATTCCCTAGGGCTCCAGGCTGCCTTTTATAACTGCAGCAAATCTGTTTTGTGGCAAACCTTTCCCAATTTTCTGATTTTCCTGAATTAGTAAATTCCCTATAAGCATTCTTGTGAAGATCTTCCTGAATGAATTTGAACCCAATCTAACTAATTTGTATAGAGTTTGTGGGCAGAACTTTTCAGAAATAAAATCACTACATATTTTATAATTCCTGCCTCTTTAATTTGCACAATCAATTAAATCATAAACCTTTTTTTTTCCCCATTATCCTAGAAAATTACTGTCCTGTGTAGTCGATATCAATAGGTATAAAAGGATAAAGAGTTCTTTTTGCAAAACTCTTCAGCTAATTTATTAATAGTACATTATATAGCTCATATAAGCACACACAAGGACCTACAAGTTGCCATTACTTACAGCAACACGTACAAGGACCTACAAGTTACCATTACTTATATCAACAGAATAGGTCAATATTAACACACCAAAACTGAATATTTGGACAATAAAGATTCTGGATTTTCTGCAACATTAAGTAGATTTAATCTAACATGCTGCATTTTTCTTATTAAAAGTAAACCAGCATGAAAAAACATGTAAAAGACCTCAATTCATCAGTCTCATTTATACAAAAAACTTAGAGGCATATATATTTAAAAAATATTTAAGTAAATAGTAATACACCCGTATTACAAGCTATCAGACTTATTTACTCTGTGAATTTACTATATAGTGAAATATATTAATGATTATGACATTAGATAATGAATGTCTGCTACACTTCAATAAAAATTTACACTATTATATGAAATGTAGCAATTTTTAACTGTATGTTAACTCCATTCCTGAAAAAGTTACTCAGTGCATTCACCTCATATTCAGGATTGTTTAAATCTCTCAAGTAATTTATATGCTATAGTACAATTCTAGGTTTGTTTTTCTTTTCTTTTTTGTTATGGGCCTGTATAATAAACACATTAATTGTTCAGCAAAAGTTGGGTTTACTTTTATTGATAACATACTTGAATGTATAGCACATATTGTATTAATCAAATCCATTTCTGGAAAAGTTACTCAGTGCATTCACCTCATATTCAGGACTGTTTAATCTCTCAAGTAATTTGTATGCTATAGTACAATTCTAGCTTTTTTCTTATTATTATTTTTGTTGTGAACCTGTATAATAAACACATTAATTGTTCAGCAAAAGTTGGTTTGACTTTTAGAGATAACATATTTGAATGTATACCACATATTGCATTAATCAAATCCATTTCTGGAAAAGTTACTGCATTCACCTCATATTCATGGCATTCACCTCATATTCATGACCGTTTAATCTCTCAAGTAATTTGTATGCTATAGTAGAATTCTAGGTTGTTTTTTCTATTATTTTTGTTATGGGCCTGTATAATAAACACATTAATTCTTCAGCAAAAATTGGTTTTACTTTTGTAGATAACGTATTCGAATGTGTAGCACGTAGTTCATAAATCAAATACATAAGGTATAAATACTTTTGAAAATCTTTGTCCCAGTACACAACAAGGTGGTTCCACTACTGAGGTTTTTTTAAGCAGGACTTTCACTTTTATTCCCCATGCTTTTCTTTAAAATTTTAATTAAACTTTAAAACAATATCAAGTTCACTTGTGAACTGAAAACTTCTGTAACTCCTTATCTACTAGATTAAATCAATCTTCTTAACCCTCTAATAGTAAAACCTTGTAAACACAGTTTATTATACCAATCTTAATGACTGGTATAACACAGTTTATTATACCAGTCTTAATGACTTTATCATTGTTGTAAACACAGTTTATTATACCAGCCTTAATGACTTTATCATTGTATTAACTACTAAGAGAGGGTTAGGATTAATACTCCAGGAATGAGTATTGCTTATGATGCCTTCTCCAACAGTGAAAGGGGCAAGTAGAAAGTAAAGCTGTGATTTTTGCTTCAAAATAGCTTCATGACAGAGGTCATGGTATCAGCATGAAGTCAGACTGCTAAATTACTGCTTGCCCTTGCCATTGCTCACTTCTTCAAGATAACATGTACTCATAGATAGACATTCATCTTGGGATTGGTGTCAGTATTTTTACAGGACAAAGCAGGAAGGCTTAGGTGAGAAGCTAAGGACTGCGAGATTACTTTTTCTGTGGATATCTCACTGTCACACTTGAGTTTTACTTGATTCTAGAGATGGTATTATCAGAATTATTACTTTTGCTGAGTCATGGTGGAATGCTATTGAATAGGTAGCTATAAAAATGAAACTTTGCCTTTTCTCTTGGGTTTGACACTATATTCTGATGTCACTTTTAAATTAACCAACCAACTAACCAACCAACCTACCAATTGAAGGCAAAAACTAAACCAAACCAAACAAAAAATAAATGTAAACCACAAAACCCAAAATCCACCCATGTGAAAAAGAACATTATACAAATATTAACATTAAACAAATTGTTTCTGGAGACATCAAGATGTAAGTCATAACTTACAAACTAAAGGAGGTGGAAATTATAAAGAAAGCCCCAAGGTCAACACAACATTAACATGAAATCAAGCAATAAAATATGTAAACCTTTCACAATTCCTATTTCTTCTACCCTGTGACTATAGGGTTAGTTCATCTGTTATTACTTCTTTGATAATATTGCTCTATGGAATATGATTTAATCCTTTGATGGATCAGGCAGCAAATTCTGAGTGCTTTTCACGGGTCAGGAACTACTTGTGGCTGGAGGCCTGAAGCAATGGAGGATAGTCATAGAGCCATAATGGGAAGGCTGCATGGCCAAGGCCTGTTTCCCTGCCCCAGCCTTTCGTGGGAAGAGGCTAAGGATGGAATGGGATTCTAGCTCACAGCTTGGTGAGACTAATAGGGTACAGAGACAGACATAAACATTGCTGTGACACTGCGACTCAGGTGGTGAACAGAAATGCAATCTCTGACTTAAAAGCTGTTCCCCAGAGAGTGTACAATTGTTATTCAGGCATCTCCTAAGTTTCTTCATAAAAGCTTTTCTCTCTAAAGGACCTGAGTTTGTATTCAGTCAATAAACTCACAGAAGATGGGAGTGGACTCAAGAGTCTTGATAATGTTAATCTTGACTTATTTTCTGTGAAAGCCTCCTTAAAAACCTTAGTTGCCTCCAACATTTTATTTGATAAAAGAGCATTTTAATACACAAAGGTATTTTCAGAAAAGTTAGAAGACAGTGTTAACTTTGCACAAAACCAGGAAAAAATAAAAATGTAAAATAAATTAAAAGTATTTTAAAAGCCGTAGTCCTAAAATCTTAATTCATGGTTCCACTGTGTAAAATTTACTTACCTTGGGAATAAAAGAACCTTGACATGAATAAAACATGTTTGTAGAAGTCAAATACCCACACTCAACTGAATGAAAATGGACAGACAAGTTGATAGGCACTTATATTATTTGAAGACATTTTTCAATGTTACAGACATTGTTTCTGTTTCTTACATGCATATTTCAGTATGGAGTATCTTTTATTCTTCCATTTGAACATTATGTCCAAATAGTTTGTTTTTTTTTTTCATATTCCCCTTTCAAAATGTGTGCACATTACTTCTGTTTCTTGTTCTCTAAGAGTTTGTTGTGCCCAGTCTAATAAATAAAGCAGCTAAGACTCCTGTCCGGTGAAGGCCTGCATCTACCTTTCAGTTTTGTTAGCTGAGGCAAGAAATAGCCAACCACAAAGGACTGTGGTGGATTGTACTTGTACTTTGGTCACTCTCTTGCTCTCCCTTCTCACAGCATTGCAGGGGAATAAGGTGGGAAAGCTTACGAATGATAAGCACAGGGAGTACTCATATTGACTGTCATCAAATCAGAACTGACTCCCAAGTCACTGGAATGTTTAGACTGCCTGGTCTGTCACAGATGGTGACAGTGTCGTGGGTCTCCCAGATTCCAGAATCCATAGGTCTTTCAGGTCCCCAGGTATATTGGGGTGACCCATATAAGCCCAGGTGTCTGAGTGCACCCATAGGTGCTAGTGTACAAAATGGGGCAACCCTGATCTCTACTCACAGACCTCTTAAGCTAACACCTGGACACCTACACTTAATGCAACTTCAAATGTAGATCACAATTCTAACACTCAGAATTTCAGACTTTTGCAGTTCTTCACATCATATGGAATGGAAGAACATTGTGTTATTTTTTCTTCAGTAACAGATTTAAGAAAAAGAGATGCACATTATTATGCACTAAAACTGAAACATGGTCTTTCTTCAGAGTTCCTGGACTTTTATCTCTTAACCCTAAAAATTATTAATCTAGAACAGTTGTCAAAGTAAAAAGAATGATTATCACACAGTAATGCTGAAATATCTATTTTGTCATAGATACTTCTGCTTTAACTGAAAGGTTGTTCTGTTGCAGAGCCATGGGATCTAATTTTCAAATAAACTTTATAATTGATAAAACATAATTTTCAATCTATTAAAATAGCAATGCTATAAGCCTCCCTCCCTTTTCTAATTGAGATTAGGTTTTGACCGAAATTTCAACTAGGGCTCTGACTGACCATCTGTGTTGGTTTGAGGTTAATTGGAATATTTTAATGAGAGAAATTAGATTATTGGCTGTGAAAAGAAAATAATGGTGATGTCTATATTGCCCATTCATTCTGCTGGAATATACAAAAACAAAGACACAAACAAAGATATGACAGTCTCTGTCAGGGATCAGTACTGGGTCCCATCCGCTTTAACATCTTCAATGATGATCTGGATGAGGGTATCGAGTCAGTCACCACCAGATTTGCAGATAACACCAAGCTGGGGGCTGATGTTGCTGGGTTGGAGGGCAGAAGGGCTCTGCAGCAGGACCTCGACCGCCTGGACAGATGGGCAGAGTCCAAGGGGATGGAGCTCAACAAATCCA
>VWZE01019646.1:113361-131695 GCA_013396675.1 Eubucco bourcierii
AGCTCTCCTATGAGGACAGGCTGAGGGAGTTGGGGCTCTTCAGCCTGGAGAAGAGAAGGCTTCGAGGGGACCTGATAGTAGCCTTCCAGTATCTGAAGGGGGCCTACAGGAAGGCTGGGGAAGGATTATTTACAAGGTCCTGCAACGACAGGACAAGGGGCAATGGGTTTAAACTGGCAGAGGGGAGATTTAGACTGGATGTTAGGAGGAAGTTCTATACAGTAAGGGTGGTGAGGCAATGGAACAGGTTGCCCAGGGAGGTTGTGGATGCTCCCTCCCTGGATGTGTTCAAGGCCAGATTGGATGAGGCCTTGAGTAACCTGTACTAGTGGGAGGTGTCCCTCCCTATGGCAGGGGGTTGGAACTAGATGATCCTTGAGGTCCCTTCCAACCTTACCATTCTATGATTCTATGATTCTATGATTCATTTACATTGTACAGAATGATGTGTACACAAACTGCCCATTACCTGATGGGATACATGAGTTTGTTTCTCCATTCTCCTTTATCATACCAAATGATTGAATCATAGTCATTATCATACAGAATTTTAAACACATGGAATATTAGATGTGTTTATGGAGTTTTCTGCCTGATACATCACACTTTGTTATGCCAGCACAAATTGGGGTTTGTCTGTTTTTTTCTGGTTTGTTTTGTGTTTGTTTTGGTTTTGTGTTGCTTTTTGGGTTCTTTTCTTTTCTTTTCTTTTTTGTTTTCTTTTCTTTTTTTTTTTCTTTTTTCTTCCCAACTATTAAATTTTTTCTACAAGTCATCACTTGTTTGTTTTTTTTTTTCCTTTCATTTGGTTTTGTTTGTTTTCTTCATGCTTTTATTTTTAGGGTTTGTCCTGGAATGCCTCTAAAAACTCTTATTCTTTCTAGCTATTAAAAAAATGATAGCATTTTTTTTCTAAGTTATTTTAGCCTTTTTTTCTGTAAGTAAACTTTCCTTTACATAGATTTAAACATTTTTCCATGGATTTGCCTTTCTGTTTTGTTAGTCTAACAATTCTCATAACATTACTGCCAGCAGAACAGAAAGCACAGAAGAATTTTTAGCATAAATATCTCTAGGCATGTTGTTTCACTTCCAAGTGACAAGCATATGCTTTCTATTTAATCACTGTAGAGAAATAGATGCTACTTGAGCAGAACTCAGCATCAAAGCTCTGGAACAGTCTGATCAGCTAGTGTAGGGGACTGCTGAAGAACATAAAGTTTGTCTCCATAACATGAATCTAGGTTTTTCTTTCAAAATAAATAAAAAATAGTGTGCAGTGTATAAACAACTGGGATGTGCATTTGCAATGTGGGAATGAGTCCTATGCATACATGAGAATTAACTTTAGAATCCTAAGCTATGTGGCTCAAATATACTTTTATCTAGTAGGTACTTCCAGGCTCTCAGAGACACATAAATATTTCATCTGTTTTGTCTGTGACTCTGAGGGAGTTTTAAAGATCAGTCAAACTCTATTTCAGTATATACAAGATATATACAAATCTGTACAATGTAACGAGAGCTCTACATGTGTATCTGAATCAACTTCTATCACACTCAAGTTTTTCTTATAAGCAAAAAGAGAATAAATCTTTTAAGTAGACATAATTTAATTAAGTAATGTTTTAACTGACTAATTAAAATACACAGAATCACAGAATGTTAGAGGTTGGAAGTGACCTCCAGAGATCATAGAGTCCAACCCTACTGCCAAATGCAGGGTAGTCTGAACAGGAATGCATCCAGGTGGGTCTTGAAAGCCTCCAAAGAAGGAGATTCCACAACCTCTGTAGTCCAGTGTTCCATTACCCTCACTGTAATGAAGTTTCTCCTTGTGTTGAGAGGTGTTTTTTGCCTAAGTTTTCATCTATTGTTCCTTGTCTCACTATTGTGCAACACCAAAAAGAGATAGACCCCATACACTTGACACCCACCCCTCAGATATTCATAGCCATTGATTAGATCCCTTCTCAGTCTTCTCAGGACTAAACAGCCTTAACAGTTATCATTAATCTAATGATATTAACACTTTTGTTCCCAGTTCCCATAAATAGTTAAAAGTGTTGTGCACACAAACTTTCCAGTATATTCCCCTTCTCACTCTCTCTATAGTCACCTTTCTAACCATCTGCAAAGGTCAATAGGCATTTTTCCTGCTGTAGTGTGGCGGTTGTGGTGGTTTTCCAGTATCAAGTCCTTTGTCAATAGTAGTATAGTGTATGTAGTGGTGATAATTCACTTTGTTTCCTCTTCAGTTTTGCATGTGGTATTCTTTTTCATGTTCCCAAGCAGCCTGTTGCTATAATTTCTTTTTGCCTGATGCAAACATTTTATTTCAGGGATTATTAAGTTTCATTAAACCTCTGCCATCTGTGATACAATTCCTTGGTACAGTTGTATAAATCTAACCTGAAGCTACAATCAAGTTAGATGATAGACATCAGATTGGTGAGCAATGTGATGTTTCATCCAAACCTAAGCCGAAAGAAAGTCAAGAATAGGCAATTCCATAAGTGCCTGAAAAATCATTGGCCCTGTTAATGCTAATTTAATATTGCTGCTAAGTTAGTATGAGAACCGTGGTCATAGAATCATAAAATGGTAAAGTTGGAAGGGACCTCATAGATCATCTAGTTCCAACCCACATACCATATACAGGGACACCTCCCACTAGTACAGGTTACTCAAGGCCTCATCCAACCTGGCCTTGAACACCTCCAGGGAGGGACCATCCACAACCTCCCTGGGCAACCTGTTCCAGTGTCTCACCACCCTCACCGTAAAGAACTTCCTCCTAACATCCAGCCTAAATTTCCCCTCTGACAGTTTAAACCCATTGCCCCTTGTCCTGTCATTGCAAGACCTTGTAAATAATCCCTCCCCAGCCTTCTTGTAAGCTCCCTTCAGATACTGGAAGGCTACGATCATGTGGTGGGCTAACAACTGTGAAAACCTCACATTTGCTGTGTTGGGTCATAAAAGCATAAAATGGTTTGAGTTGGAAGGGACCTTCAAATGTCACCTAGTCCACTATACTTGGGATTGGTTTCATACGTCCCCCAAAGTTTTACAGAATTTAAGATCTCATTGCTTTTGTAAGAAGTGTCCATCTTCTGTTTCATTGTTTTGCTTTTTCATTTCATGTTTTCCTACCTACAGTGAACCTTTGTCTGAGGGTAGCCTTTTGTTTCTTTTCTTGCCTACAATTCCTTAATCTGCTTGCCCCACTGACTTTCTCTGAATGTCTGAAATCCTGGAAGAGAATTCTCTAAACCAGGCTTCAAAAGCCAGTTTTCTGAGGTTGAGCTACTCATTCAAAGACCTTACTGTAAGCTAGGGATAATAACACATATTTCTGCTTATGTCTATGGGCATACTCATCTATCACTGGGTTGTGGTCATGTACTTTTGTATCAAAACATAAATATTTATCATATATGCTAGTTTCTGTTGTTTCTCTGTACAATGTGTCTAACATAATATGAGGATTGCTTTGCAATTCATCAGAACATTGTTTTTATGGAATGAAAGCAAGGAGATATGTCTTACATGTGTTGAGAATTGCCTTAGGGAACATGGGAATGTTTGAACAGGAAATAAAAGCAAAAACCAAAAGAAGACAGAAGCCAAGTCATAGATACACACAATAAAATAAAGTATAGTATTTAGTGTTGCCAGGTTATCGTATTAGATTCTCCACAGTCTAATTCAGTTGAGAGGAATGATATTCATACAGAACACGTAACTTCAAAGCAGAGCTGCTGAAACGGAACTTTATATAAAACAAAACAAAACAAACAAACAAAAAAACCACCACCAAGACAAACAAACAAAAAAACCCCCACCAAATTCCCAACTCTATACTGAGTTTCTTTTAATACGGCTCAGAATCTGAAAACTTCTTGCTTTTAAAAGATAAATCTACACATTTCTGTGGACTTCTAAATGGCAATAACTTTTTTTTTTTTTCAAGTAATAAAATGTTTAGCACTTGAACAACCTATTTAGACTTGAGTTTTGAAATCTATTCTGCATCAAAAATTCTTTCCTCTGAGTACTACATTTGCTGTCTAACAAGGTGCCCAACACTGGTGGATTCCTTGTTTCATTTGTACATGTTCATTAGGGCTGATGTTGAAGACAGGTAGTATTGATTGTTTATAATGTAGAGAAAACCCAGATCTACAAACAAATACTCTTTCCATCAGCCAGAATGAAGCCAGGCTTCAGATAGTTCAAGAGATGTCATTTGTACAGTTTGGTTGTTACTTTCATAGTGCCCTTTGCCAGGAAGAATAATAAATTACAATTTAGAGGCTGTACACAGGAGGCTGGAGGCCAGATTCTGATGCACTGTCCATGCTAAGAAGGAGTTTCTTCCTGAAGCAGTTCATAGAATGAAAGTTGTCTTGGTAGTGATTTTCATATAGGCAATTGTGTCAGTTGGTGATGAGGTGGTTGTGGACCAGTCTATATCTGTCTTTACTGCCCTCATCTTTGCAGATGGCTTTCATAAGTTTTTTGTCATCTCGCAAGTGACAGGACAGGAAGAAATGGTCCCATGTTGTGCTAAGGGAGGTTTAGGATGCATATACGAAAAATTTCTTCCCCAAAAAGGTTGTCAAGGTCTAGAACAGGTTGTCTAGGACAGTCAAAGAGTCACTGGAAGGTTTTCAAAGTTGTGGAGATGTGGTACTGAGGGACATGATTTAGTAGCTAGCATGATAGTGTTAATGGTTGGACTTGATGATCTTGGAAGTGTCTTTCAAACAAACCTATTTTGTGATCCCAAATGTTTGGGGGTTTTTTGACACAACTTTGAATTATTTGATTCCACATATTGTTTTGATTTTAAACATTCCTATCAGTAGTGGTTTCACTGGTTTATGCTTTAAAATAAGAAAACGAAGAATCAAATCTGCCCTGCAAATATCTTTTTTTTTTTTTTTAGAAGTTAGTCATACTTTATATTGTTTTCTTGTGCTTCATGATTTTGTGACAGAAGTGAACTCAAGTTTTAATAGCTTCACACTTCTTTGTGTGACTCAGTTTGTACCTTTAAACTAATCTTCAGTTGTGAATTATTTATTTATGGTAGTATAAAGGAGGCTTTTCAACAAGTGCCAGTACTGGTCATTATGTAACCCATCAATTCAGTGTAAACACAATTATAACATGGTTTCTTGTGACTGTGAAAGAGGCACTTGTAAAGTTTTGTTGCCTTTTAAAAAAAAAATAAAACCCAAAAACTTTCAGTGACCTAAGTGGTCTCTACAAAGATTATTAAGGAAAGAAGATATAATCTAAAAATTAATTTAACAAAATCCAATATGATTGAGATTCAAATGGTAAAAGGGAAGATTAAAATATTTATGCAGGGGTTGTGGACTGTTCTGACTTGGGTTTTTTTTGTTTGTTTCAGGTTGTTGGAAGTTTTTTTTCTCTGTCAGATGCAATTTTTTTTTAATTTTTTTTTTTTTTTTTTTTTTAATACCACAGACTGTCACAGTAGTATAAAGCCTCTGTTTGTTTTGACAGCAACAATTCAGCAATACTACACACTTTTTTTTAGGGACAAATTCATTGAATAGTTACTGGAGACATTTAGACATCCAGAGTAGAAATCACGACAAATGTCTCCTCGTGATCCAAATATATGGGATTGCTTTGAGTTTCCCACTGAGCAAGCAGCTAGAGAGTGAGGTTGATAATTCATAAACAGAAGTAGGCACATTGAACTGCAAGTTGGTGCTGGCACAGGCCAGCAGATTTCAACTAAGCTTTCATCCTAGGAGAAGGTTTGATTTTATCTTATGGAACTTCCTCGAGTTGTTTTTATAGTAATACAGTTTCAAATTTCTCTTGTTTTGGAGTCTGTGCAAACAATAATTTCAATATAGACTAAGTTTTGAGTTTGTGGTTTGGTTTTTTTTTTCAGTTTGTTTGTTGATTTGTTTTCACAGAATCACAGAAATATTCTGGTTGGCAAAGACCCTCAGGATCACCAAGTCCAACCAATAATCCTACTCTAGAAGGTTCATCCTAAACCATATCCCCAAACACTGCTTCCAAATGACTTTCAAGCACATCCAGGGCTAGTGACTCAGCTACCTCCTTGGGTAGCCCATTCCAATGCCTGACCACTCTTTCTGTGAAAAAAAAAAAATATTCCTAATACCTAGTCTAAGCCTACCCAGTCACAGCTTGAGGCCATTCCCTCTTCTGTCACTACGTACCAGTGAGAAAAGACCAGCACCAGCCTCTCCACAACATCCTTTCAGGTAGTTGCAGACTGAAGAGATCTTCCCTTGCAGTGGGTCAGCCTTCTCTTTTTCAAACTAAACAGCCCCAGCTCCTTCAGTAACTCCTCATATGATTTATTCTCTAGGCCCTTCACCAGCTTTGTTGCCCTCCTCTACATTCACTCCAGCATCTCCACATCCCTCTTGTAATGGGGTGCCCAAAACTGAACACAATACTCAAGTTGTGGCCTCACCAGAGCAGGGTACAAGAGGATGATTGCAGGGTACAAGGGGATGATCACCTCCCTACTCCAGCTGGACACAGCATTTCTAATCCAAGCCTAAGGCATTGATTGGAGTTGCTGTGGCCCAAGCACAGGACCTGGCATTTGGCCTTGTGGAAGCTCATGCCAATAATGTTGGCCCATTGATCCTATCTACACAAGTACCTCTGTAGAGCCTCCCTACTCTCATGATCATAATCAACACTGCCACCTAACGTGGTGTCATCTGCAAACTTACTGATGACACACTTTATGTCTTCATCAAGATCATCATTATTATGTTAAAGTGGTCCCAATGCTGAGCTCTGAGGAACATCACTTGTGACTGGCTGCCAACTGAATTAGCTCCATTGACCACCACTCTTTTGAGCCAGTTCAACCTGCTAGTGCTTTATCCATCAGATCATGTCCTTGTTCCCTGAACCCTAATTTGGATTATTCCTCACAAAGATGTCAGTAAGTAACTAAAATACAGACATCTGGTTTGCACATGACAAAACTTGTGTGCCGTGCACTAACTCTTTGGATCATGTTTCATTGGTATCACAGAACGAATAATGTTACGGAATTTAAATACTAGTTTGCTTCGAGAGACAAGAAGTTGAATCACTAACAATAACAATAAATATCAATCAGCACATTATACTATCTCTCATTATGTAACAATACTATTTGGGCTACTGTGTTAATCTTATTACTAAATTTGTAATTATAAAGAAAAATAAAAAAACTAGGCTAGCCCTTTAAATGGAAGCATATGTGGTGATATGGACACAAAGGACACAGGTCACTTTCACATTTTGACACATTAACTATAATATTATCACATTTTTTAGCCACCAAAGACCAGTATGATAATACAAGGGAGGGTACTCATGATGATAGCAGTGAGCAACTGACATCCACTGAGATCTGTTCTTTTTGTCATGCTGGCTATGCACACAAACAGCTGGTTTGCTGTCTGTGTACAGCAAATAAAGGTCATCTTCTTCCCCCCTCTGACCTGTATTCTGGTGTCTGGATGAATGTGCTGAAATCCAGTATACCACAGCTTGTGCTGACCTTAATGACCTCATGCGGATCATCTTGCCAGGGTTTTATCCAGTTACTATCTGCTTCCAGTCTGTGCATTAATGGTGTGAGTTTCATCAACCACAGCTCAATAGCTGCTTTCCTTCCTGTACCTCTCTACAGTTTAGATATTTATTTCTGTCAGATTTCAGGATCAGTAGAAAGTCACACAAATTCTTCCACAACAAGGATGTATTCCCATGTTTTGACCTTGATTCCAGACAACAATAAAATAACAGAGATGTAAACCCATTTATGTAAACTGTTGAACAATTAAATATCCCCAACCAACCAACCAAAAAACCTACAAACCAACAAAACCAACTTTTTCACATGGAAAGAAAAGATTTGAAGATATTTCTTTTCCTTCTGTACCCATAGCTGAAGTTAATAGAACATTTCCTTGTGTACAATAGAGACATTACAAGTTTTCTAGATTTGTAATGCTGCAATCTAAAAGAAGGGTTTTTTTTCTTTTTTAGAAATCTGCAGTAAATGAATACAAAATTCATGTTATATTGGAGGATAAAAATCACAAAACTCACTTTTCTCTTTAAATCATGACCCTTGTTCCTTTTTTTTAAGTTAAAATTCTAAGCTTTCAGGATCATACTAATTAAAGTATCTGTAAAATATCAAAATCAAAATCTGTAAAATAATTCAATCAACTCAATTTCTCATTCCCTTGGTGAGAAATTTACCATAACAGTAATAGCAGTATAGTTTCTAGTAGGCTTGCAATATGGACTAGGTATGTTTTGTTGTAGTGTCATGTAAAGATTTATTTGTACAAGTTGAACACAGTCACATACCACTTGACGATGTCATAGATTACTTCAGTAGATCATCCAATATGAAACACTTAAAATATTTCTTATATCAAACAATTTCAGAACGTTTTAGAGTTGATCTTTGTCCATATGAGATTAAACATCCTTAGCATCATGAATTTTAACAAAATCAAGTAGCTGAAACACTGCAAAAAATAACCTTGTAATGCCCAGTAATGACCTGTCAGATCATCTTGTCATAAAAAGAATTCAAGTTTCTCAGGCAGGACCTATCCTTCATAAACCCATACTGACTGTGTCTGATGCCCTAGTTATTCTCTATATGGCTTGTAATGGTGCTTGAGATGACTTGCTCAGTGACCTTCCCTGGTACTGAGGTCAGACTGACAGTTCTGTAATTTGCTGAATCTTCCTTTCTTCCTTTCTTGTAGATCAGTGTCACATTTGCTGCCCTCTGGTCCACTGGCACCTCCCCAATTATCCAGGACTTCAGATAAATAATGGAAAGTGGCTTGGTGAGCATGTCTAATGTCATGGTGTTGAGTTATAAGCTGGGCTTGATCTCAGAAGTCTTTTCCAGCCTCAATCATTCCGTGATTCTCTCAATTCCTTCAGCACCCTTTGGTGTAGCCAAAAGGGTGAAGTCATGTTTGACCAACTAATAACTTTCTATGAGAATGTAACCAGGTGGATAGATGATGGAAGTGCAGTGGATGTGCTTTACCTTGATTTCAGTAAAGCATTTGACATTGTCTCCCACAGCATCCTCATAGCTAAACTGCGGAGGTGTGGTCTGGATAATTGAATAGTAAGGTGGATTGGGAACTGGTTAAAGGAAAGAAGTCAGAGAGTTATGGTCGTTGGGACAGAGTCTAGCTGGAGGCCCATAACTAGTTGAGTCCCTCAGGGGTCAGTACTGGGACCAGTATTATTCAATGTATTTATTAATGACCTGGATGAGGCCCTGAAGTGCATGTCAACAAGTTTGCTGATGACACCAAGGTGAGTGGGGTGGCTGCCACACTAGAGAGTTGTGCTGCCATTCAGAGAGAGTTAGACAGGTTGGTGAGTTGTACAGGGAGAAATTTAATGAAGCTCAACAGGGGCAAGTGTAGACTCATGTACCTGGGAAAGAACAATCCCAGGTATCAGTATAGGTTGGAGACTGACTTACTGGAGTGCAGTGAAGGGGAGAAGGACTTGGGAGTCCTGGTGGATAGAAAGATGGCCATGAGCCAGCAGTGTGCTCTTGTGGCAAGGAAGACCGATGAAATAGATGATCCTTGAGGTCCCTTCCAACCTTACCATTCTATGATTCTGTGACATTCTGGGGTGTATTAGAAGGGGTGTGGCTAGTAGGTTGAGGGAGGTTCTCCTTCTCCTCTACTCTGCTCCAACGAGGCCTCTTCTGGAGCACTGTGCCCAGTTCTGGGCCTCCCATTTCAAGAGGGACTGTCTGCCTGCTAGAGACAGTCCAGTGCAGAGCCACGAAGATGATTAATAGAATTGAGCATCTCTCTTATGAGGAGACACTGAGGGAACTGAGGCTCTTTAGCTTGGAGAAAAGGAGACTAAGGTGTGACCTCATTAATTTATAAATTATTATAAATTGTAGTTTATAAATACGTAAAGGGTGCCAGGAGGATAGAGTCAGGCTCTGCTCAGTAATGTTTGATGACAGAACAGGGGCAATGTGTTGGAAGTTGAGGCATGGGAAGTTCCATGTAAACATGAGGAAGAATTTTTTCACTGTGAGTGTGGCAGAGCACTGGAACAGCCTGCCCAAGGAGGTTGTAGAGTCTCCCTCTCTGGAGATATTCAAGGATGGTCTGGATGCATTCCAGTGTGATCTGTTCTAGATAATCCTGCTCTGGCAGAGGGACTGGACCATGTTGTCTTTTGAGATGTCTTCCAGCCCCTGATATTCTATGATACTATGATTCAGAACATAAATCTAAAATATTTAAAGCTGGTATTTCTATATATAGGTAGATAACATATAACTAATATATAATATTTGTTTTCTTGCAGTTCTCTTGTGTTTGTGATCGAATCTGGAATTCAATATTCCATATTCTTCTGTTTACTTTGATAATCCTGAGTCTCCATATCACAATGATTTTGTCACTTTATAACTGAAGAATTAAAATTATAAGGATGCAATTAATGTGCTTTAATGTAAGAAAATTTATACTGGAGACTCGCATTGCCTGTGCTCACTGTCTGTATTCCCCAATGAAGAAAAATAGAGATTTTTCAGAGAGGAATTCAACTCATGTCTCCCAAACATTATTAAGGATAGCTAAGTTAGAAGTACTCATTTAACTGACATTAATCCTACTAGCCAAATGATAGTCTTCCCTCTCACCACTGACTGACTTCTCACAGTTTGAAATGCTATTATTTCTGGTGCATGATTTTTATGTCCCAACAATAAATAGAGACAATAATGAGTAGTCTCCTAGATCTTTTAATTTGCTAATGTATTGCAATGCCTTGGACTTTTCCTCCTCTTTTCTAAGCAATGCTCATGACTAAGCTTTTACTTTATGAATATATACCTTGATATATTTTTATAAAATGCTTGATTAATGAATGCAACACATCATTACCTTTGAAGATTAGAGAAGTGACAGCTAGTTACTCTAAAATAATAGCATACCTGAAGAGCCACATGCTCTTCTCTTTTATAGTTTTGTCTTTGAGGATAAAAATGATCATATGCTAACCAAATGTACAAATAAACACAGCTGTCTGAACTTGTGTTTTATTTCCTGAATGTTAATCTCAGAAATAATATTTGGATTAGTTCTAAAACAATTTGACTCACAATTTGAGTCTGGAGACCAGTGACAAGTGGTGCCCCTCAGGGGTCAGTGCTGGGACCAGTGCTGTTTAACATCTTTGTCAGTGACATGGACAGAGGAATCGAGTGCACTCTCAGCAAGTTTGCAGGTTACAACAAGCTGGGTGGCACAGTCGACTTGCTAGAGGGCAGGGATGCCATCCAGAGGGACCTGGACAGGCTGGAGAGGTGGACCCAGGCCAACCTCATGAAATTCAACAAGGCTTTGGTTTAAATGCTTATTTGAATTTTTTTGCTAGGGGTTTAAAACCAAATCTTGTGTGAACATTTTTTCCTCTATAATTCCACTTTAGTAGCAGAACATTTTTCATGCAGGACTTCAGCACTTGAATCTGTTACAAGTATCTGCCAGTGAAAGTATGTATGGAAAATGGAAAAGGAAATGTCATAGTTTCTCAAACATGAAGGATTTTCCTGTCGTGTTTTAATCCACATCATTTTGCATGATGCTGTTTATCATAACTCCTACACTACTGACTGCTGTTGACCTCAGAACTCAAATAGCCCTATGCAAATTATCAGCGGGCCTCCAAAACTGCACCATCATGTGATATGTGTGTACAACTAGAAGCTGCAGTTCTTGGTTTATTTGAAAACATTCTTTCTGTTGGATTCTACTTGACCATTTTCATTCTTCTTAGACAAAAACTCTGGCACCTGTTGAAAGCACAGTAGCTTCTGAAGTGGTGCATGAAATACAGCCAACTTCATCAGCCTGCAGCTTGTTGATTTCTACTGACTTTTAAAGATGGTCTAAAAGGATATTTATATCCTAAGAAATGCAAACTAAGCAAACTGACTAAGTCATTCTTTAGTGAATCAAGAATAGTGCATACTGATCCTTTATCTCTATTGTTCAGCCAACTGGCAAATTGTAAACTTTAGCAGGACTTGAACTTTCTTAGTCATTTCTATTTGGTTGCTGTCTACATAATTATTCTATTCAAAAGAAAATATTTATACTAGTTTAGTAAGTTGAGGTAACAAAATAAATTCATAGTCTCATTACTAAAACCGAAAAAAAAATATAATTAGAAAACTGAGGGGAGGAGGGGTGCTTGTGAAAACTTTCTAAAATGTGATTTAAACAATACATGTGTTTGGTACAGGCTTCTAGCAAGGAGGAGAGAATGGATCTGGGAAGTTAGACTGTCAAGTATGTCCTTATACAGCTATTTTTGGGTTTTATGCTGGTATATCTGCCCTCTAGTTATGCACAATTTCATAGCTTCTGTCACTAGTAACTCTTCTGCTTGAAAGAAAGATCAGTGATGAATTAAGTGTTATGCTATAAGCCAGGACCTCAGGTTAAAGACCATATCCATAATGAAAACTGTTTTTTAAACTGTCATCATAATAACTTTAGTAATTGTCTCATTCTTTCAGTCATTTCAGACTTGCTCATGTCTTTTAAGTTGTGCAATGATTGTCACTGATGTGTGAAAATACATTGTGCAATTGGAAATATATCTTTAAGTCCTGAGTTTGGGCAAAACGGGTAAGATTGCAGAATATAAGCCATATAAAATTTAGGGGGAAACAAAACTTGCATTTTAATCTGCAAACTGCCTTTGCTCACTGAAGAAAGAATTAACCTTGAGCCAGCCTGGAACAGCTCATGTAACCTTCTACCCAAGACCGAGTGTTCATCAAGGCCAGTTTTCCACATGAGGCAGCACATAAAGCTATAGCATTGCTAATATTCATAGTTTGCTTTTGTCTTTTGCTTCTCTTTCTGATGGCCTGGGCTAGGTCCCAGACTCCTAACTTAAGAGGTCTGCAGAGTTGAAGTCACTCAGAGAGCAGAGTGTATAAGCTCTCACCATAGACATTACAAAGGTAGTCTTAAGAGATACTCTTACCCCAAAGGAGATATCTACACTGGGGCAGCTGAATGTTTGCACTAGATGTATAATTAGAGGCAGAGGGAAGTAAGCTTGATCTTCATGGAGAGAAAAGACTAGGGGGAATCTAATTTTCCTTTTCAGCTACCTATCTGTAGTGGAAGGGGTAATTAATTACTGCAAGATGATATTTTAAAAAAATATTAATATAGTTTATTAATATTATTCAGAACTCACATCACC
This sequence comes from Eubucco bourcierii, assembly GCA_013396675.1. NCBI lineage: Eukaryota > Metazoa > Chordata > Aves > Piciformes > Ramphastidae > Eubucco > Eubucco bourcierii. The sequence continues at coordinate 126,706 of VWZE01019646.1, forward strand.
CTGATCACCAATTTAATAGTAATAACAGGTTCTTGTATCATTTATGGAAACTATGTACAGGTTATAACAGGATCTAGGAATAACTAGTAAATATATATATTAATTTAACTCAACCTGGAAGAGAAGGTTTTGCAGTCAGTGTACCGCTTGCAGTCAGTACACTGCTCACTAGATGGACACAAGGAGCAGCTTTCTGCTTAGGGCAGAAGGCAATTAATGATTACAAGAGGCTTTTGGTATTTACTCACAAAAGTATTATCTGACAGTACCCAAAGTTCACGGCAGGGTTGCTATCGGTAACCGTTAGAGGTTTTTGAGTTTCCCCAGGCTTCTGGGTGCTGGAGAAGGGAGGCAGACGACCTTGGACCTGGTCCTGGCTCTCTGGATGATCTGTGTTATCTCCAGGGCATCCATCTTGGCAGGTGGTTTCCAGGTGCAGGCAGATGTCTTGTGGTGTGCAATCTCAGCACCGATTGAGCAGATATAGTGGAGCACAGGTACAGTAGCAGACACACCTTGTAATGGCAAAGAACACACTGTGCTCCCTGCTCATCTCCTTTTATCCATACAGCCCGAGACTAGTGGGTCTTCGGACACAGGATAGCCAATCAAATTACAGTTCGCAAAGACTGACCATTTCAGGTCAGGCTTGCTCTACCCTTTTTAGGACAGAACATAGGCCTTGCACAAGGCAACCCTGTGTACCTTGTTTACTGCAAGGTCAGGGCAAGGCCACAGACCCCAGACTCAGTGGCTCCAAATTCTTTATCCTCTTTCCCATGGTTGCTCTCCCCAAAACAGAAGGAGGGAGAGCAGAAAAACACATGTGGGTAAGCCAGGACAGATACAAGCCTAATTTGGCCTCTTAGGCCTACCACAACACTATCCGAGGGCAAAAAGGGTGTTACACAAAAGATGAAACTAGCTCATCTCAGAGCTATATAACAAAACATTCAGTCTAAAAAACAGTGAACAGGATTACAAAGAGAGCAAAAAATGTTGCCTAGTAAGTTTAGCTATTATACCTTCTCAGAGATATTCAGGCTTTTATTGGACAAGTCCTTGAACATCATGACACAACTTCAAAGTTAATTCTTATTTGAGCAAATGTGTAGACTAGATGGCGTCACAAAATCATTTACAGTATGAACTGTGACTTGAGATTTTCTTGTTGAACAAAAGCAACTTAAACAAAAAAATGTTAACTTCTGTTTCTAGCATCTCAAAGTTATTGTAAATGCATTGTGCAATATAATCAAGTATGCTGTGGAAAACAGTACATTGTCAGAACAGAGAAATCTTTTTTTTAAACATGTAGTATACATACATACAACAACTTAGTTTTACCCACAAGTTATTACATTATTTACGTGAATTATTGCCATGCTCTTTCCATGCAAATTCAAGTAGTCACTATACAGCACTACTTAATTATGAACAAACTTGGACTACATGCATGGCAAACATATCAGGCACAGTCAGCATGGGTTCATGAAAGGGCAGGTCCTTCTTGACAGAGTTAATATCCTTCTACAACAAGGTGACCTAGTTCGTGGATGAGGAAAAAACCATAGACGTTGTTCACCTGGACTTTACTAAAGTCTTTTACATCATTTGCCACAGCACCCTCCTGGAAAAATTGTCTGCTTATGGCTTGTGTGGGTGGACAATTGACTGGGCTAAGAACCGGATGGATGGTGGGTCAGAAAGAATGGTGGTGAATGGAGGTAAATTCACTTGGCAGTCACTCACTAGTGGTGTTACCCAAGACTCACTATTCAGGCAAGTTCTCTTTAATATCTCTATCAATTATCTGGATGAAAGAACTGAACACACCCTCAGTAAGCTTGCAGAGAACACTCAATTGGGTAGGAGTGTTGATCTGCTTGAAAGTGGGAAGGCTCTGCAAACAGATTTGGACATGCTGAATCCATGAGTGGAGATCAGTTGTGTGAGGTTGTTCTGGGTCAACACAGCCCACTCACACAAGCCTTCTCCCCACCCCCAGACAAGAGGGAAAGTAGTACACACAAACTCTGGGGTGAGATAAGGAATTTACTGAGCTAATATAATGCACAGTTACCTTAGGATTTTGCAGAAAAAGTGCAGCAAAAAAAGCAGAAACAACAGCAGACTCTATTGATAAAGTAGTTTACCCCACTCAAACATGTAGAAGTCAGCCCAGGAAAAAAACAAAAAACCAAAAACAAACCAAAAGACACCAAAACCATCACCCCAAACCTAGAAACTGAAAGCAGCAATTAGGCCAGGAAGCCACTCATGTTACAGTCTGAACTTCAAGCCCCACAATGCTTTGCTCCAGTCAGCACTTCATTTCAAGCTGGCATGACAGTAGCATGGTGTGGAATATACACATCAGCAGATTCAACTCAACCCATGAAGGAAGTTTAACAAAGCTAAGTGCCTGACCCTGCCCTTGGGTCACACAAACACCAAGCAATGCTACAGACTGGGGGAAGAGTGGATGGAAAATTGCCCACTGGAGAAGGACATTGGGTTGATAGCCATATAAACATGAACCAGCAACATGTTCAGGTGGCCAAGAAGAGCAACAGCATTCTGATTTGTATCACGAATAGTGTGGCCAGCAGAAGTAGGGAAGTGAATGTACTTGGCCCTGGTGAGGCTATATCTTGATTATTGTGTTCAGCTTTGGTCCCCTCACTGCAAGAAAGACATTGAGTTGCTGGGGCATGTCCATAAAAGGGCAATGAAGGTAGTTAGGAGTCTAGACAAGAAGTGTTATGAGAAGCAGCTGAGGGAACATAAAAAGACATTCAAGATCAAACTTGATGTGGCCCTGGGCAGCCTTACCTAGTTGGAGATATCCTTGCTAATTGCAGGGCATTTGAACAAGATGCTTTTGAGGGCTTCTTCCAACACAATTCCATCTGTGAACTGGGATTGTTTAATCTAGCAAAGGCTGAGGGAAGACATGATTGTTCTGTACTATTGCCTGAGAGTAGGTTGTAGTGAGACAGGGATCAGTCTCTTCTCTCTAGCATCAGATGATGGAGGGGTTCAGGGGGTTTGAACTAGATGATCCTTGATGTCCCTTCCAACCTTACTATTCTATGAGTCAACAAACTGAAACCCCAGGGTCCCTCCCAAAACTGTATCACTTTCCTGCAGAGTCAGTACTTCTGTCTTCATTCAAACATGGAGCTGGTTCTCTGGGCACACTGAAAATAGATCCTAACCTTCAGCTGAAAATATCTGAATCTCCTTTTTCTGATGATGAAATTATTTCAGGGCAAGGTAAAAGATGCTTGCGATAAGCAGCTCTGTCATACAAAGGAGACTTCTGGTCCTGCTTGACCAACCTGATCTCTTTTCATGAGCAGGTGAGACACTTCGTGCCATGGTTTAGTTAATTAGAATGTGTTAGGCGATAGGTTGGACTTGATTCTCAAAGGTCTTTTCCAGATTGGTTATTTCTGTGATTCAGTTTCTGAAGGGAACCTCCAGGAAGGCTGGGGAGGGCCTATTTAGAAGGGTGTGTAGTGACTGGATGAGGGCCAGTGGCTTGAAACTGAGCAAAGGAGATCTAGGTTAGACATCAAGAGCACGTTCTATACAACACAAGTGGTGGAATAGTGGAACAGGTAGTCCAGGGACTTGATCGAAGCTCTGTCCCTGGAAACACTGAAGACAATATTTCACCTTCACAAAGCAATCTCTGCCCCACCACCCTCCCCTCCTCTCTTTTTGCCCAAAGCAGTTCCTGCTACTCCACCACCACCACTCTTCACCCTGCCTCAACAGCTCTTTCTCTACTACTACTACCACCCTTTTTGCATCCATCCCACACCCTGGGGCAAGAACCCTCACCTAGCCATGACACCACACAGAGGAGCTCAGCCCCAGCAAAAAAAGCCCAACCAGCACCCACAGGTGGTGTTAAAACGGTCATTGAGTTTGTTCCTATCTATATGTAACCGGGGGGCCATCAGGCCCCCCGGCCTTTGAATCCCCTTCACCATTCACCCAGTGTGCACCACAAAGACTCACCAGTGATGACGGGAGGAGGATCCCTCTGCCCAGTTGGGCAAGCTTGAGGCTTCTGCCTTTCCTGGGGTCAGTTATAAAGGGGAGTGGGTAGGGAGGACAAAGTGGTCACACCTGGGGTGGGAGGAGTTCCGAAAGAGCCCAGGTGCTCTGAGTTTGGGGGAAAAAGGAGAAAATGAGATGTGGGGTGGGAAAAGAGCAGATAGGGTGGAAAAAAAGAGGTGGTGCTCAAAGCAGGGAAGTGGATAGGAAAAGAAAGGAGACGGAAAGGAAGGAGATGGAAAGGAAAGGAGGAAGATGGGAGATAGAGAGGAAAGGAGGGAGATGGGGCAGAAGGTAGATAAAACAGAAATAATAAAAATGAAAACTGGACTGCAAAAAAAAAAAAAAATTGAAGTCACAGAACAGTGGACAAGGGAAGGGCAACTGATTGCATCTACCTGGACCTGAGTAAGGCATTTGACTCTGTTCCACATGACATCCTGGTCACCAAGTTGTAAAAATATGGACTGGATGGGTGGACCACTCGCTGGATAAGGAATTGGCTGGATGGTCGCACCCAGAGAGTGGTGATCAACGGCACAATGTCCACCTGGAAACCAGTGACAAGTGGTGTCCCTCAGGGGTCAGTGCTGGGACCAGTGCTGTTTAACATCTTTGTCAGTGACATGGACAGAGGAATGGAGTGCACCCTCAGCAAGTTTGCAGATGACACCAAGCTGTGTGGCACAGTTGACTTGCTAGAGGGCAGGGATCCATCCAGAGGGACCTGGAGAGGCTGGAGAGGTGGGCCCAGGCCAATCTCATGAAATTCAACAAGGCCAAGTGTAAGGTCCTGCCCCTGGGTAGGCATAATCCCAAGCACAACTCCAGGCTGGGTGGTGAATGGCTGAGAGCAACCCTGAGGAAAAGGCCCTGGGGATCTGGGGTGATGAAAAGCTCAACATGAGCCTGCAGTGTG
>VWZE01019646.1:135918-150437 GCA_013396675.1 Eubucco bourcierii
TAGTCTTGAGGTCTGTGGTGATGGGTTGGACTTGATGACGTTTGAGGTCTCTTCCAACCTTTGTGATACTGTGATACTGTGATGTCTGTGTGTATGAATATAGAATCATAGAATGGTAGGGTTGGAAGGGACCTCAAGGATCATCTAGTTCCAAACCCCTGCCAGAGGCAGGGACACCTCCCACTAGCACAGGTCGCTCAAGGCCTTGTCCAACCTGGCCTTGAACATCTCCAGGGAGGGAGCAGCCATAACCTCCCTGGGCAGCCTGTTTCAGTGCCTCATTACCCTCACTGGAAAGAACTTCCTCCTAACATCCAGTCTAAATCTCCCCTCTGCCAGTTTAAACCCATTGCCCCTAGTCCTGTCATTGCAAGACCTTATCATTGAAAGACCATGTCACACAGCTTGGTGTCATATGTGTATGTGTATGCATATATATATATGTGTGTGTGTGTATATATAAATACATATGCACATATACATATGCATATATGTATATATAAAATATATATACATATATGTTTTCTTGACAGAATATGCTTTTATTGATGATGCAAAATGGAACAATTTCAATTACTACATACTTAGACCACTGATAGGGCACAAATGCTTCAATTCTACTTTTTTCTTCAAATATTCTCCTCACCAGTAGAGAAGTCCTCTCACACTTCTCACAGGACACAGGAGTCTACCCACTCTCTTCATCGTACATCAAGAGCCATGTGCTGTTGTTGTCTTCCTCACCCCTTTTTATCTTGTTTTTACTGTACCTGTGACACACTTGAGATGCCCTCTCACTGATTTCTAGCATCTGCCAACACTTGTAATCAGTCTTGTTAACAAGCCACCCTGTTGCTTTCCTTTAGCACCTTCCTAGGAACAAGAATCAACAAGCTCTTCTGTTCAGAACAATAATTTTGCTTCTTACAGCTTGCAAATGTCATTAATTTATTCATGACTATTCACAGCTTAGCAAAGTTCATAATACCCAAGAATGAAACAAAAGACAATTAGAACAGATCAGCAGGAATTTGAAACTATCATATCCTTATGAATAGTGACAGGAAATCATACCTTTATGAATAGTGACAGGAAATTTAATAAAAAAATTCCATTTAATAAAAAATACCTCTTCCATTTAATAAAAAAATACCTCTTCCATTTAATTTTGGAGAAGAAAGAATTACAAGGTACAATGATTCAAAATTAAAAGTAGACTAATCCAGATTCAAAATGTACATTCTTAACAGTGAAATTAAGTAACACAAATTAATTAACCTGTCATGGAGAATCTTTCTTCAGATGGGATTTTGAAAATGACTGTATTTTTCCCCCAAAGTATGCTTGTGAATCATAGAATCATTAAGGTTGGAAAAGACCTCTAAGATCATCAAGTCCAACCTTCTCCAAGCCCACTAGACCATGTCCCAAAGTGCCACACATACTCATTTTTTGAGCACCTCCAGGGATGCTGACTCCACCACACACCCTGACAGACTTTTCCAATGCCTGACCATTCTTTCAGTAAAGAATTTTTTTCTAATATCCAATCTAAACCTCCCCTGGTGCAAATTGAGGCCATTGCTTCTTGACTTGTCATGAGCTGCTTGGGAGAAGAGGCCCACACCAGCCTCACTGTAACCTCCTTTCAGGTAGCCGTAGAGAGTAATGTTACCTCTTAGCCTCCTGTTCTTCAGGGTAAAGAGTACCGTCTCCTTCAGCCTCTTCTCATAAGCATGCTCTCCAAAGCCCTCATCCACTTCACTGCCTTTCTCTGTACCTGCTCCAGCACTCCAGTGGCTTTCTTCTACTGTGGTGCCCAAAACTGGATGTGGTAGTTGAGGTGCAGTCTCAACAGTGCCGGGTACAGAGGCACAATGAAGTTTCAACATTTTGTTGTATGCAGTAAAAGATGATGCATGCAGTAAAAGTTGTCCTTGCAGTACTTCAAAATCAGATAGATGCAGCATAGTCTTGGAAATTATACTCTTGAATTAATTACTTTATGTTTTGTGTATATACTTCATTGGATTATCTTCAAGATAAACTTCCTCAACAAAAATTAATTAAGAAAAAACCCAACCAACCAAGAACAACAACATTGGGAACAAACCCCAAAGAAAAGAAGACGAAACAACAACAAAAAAAATCAATCCATCATATTTCTCAGCTTGTGCTATTTATAGTTTCAGTACTGTGTGTTAAACAGTCTCTAACAAACAAAAGCAGACTGAAACATAAACTAAGACATGACCTATTAAGTTATGGAATTCTGCATTAGCCAAGCAATCTTGAAGAAACAGATGAAACAATTGGATTCAGAACTATTAGGACACTAAACAGAAGATGTCTAAGCTAAGTGATAACACACATTTCAAGAGTTCTCTGAAGTTCCAGCCTCCTAGGAGTTTTTGATTTCATCTGACCTCTGTCATTTAGACATTCTTCATGCCAATGTCTGTATCTGCTAAATATATCTATCTGCCAGACATAACATAAACTAAAACATTAATTGATAATAAAAGGTGCACATTCAGATATGAACATAGACATGGGTAAAGGTCTAAACCTAGATGATGTGATATTTATCCTTAATTTTAAAATAATATGAATTATGCAACTTGAATCCAGTCTCAAGTACATGAATTGCAGATTAATTTAGGTCTTTAATTCTGCCAATGTGCTGGCAACTTTTGATATCTTGAATAGGAGGAAACTAAGTTTATAGACAAAAATAAGATCAACTTTTTTTGTTTTAAATATTCCATGTTAAAATTATAGCATGCTATTTTTTTGTCCTCTGAGTTATTTTGAACTTTTTCTATAATGCTTTAGTGACCCAGAAGGTGAAAGCTGGTCTTATATTTGGAGCCATGGGGCCTGCATTCTACACTACTCTTAAAGCTATTTTTTCATTTGTCTTCTCAGCCACAGCTAAGGTTGCCCAACTGCTTGCTTTCTAGGACATGCATTTGAAACAAAATTCATAAAAACTATGACAAATCAAGCCTCAAAAGCCAGGCTGGCATAGGTCCTAGATGTGGTACATTTAGTTTCTGTGTTCAGATTTATTCTACATCATAGCTGTACAGGCAGAGACTAGAGAAGGTGTCTCAACCCACTCTGGTGGGAGAGTAGGTTCATTTGAGACCTCTTGAATGAATCATAGAATGGCAAGTCTGGAAGGGACCTCAAGGATCATCTAGTTCCAACTCCCTGCCACAAACAGGGACACCTCCCACTAGTACACCTCACTCAAGGCCTCCTCCAGCCTGGCCTAGAACACCTCAAGGGAGGGACCATCCACAACCTCCCTGGGCAACCTGTGCCAGTGTCTCACCACCCTCACTGCAAACAACTTCCTCCTAACATCTAGTCTAAATGTCCCCTCTGCCAGTTTAAATCCATTGCCCCTAGTCCTGTCACTTCAAGACCTTGTCAGTAGTCCCTCCCCAGCCTTCCTGTAGGCCCCCTTCAGATACTGGAAGGCTACCACAAGGTCTCCTTGAAGCCTTCTCTTCTCCAGGCTGAAGAGCCCCAACTCACTCAGTCTGTCCTCACAGTAGAGCTGCTCCAGCCCTCTGATGATCTTTGTGGCCCTCCTCTGGACCCACTCCAACACTTCCATGTCTTTCCTGTGCTGGGAGCTCTGGAACTGTACACAGTACTCCAGGTGGAGTCTGATGAGAGCAGAGAGGCAGAATCCTCTCCCTTGCCCTGCTGGCCATGCTGCTCTTGAAGCAGCCCAGGACTCGGTTGCTGTCTGGGCTGCATGTGCACACTGTAGGTTCATGTTGAGCCTTTCATCAACCCAGACTCCCAGGTCCTTTTCCTCAGGGCTGCTCTCCAGCCATTCACCACCCAGCCTGGATTGGTGTTTGGGATTGTGCCTACCTAGATGCAGGACTTTATACTTGACCTTGTTGAATTCCATGAGGTTGGCCTGGGCCCACCTTTCCAGCCTGTCGAGGTTCCTCTGGATGGCAAGATGGGACCAAGGTGGGACCGAGTATCTGGCTGAGAAAATCACTTTAATCCTGTGTCCTCAAGGGAAAGCATTAACAGTACAGGAAAGAAGAAAAAGCAGAAAAGGAAAAGGAAAAGTAGAGATAGCTACCACTGCAGGTGTGGGGTGTCCCCTCAAATCCACGTCATTGTCCAGGTCGCTGGGGAAAGATTCTGTCAAGAGTCAATGGTCTCTCTCCTTTTACCTGGCTGCCTCACTGTTCATTCTTGGAACCACTTAGTATATTCTGAGAATTATTTTGCTTGACCACACCCACGACTGTCACTGGAGACTCTCCAGTGATCTTTGACAGTTGCTTCAGGGGTCAAGCCCCACTGCCAGCCAGCCCTGATTTCACTCCATAGTCACAAAACAAGAAGTCTCCAATCTTGTGATTGGTCCAAAAACGAGCATCACCCTCAGAAACAGGAAACCTCTCCCCTCTTGTGGTTTGATGGACATTAGCCTCGTGGTTGGAGGGGTGATGCAGTCATATTCTTTGGTGCAGCAAGCCAAGACAAAATGAGGAAGTGGGTTCTTACAGGAGGGGTAAGAAATATTTTTTTTATATCCAAAAGATTAGTGACTAGAAAATCTTACAGTATCTTTCTTTGGGAAAAAAAAAACAAAACACATTCACACCTTTTCCCAGGAGAGTAACATAAACTAAGCTACATGGCTATTCTCTTGGTAGAAATATATGACAGAGAGAGAAAGAGAATGCTTGACAAAAATGTAGGTTAAAGCCTTAATACATGTTGAAACTTCAATATATAGGCAATTTAGATATGTAGGAAATAAGTACAGGAATTTTGGATTGTAATCCCTGTTATTTGGACATTTTATATACATTATTTATTTATTAAGCAGTAACAGAAGAATAAAGGCATGGTAGTTTTCCAAATCCTGAACAGAGTTGCCAGTGTGAATTTATATATTCTTACAGTGTCAATACAGAAAGGCACAATTTGTCTGGATGTCTGTCACATTTATTGAGCCAGTGTGATATCTTAGACAACTAAAGATGTCTTCTGTGGTACTGGGCTGAGTTCCAAAGGGTCACTGCAGAAGGATCTGGAAACCAGTGCTCGCTATCTGCAGATGAACACCTTAAGCACATGTTCTAATACTGCAGGTAGCAAATTTTCCTGTTGTAGGCTGTTGAATTAATAACTATCTGTGATGGTTTGGGAGTTATCCACCCCCTCACACTATGAAAAATCACCCAGACTAGACTCAGTTGGATGGAAGTTAAGGACTGAAGCTCTATTTACAGCTTAGCACAATATACAAGCAGATACATACACAATAGACATAAATATTTAGAGAAATATACAAGTTAGAGGTGTTACAGAAGCACAATACCCCTCTCAGAAATCAGAGTCCCTAGGAGGGGCTCCCAACCACCTTTCCACCTTCTTTCCACTCCTCTACCTTACCCCAGTGTCTGGCTTACATTTAAGGTGAGTTTGGAGGATCGGCAAGGGGGTTTAGTAGCAGAGTGGTTAGTTGGGTTACACAGCAGAAAGCAGAAGACACACTGGCTCCCCCGAGAGAATGGGACTCTCTATCTTATCTATATTTGTGTCCTTGTTTTTATATGTCTCAGCAAGCCTATGAGTGAGTAGACATCACCATTTTCTTCTTTTTACAGCCTATATTCTTTTTTCCTTAAAATATTCCAATTAGCATCAAACCAGCACAGTATCTGACAAAGGAGGAGAATATTTCCTATCTACTAAACATATCAAATACTCTCCCACAAAGCATACACAAATACAATACTTGCTTCTGTCTCTAATAGTTTGTTGTCTTTGTAAGTTTCCTCAGGCACAATGCAATATCAAGCTTAAGTAGATCACCATTATCTCATTTGCATTCAGTTACACTAAGGAGATAAATCTCTATGGAGTTTAATGAGTGGAAGAACCTTTGTTTTGTTTTGTTTTGTATTTTTTTGCAAGGGGAGGTAGTTTGATTTGTTAACAATATTCCTAGTTAACCACTTCCTTAAAAATATTCAGCACCTGTCAGTTGTTTGTTATCCATGTGTTTATTATTCCACAACATGTATACTGAATTAAACTCACAAATTTAGTCTTGAGATAATTATGCCTGTCCATATTAATTATACATAAATACTCCCTTGTTCTCTTTCATAGTTCAAAGACAATCTTATTCTCCTTTTCAAATAATCCCTTTGTGATCCTATGATTACAATTGGAGTAAAACAAAGCGAATGGAGTATAAAAGGCATTACAATATCTTTCATAAAAATCAATATACACTGCTATAAAGATGAGAAATGAAATTGTTCCATTTTAAGGAATTATTAAGTTAAACATTTCAATTCTACTGTTGTGTTTATGTAGTTGATCCTTTATCAATGACTAGTCTTTGGAAGAAAAAAAAATTCTAAAGTCAGACCATTATAATCTTCCTTTGCTGTATCTATAAGACCATTATAATCTTCCTTTGCTGTATTCTATACCAAGGTGATATCAACTGAGAAGGAAGCAGCACAAGATAATTTCTTGTGATTAATGCTCTTCCTTTCCGTGAGTATATGAATGCTGATACTTCACAGTGGTATACCTCAGTGGAGGCTGTCTGTCTGAAATGGATTATTAACATCAATTAGCATTAAGTATTTGAGTAATCCTTATCAGTACATTTCAATATGCCAATTATATCAATTTATTTTACTTTGTATTAAGTATATACTTGTAATTTGGTTTTGTACAAAAGTAACCTGGAACTTTTAACCATGAGTCAGTTGCTTTTTCTGGCTTGAGGCAGTGTTCTTGCCTCTTCAAGTTTACGGACTTGCATCATTTCACTGTGGTGAATATGTACAATGTGAATGCAGACTTTATAGAGGGGAGATTTTTTTCCTCTGGACATTCTTATAGATCTTAACTGAGTTTCTCTTTCAATAAAAATAATAGTAAAATGGGAGACTAGACTAGGGAGACTGCCCAAAAAGATCACGGAGTCTCTAGCTTTGGTGAGGGAGTGTTTGAGTAGGTGACCTGTAAAGGTATCTTTCAATACAAATTAATCTATGATTCTGTGACATGTCTTGTGTAATGTGGAAAACAGCTACATGCCTAACATTTTAAATTATGAGTACCTGCTGTTTTCTGCTCAGTTCCTCTGATGGTAAAAAGCCTCCCAGTCCTTGGTTGCTTCTGTACTGCTCCATCCAATGTACCTACTAAGAAGGCAGAGGATAATGGACAACAGTGAACAACCTGCATGTAAAATAGAAATAGTTACAAACATGTAAGAAAAACAAAACTTTGCTTACTGAGAAAGTCAAAATCACCCACAGCTTAGTGAGACAAACATAGAATCATAGAATCATAGAATGGTAAGGTTGGAAAGGACCTCAAGGATCATCTAGTTCCAACCCCCTGCCATAGGCAGGGACACCTCCCACTAGTACAGGTTACTCAAGGCCTCATCCAATCTGGCCTTGAACACATCCAGGGAGGGAGCATCCACAACCTCCCTGGGCAACCTGTTCCAGTGCCTCACCACCCTTACTGTAAAGAACTTCCTCCTAACATCTAGTCTAAATCTCCCCTCTGCCAGTTTAAGCCCATTGCCCCTTGTCCTGTCATTGCAGGACCTTGTAAATAATCCTTCCCCAGCCTTCCTGTAGGCCCCCTTCAGATACTGGAAGGCTACTATCAGGTCCCCTCGAAGCCTTCTCTTCTCCAGGCTGAAGAGCCCCAACTCCCTCAGCCTGTCCTCATAGGAGAGCTGCTCCAGCCCTCTGATCATCTTTGTGGCCCTCCTCTGGACCCGCTCCAACACTTCCATGTCCTTCCTGTGCTGAGGGTTCCAGAACTGCACACAGTACTCCAGGTGGGGTCTGACGAGAGCAGAGTAAAGGGGCAGAATCACCTCCCTTGCTCTGCTGGCCACGCTTCTCTTGATGCAGCCTAGGACTCGGTTGGCTGTCTGGGCTGCATGTGCACACTGCAGGCTCATGTTGAGCTTTTCATCAACCCAGACTCCAAGGTCCTTTTCCTCAGGGCTGCTCTCCAGCCATTCACCACCCAGCCTGTATTTGTGCTTGGGATTGTGCCTACCCAGGTGCAGGACCTTACACTTGGCCTTATTGAATTTCATCAGGTTGGCCTGGGCCCAACTCTCCAGCCTGTCCAGGTCCCTCTGGATGGCATCCCTGCCCTCTAGCAAGTCGACTGTGCCACACAGCTTGGTGTCATCTGCAAACTTGCTGAGGGTGCACTCCATTCCTCTGTCCATGTCACTGACAAAGATGTTAAACAGCACTGGTCCCAGCACTGACCCCTGAGGGACACCACTTGTCACTGGTCTCCAGGTGGACATTGTGCCGTTGATCGCCACTCTCTGGGTTCGACCATCCAGCCAATTCCTTATCCAGCGAGTGGTCCATCCATCAAGTCCATGCTTTTCCAGTTTGGTGACCAGGATGTCATGTGGGACAGAGTCAAATGCTTTACTCAGGTCCAGGTAGATGACATCAGCTGCCTTTCCCTTGTCCACTGTCGCTGTGACTTCATCATAGAAAGCCACTAAATTTGTCAGGCAAGATCTGCCCTTGGTGAAGCCATGCTGGTTCCCACCAATCACCTCTGCTTTGTTTTCCATTTGCCTTAGCAGGACTTTCAGCAGGATCTGCTCCATGATCTTGCCAGGCACAGAGGTGAGGCTGACTGGTCTGTAGTTTCCAGGGTCATTCTTTTTACCCTTCTTGAAGATGGGTGTTATGTTTGCCCTTCTCCAGTCAGCAGGAACTTCACCAGTCTGCCATGACTTTTCAAATATGATGCACAGTGGTTTGGCAACTTCATCTGCCAGTTCCCTCAGGACCCGTGGGTGGATCTCATCAGGCCCCATGGACTTGTGCACATGTGACAGGAAAAAAAAAATACTGTTTTTGTGACAGAGAAAGAGATAGGAAGAGATTTCAGGAGAAATCAAATCATCCAACACTGCAAACAGCAGTGAGTGGTCAGACTGGAACCCTGAGGGAACAGCAATGACAAAAACTTGTTAACATCACTCTATTTTCATTTCCTTTAGTGTATAGAATGAGCTCATATTCCCTCCAGCCAGTTTCTCTGAAGGACTAGTAGAATGAAGTTCTCAAGAGAATGAACTGACAGTTACAGTAAGGTAGTATGAATGCTCAGGCTACCCATCTACTGTTTAGAGACATTCTTTTCTTTATGAAATTCCAGACCTCAGCATCAAGAGAAGGCAGAACAGCAGAGGTAGGTGATCAACTGATATATATGTTGTATGAAAACTGGTGCCAAGTGAGATGAAAGGAAGAAAAAACATGGTCAAATATTAATGTCAGTTCTGTTCTTTGTTTTTATAGTGTTTTCTGAAAGGAGAGAAACCTTAGAATTTCCTGATCTTTCAACATCCCAAATGTACTGAACGAGACCTTGAGCACAGCAGAGGAGATTTGCCAATGTTTTTCTTGATTCCCGTTCAGCATACGCTACTGATGGTATTTATCACAGGGTCATCAAACAATTTAGGTTTCAAGACACTTCCAGAGGTGATGTAGTCATCATTCCACTGCAATCCCCAAGTCAGCCCCCAGCACAGGAAGGCCACTGAACTGTTTGAGTAGGTCCAGAGGAGGTCACAAAGATGATCAGAGGGCTGCAGCACCTCTCCTATGAGGACAGGCTACAAGAGTTAGGGCTCTTCAGATTGGAGAAGAGAAGGCTTTGGAGAGACCTTAGAGTAGCCTTCCAGTACCTGAAGGGTGCCTACAGGAAGGCCGGGGAGGGACTATTGAAAAGGTCTTGCAATGACAGGACAAGTGGCAATGGGTTTAAACTGGCAGAGGGCAGATTTAGACTGGATGTTAGGAGGAAGTTCTTTCCAGTGAGGGTGGTGAGACAGTGGCACAGGTTGCCCAGGGAGGTTGTGGCTGCTCCCTCCCTGAAGGTGTTCAAGGCCAGGTTGGATGAGGCCTTGACTAACTTGGACTAGTGGGAAGTGCCCCTGCCTATGGCAGGGGGTTGGAACTAAATGATCCTTGAGATCACTTCCAACCTTACCATTCTATGATTTTATGATTCTAGTTCAAATTTCCTTCAAAGTTTTCCTGTAACTTCAGATTAAAACACTAGCACTCAGAGCATGCTGGTAACAATATGTTTATTCGAAGAGATCTGTTTCAAGAAGCTTTGATGTAAGCTACAATAATATTTCAAAGTTCAGGTATATATGTTTACTTTATAGTCTCACTCTTGCATTGATCTTATTGAGATATTGACACAATGCCAGCATTCTCAGAGTTTGCTTGTGTACTCTTTCTGATTGGCATCTGTCACTGTTTAAGGTTTCCCAGGGCACAAACCTCCTGGCACAGAATTGAAATTGTACCACTTCTCCCCTCCCTCTTCCACCTCAGGGAAAAGATAGGCAGAAGTAAAAGGGCTAAGCAAAATTCTTGCACAGAATTGGAAATTAAGAAAGTAGTTTTTAACAACAGTTACAATGATAAAATAGAAGGCATTAAGGGAAAGGGGATAGACAGAGATACAGATATGTACAAAAACAGATCATGGATGCCAATTAATTGGGCCTGGCCACACAGCAAAACAAAACAACAGCAAAAAAAAAAAAAAAAAAAAAAAAAAAACAACCCTCTCCACCAGTCAGGAAGGCAAAAAAAGCCAGAGAGAAAGAGCACACTCTCTGAAATCTTCTGCCCCTTAAAAAGAGGGTAGGGAGGAAAAGGAAGGGAACAACATCACAGTATCACAGTATCACAAAGGTTGGAAGAGACCTCAAACATCATCAAGTCCAACACATTACCACAGACCTCAAGACTAGACCATGGCACCAAGTGCCACGTCCAAACCCACCTTGAACACCTCCAGGGACCATGACTCCACCACCTCCCTGGGCAGCCCATTCCAGTAGCCAATGACTCTCTCAGTCAAGAACTTTCTCCTCACCTCCAGCCTAAACTTCCCCTGGTGCAGCTTGAGACTGTGTCCTCTTGTTCTGGTGCTGCTTGCCTGAGAGAAGTAAGTAACCTCCTCCTGGCTACAACCACCCTTCAGGTAGTTGCAAGAAGGTCTCCCCTGAGCCTCCTCTTCTCCAGGCTAAACAATCCCAGCTCTCTCAGCCTCTCTTCATAGGGCTGTGCTCGAGGCCTCTCACCAGCCTCGTTGCCCTTCTCTGGACACGCTCAAGCACCTCAACGTCCTTCTTAAATTGAGGTGCCCAGAACTGGACACAGTACTCAAGGTGTGGCCTAAGCAGTGCAGAGTACAGGGAGAGAATGACCTCCCTGCTCCTGCTGGCCACACTATTCCTGATGCAGGCCAGGATGCCTTTGGCCTTCTTGGCCACCTGGGCACACTGCTGACTCATGATCTGGTAACTCTCCCCTGCCCACCCATGTTGGGTTCCATCAGTTAATTCTTAACCCACAACACCACCATTCTTTGATCTTGCAATACAGGATATTAAAATGAAAGGTTAAAACTCTTTTTTGCCCTTTTCCTTAGAACAAAAAGTATAAACATAGAAAGAAGTTATTTGTTATCATTTTAAAAGCAGTAACACAGAAGATGACAAACAAAATTGCATTTTAATAAATGCAAGTCTAAAGGAGACTAAGTGAGAAAGCTTACACTATTCAAGATCAGTGTACTTACGTTAGACAGAGGTATAACACATACCAGCTGTCCTTTTACTCTACACTAAGCAAGCTTGTCACAGAATTTTGTATACCCAGACTTTAATCATAATTATCTTCAGAAGAGCTCTTCTTCCCTTGTGTTCTTAACCTCAATATAATATTAATGTTCTCCTCTTCATATTGAGAATGAGTGGCATTGAACTAATGACTTGTGCACTGATTGCAAAACATATTCTGTTCATTCCTCATTAACCTCGATGAACCACCAAGAAATATTGACCTGACCTAACCTGATATTATTCTCTCCTCCTTTGTGGCTTTTCAGACACTTAATCACTATAGGTCTGTAGAAATTACTTATAACTTTCTCAATGTACATTTCTATTTTCACATTGTTAATGACTGAACTGTGAGTACTCTGAACGATGACAAACAGGTCAAAAAGATGGGATTTTTTTTTTTTTTCAGAAACAATAGTTGTATTATGCAGAAAGCAGCTATGCCATTGGATTGAAACAACATAAAAACAGAAAGTTCACAAAGAAGCTCTTTTTTTTTTTTCTTTTTAAATAAGGAAAATACTGACTATGTTAGTATTGACATATTTCAGGGTTTAAATGTGTTACTTGGTGTGCTGGTTTGAACCTAATTGGAATATTTTTATGAAAAGAATTAGATTATTATAGGACATGAAAAGAAAAACAATGGTGATGTCTACTTCACTCATAGGCTTGCTGAGACATATGAAAACAAGGACAAAAATATAGATAAGGGAGAGAGTCTCACTCTGGTGTGTTTTCTGGCCTCTCTGCTGAGTAACTTAACTAACCACTCTGCTTCTAACACCCCTTGCCGATCCTCCAAACTCAACTTGCACATAATGCAGACCCTGGGGTAAGGTACAGGGGTACCTTCTAGGTACCCCTAGGTACCTAGGTACTAAGGTAGAGGGGGGAAAAGAAGGTGGAAGGGTGGTTGGGAGCCCTTCCTGGGGACTCTGATTTCTGGGAGGGGAGTTGTGTTTCTGTATTATCTTTAACTTGTATATTTCTGTAAATATTCCTGTATATTGTGCATATCTCTGCTTGTACATTGTGCTAAGCTGTAAATACAGCTTCAATCCTTAACTTCCATCCAACTGAGTCTAGTCTGGGAAATTTTCATAGTGTGAAGGGGCGGGTAACTCCCAAACCATCACAGATAGTTATTAATTCAACAGCCTACAACAGGAAAATTTGCTACCTGCAGTATTAGAACATGTGCTTAAGGTGTTCATCTGCAAATAATGAGCACTGGTTTCCGGATCCTTCTCCAGTGACCCTTTGGAACTCAGCCCAGTATCACAGAAGACATCTTTAGTTGTCTAAGATATTCCATTGGGTTAATAGACATGACAGACATCCAAGCACATCACACTTGTATATCACATAAATCAGAGTTAATAAGAGCTAACCTGATAGAGCTAACCCAAAAGACTTACAAAGTCTCAATGCATAGCATTTGCTTTAGTCTTCTGAGTGTGCTGTTGTTACCATGCCCTTGATGTTCATTTTGCCAAGATCCCTTTCCCACATCTGAATTGGCCACTTTGATCACGATCAGTGAAGGCAATTTCAGGCATAATTTATCAGAGCAAAGGTATGTACCTATCTTCAATGATACACAGAAAAGTACCTGCTCCTTTCCATTGCCTGTATGAGAAACCAAAGTGAATACTTGTTGGGTTAACCCCAGCAGACAGTTAAGCACCAGACTGCTTGTTCACTCAAACAATACAAACAATTTATTCTTGGACAAAGTATACACAAAGTATCATCAATAAGTCTCTTATCTGTTGTTCCTGTATTTCATATTATGCTAACTTATTCAAAATAAAGTAGTTTTCTGGAAAAAAGCAGTCATGGTGAAGAATACTGAGTCATGATGAAGAATACCGAGTCATGATGACTGGAGAAGGGCAAACATAACACCCATCTTCAAGAAGGGAAAAAAGGATGACCCTGGAAACTACAGAGCAGTCAGTGTCACCTCTGTGCCTGGCAAGATCATGGAGCAGATCCTTCTGAAAGCTCTGCTAAGGCAAATGGAAAACAAAGAGGTGATTGGTGGTAACCAGCAATGGCTTCACCAAGGGAAGATCTTGCCTGACTTAGTGACTTTAGTGGCTTTTTATGAAGAAGTCACAGCGACAGTGGACAAGGGAAGGGCAACTGATGTCATCTACCTGGACCTGAGTAAGGTATTTGACTCTGTCCCACATGACATCCTGGTCACCAAACTGGAAAAACATGGACTGGATGGGTGCTGAGGTGCACCCTGTGATGGTTTGGGAGTTCCCCACCAACCACACTTTGTAAAATGACTCAGACTAGAACGCAGCCAGCTGGAAGTTAAGGAATGAAGTTATATTTACAGCTCAGCACAAGCAGATATATACACTATAGACAGGAATATTTACAGAAATATACAAGTAAAAGGTAATACAGCAACACAACTCCCCTCCCAGAAATCAGAGACCCCAGGAGGGGCTCCCAACCACCCTTCCACCTTCTCCCCACCCCTGTACCTTACCCCAAGGTTTGCCTTATGCACAAGGTAAATTAGGAGGATTGGCCAGGGGGGTTAGAAGAAAATTGGTTAGTGAAAATTAATCGGCAGAGGAGCCAGAGCCAGAAGCTGCTAGACCGTCCCAGTAGCTGCTAGACCGTCCCAGTTGCTCTCCCAGCAAGAAACAGGCACTGACTTATCTATATTTTGGTTTCTCTTCCCAAAACAAATTTTCAGCAAGCATATGAGTGAAGTAGACAACATGATGTTTTCCTTTCACAGCCTATAGTG
>VWZE01019646.1:150746-165777 GCA_013396675.1 Eubucco bourcierii
TTCAAGACCAGGTTGGACAAGGCCTTAAGTGACCTGTACTAGTGGGAGGTGTCCCTGCCTATGACAGGGGTTTTGAACTAGATGATCCTTGAGGTCCCTTCCAACCTTACCATTCTATGATTCTATGATGAAGGATGCTGTTTTCTATATTCAGTTAAACCACTATGGTCATGCAGATTTCTCATATTCAGCATCTCGATTTGAAAAAGCATGCTTCCAAAACAGAGAAGCAGTGAGTGATTAAAGACATGAAATATGTACACTTCTCTTCTTGGATTTCATCAGCATGTGACATTGCTGATCATGGAACATCATTATCCTGACATGAAAGGAATAGAGATATCGCAAAAAAATGTATGTCTCCATTTTTTTCTGGATTGTTCATTTTCATGAAGACATAAAAGACATTTTTAATGCAAGACTTTCCTTGTGTGACTTCTTAACAACCTGCTGTTTCTCCAGACAAGGTAAAATTTTATTTATCTTTACGATGTAATGTGGCTAAGAAGTTGTGTAATTGTGAAATTAAAAAAAAAAAAAAAAAGAAAGAAAGTATAGATTTCCACTATTTGTCCAATTGAAAATGAATTGCACTAGGGAATGAAAATAATTTAGAGCACTGCTGCAGTTTCCTTCAGCAGTAAGTCCTACACAATAAATTTTATCTGCAATTTGAGTATATTTCTGAATTCCACGCTAGTACATAAAATGAGGTAACATAGCAACAGCCTAATAAATACTTTACATAATTTGACTGGCTAACCAGATTCAGATGCATTCCAAAGCATGATGACAAACATTAGTCATAGTTATCTCCTTATGACCTTAGCATTCTGGAAAATTTAATTCATGTATTATTCCACTGTGCACAACTTGACAACCATGAATATAATAGGCACTTGTGCCTTGCCTGCAACAATCAGGTTATGTTCAAGTGTCCACAATGCACATTCAGTTGTACTGAGCAGAAAGCACTGAGGTCATGTTGATGTCAGATAGGAAATTGAGATATTGTAAGACAAGTAGGCAAAATCCCTTTAAGAAGGTAAACTTCCAGATCCTTAGAGAACTAGTCAGTAGGACTCCATGGGAAAACATATTCAAGGACAGGGAGTAGAGCAGAGGTGCCAGATCTTTAAGGGCATTAATTTCAGAAGGCAAGACCTCTCAATCCCCATGTGTAAGAAATCAGGAATGGAAAAGAAGAGACTGGCATGGCTATATGGAGGCCTACTGGTCAAAACAAAGATCAAGAGGGAACTGCACAGACAGTGGAAGCAAGGACAGGTAATCTGGGAGAATAATAGAATCATAGAATGCTAAGGTTGGAAGGGGCCTCAAAGATCACCTAGTTCCAACCCCCCTGCCATAGGCAGGGACACCTCCCACTGGTACAGCTCACTCAAGACCTCATCCAACCTGGCCTTGAACGCCTCCAGGGAGGGAGCATCCACAACCTCCCTGGGCAACCTGTGCCAGTGCCTCACCACCCTCACTGTAAAGAACTTCCTCCTAACATTCAGTCTAAATCTCCCCTCCGCCAGTTTAAACCCATTGCCCCTTGTCCTGTCATTACAAAACTTTGTAAATAGTCCCTCCCCAGCCTTCCTGTAGGCCCCCTTCAGAAGAATAGGAACACTGCCTGATTTTATAGAGATGAGATCAGGAAGGCCAAGACAGAACTAGAACCGAACCTGCCACAAAATGTAAAAAATAGCACGAAAGGCTTCTACAGGCACATAAATCATCAAACAAAGATTAAAGAAAGCACTCCCTTTCTGAGGAGTGAGAATGGAGATCTGGTGTCAACAAATGAGGAGAAGGCTGAGGTACTCAACTGCATTTTTGCCTCAGTCTTTTCTGGCAACATGGCTCCATCCACATCCTGAGTCAATGGGCCACTAGGTGTGGACAAGCAGACTAAAGTCCCTCTCACTGGAAGAGAAGATCAATTTTAGGACCACATAAGGAATCTCAACATACATAAATCTGTGGAACCTGATGAGATGCATTGCAGAGTTCTGAAAGAATTGGCTGATGTAGTTGCAATGCCACTCTCTGTGATATTTGAAAAATCCTGGCAGTCAGGTGAAGTTCCTGGAGATTGGAAGAAAGGAAATATTACACCCTCTTTAAAAAAGAGAACTCTGGAAATTACCAACTTCTCAGCCTCAGCTCTGTTCCTGGCAAGATCATGGAACAGATCCTCCTGGAAGCTATATCAGAACACATGGAGGATGAGGAGGTGATTTGAGATAGCCAGTATGGCTTTACAAAGGGTAAGGCATGCCTGACCAATCTAGTGGCTTTCTATGATAGTGTAACTACATCGGTGGACAAGAGAAGACCAATAGATGCTGTTTACCCAGAATTTTGTAGTCTTTGACATAGTCCTTCACAATATCCTTCTCTCTAAGATGGAGAGATATGAGCTTGATGAGTAAACTGGCTGTTGGACAAGGAATCAGCTGAATAATCACATCCAAAGAGTAGTGATCAATGACTTAATGTCCAGATGGAGATGAGTGACAAGTGGTGTGCCTCAAGGGTGTGTATTTGGACCAGAGTAGATCAATATCTTCATCAACAATATAGACACTGGGATTGAGTGCACCCTCAGCAAATTTGCAGGTGGCACAAAAGTGAGTGGTGCAGCTGATAAAACTAAACAATGGGATGACATCCAGAGAGACCTGGACAGGCTAGAGCAGTAGGCTCAGGAGAATCCTGTGAGATTCAATGAGGCACAGTGCAAGGCTCTGAACCTAGGATGGAGCAATCCTCAACATAAATACAGTCTGGGGAGTGATGAAATTAAGTGCAGCCCTGTGCAGAAAAGGACTTGGATGTACTGGTGGATGAGAAGTTGGGTGCAAGTCAACAACGTACACTTGCAGCCCAGAAGATAAATCACATGTCGTGACCACATAGTGTGGCCAGCAGATGGAGAAAAATTATTCTGCCACTCTATTCTACTATGGTGACACATCACTTGGAGTACTGCATCCAGTTCTGGAACCCCCAACACAAGAGTGCCATAGACCTGTTGGAGCAGGTACAGAGTAGAGCCACAAAGATGATCAGAGAGCTGGAACACCTCTCCTATGGAGACAGACTGAAAGAGTTAGAGTTGCTCAGTCTAGAGGAGGCTGCAGGGAGACCTTATAGCTACATTTCAGTATCTAAAGGGAACCTATAAGAAGGCTGAAGAGGACTGTCTAGAAGGGCTTATCACAATAGAACAAGTGACAATGGTCTTAAACTGGACCAGGGTAGATTTAGGTTAGGCATAAGGAAATAGTTCTTTACAATGACAGTGGTAAAATACTGGAACAGGTTACTCGGGGATGTGGTTGAGACCCTGTCCCTGGAGGCAGTCAAGATCAGGTTTGATATTGTCCTAGGCAGCCTGGTCTAGTTCAAGGTGTAACTGCTAGATTCAGAGAGGTTGGACAAGACAACCTTTGAAGGTCTATTCCAACTCAACGAGAACTATTAAACTGTCTGAAAATAAGGGGAAAGGTAACTGCGAATGTAGCAGAGCACTGCCACAAGCTGCCCAGGCAGATTGTGGAGTCACCTCTGGAGGCATCCCACAACCACCTGGATGTGCTCCTGTGTGATTTACACTGGTTACCCCATGTAACCAATGTTACAAAAATAATATCAAATGTTAAAAAACAAATTCAAATGTTTACAAAATAATAGCAAATATTAATTGCTAATATTAATTTTACTATGCATATAAAAGATTATTAATATTCAAAAATTGGGGAAATCCCATCAGAATAATTTGGTTTCTCAGTTGACAGTAAGTAGTTGCTCACAGGGTATTTATAAACACACAAACAGTTTAAACAATCAGAAATTTTCCAAAATAGGAACATGAAAACAAGAAAAATTTTACCTATGATTATGGAGCCTTAGCATCAACTCTAGTACATGTACTCATGACACTTTTCATTCCTGAGTAAGTTCATAGAATCATAGAATGGTAAGGTTGGAAGGGACCTCAAGGATCACCCAGTTCCAACCCCCTGCCATAGGCGGGGACACCTCCCACTAATACAGGTCACTTAAGGCCTCCTCCAACCTGGCCTTGAA
This sequence comes from Eubucco bourcierii, assembly GCA_013396675.1. NCBI lineage: Eukaryota > Metazoa > Chordata > Aves > Piciformes > Ramphastidae > Eubucco > Eubucco bourcierii. Next base: position 154,851 of record VWZE01019646.1, read on the forward strand.
CACCTTCAGGGAGGGAGCAGCCACACCCTCGCTGAGCAACCTGTTCCAGTATCTCATCACCCTCACTGGAAAGAACAGTCCAGAAGAGGGGATTGGACTAGATTATCTGCAGATGAACCTTTCAATTCCTACCATGCTACGATTCTGTGATAGGTAACTGACATCAGTAACTCATGGCCTGTATTTATGCTTCTGCTTTGCAAAATGAAGAAATATTTACAAAAGTAGTCAAGAAGACTAAGCCTTGAATCCACAGTGCTTCTAATGGTTTACCAACTGAGCCCTTATCTTCTCTCTGTATAGTGGTTGGTAAACTGGAACATAGGATGTTCCACCTCAACATCAGGAGAAACTTCTTTACTGTGAGGGTGATGGAGTACTGGAACACGCTGCCTGGAAACGTTATGGAATTTTCTTCTCTGGAGACTTTAATAAAATCACTGGATGCGTTCCTGTGCTGCCTGCTCTAGGTGACCCTGATTTGGTAAGGGGTTTGAACTAGATGATCTCTAAAAGGCATTTCCATCCTCTACCATTCCATGATTCTATTATTCTGATTTGATATCTAATTCATGTGTAATTTTCCCTATTGACAACACTTAAGGTGTCTAAATCTGGAAATGAATCCAAGTGGTAGCTGTCAAACATAGACTTACTTCAATGTTTTAAAATAAACTTAATTACAAGGTACAAGGAGTTTCTGCACAGAAAAAAACCCCCCAAAAAAACCCAAAACAACCAGCCCAAAAAACCTGAAGAAGCTGATGCATAATCTACCAAAATTATGCACTAAAGCATAGAATCATAGAATCATAGAATCATAAGGTTGGAAGGGACCTCAAGGATCAGCTAGTTCCAACCCCCTGCCATAGGCAGGGACACCTCCCACTAGTACAGGTTACTCAAGACCTCAAATTGATATACATAGAATGACACAGAAATATTGGTGTAACCACAGATGTATACAGATAAATCCACAAAGTGATAGAAGTGACTTTAAAGGGAAAAAGAGAGAGAGAAGGAAAAAGATTAAAGCCATTTAGTCTTTATCAATTGTTTTCTCTTTTAATATTCAGTGTTTGCTTTTGTTTGTTTTGATAAAGCTAGTAACTGCAAGATTTCAAAGCCTGAGTACTCCCTCAAAATGGGAGAAATAAGTACTTCCATCAGTATCAGAAGAAAATCTTCCTATTTATTTTGAATCTGAAGTTGAACATTTTCAGCATATTTGGTTTCAGGACATCTGTTATAATCACAATAAAATGCATCTTGTAATGGATTTTGAGAGTAAAACATCAACCAGCTTTATCTTGTAATGGATTTTGAGAGTAAAACATCAACCAGCTTTATCAATCTGGTATACTGTAGCTTGACTACAAAAAGAAGAGGAAATTATGGATATTTCTACAGTACTTTAATGACTCATAACATTATGGTTGTAGAATGATATATCTATAATTAAGAAAACTAACTCTTCTAATTCAAAGCAGACATTACAGAAAGATTCCATTAGTGGTCTACAAAATAATACAATATTTAAGTGCTCACGTATGAAAAAAAGAAAACAATTTGACAAATGTATTTGCATTTTGGTTTACATTCCATTCTCAGAGTGAAATACAGGTCACCAAGAAAATCTTAAACTTGGTGTTTCTGTTTCTTTGCATTTTGGTTTTCATTTGGTTGTTTTTTTTTTTGTGTCCAGTTTTATCCTCATCCAGCTAAGCAACAAATAATTAGTTTTAAATTATCACTTGTTTCTTCAGTGTCTTGGTCAGATTTATAAAATCATAGAATCATAGAATGGTAAGGTTGGAAGGGACCTCAAGGATCATCTAGTTCAAAACCCCTGTCATAGGCAGGGACACCTCCCACTAGTACAGGTCACTCAAGGCCTCGTCTAACCTGGCCTTGAACATCTCCAGGAAGACAGCAGCCACAACCTCCCTGGGCAACCTGTGCCAGTGTCTCACCACCCTCACTGCAAAGAACTTAATCCTAACATCCAGTTTAAATCTTCCCTCTACCAGTTTAAACCCATTGCCCCTTGTCCTGTCATTGCAAGACCTTGTCAATAGTCCCTCCCCAGCTTTACTGTAGGCCCCCTTTAGATACTAGAAGGCTACTAGAAGGTCTCCTCGAAGCCTTCTCTCCTCCAGGCTGAAGAGCCTCAACTCTTGTAGCCTGTCCTCATAGGAGAGCTGCTCCAGCCGTCTGATCATCTTTGTGGCCCTCCTCTGGACCTGCTCCAGCAGTTCCATGTCCTTCCTGTGCTGGGAGCTCAGGGAACTGCACTGGAGCTATTCACTTTATGAATAAAGTTATCCACTTTATGAATATTCTTTTAGTCAACATGAAAAGATTTAGTCAATCTGAAAACTTTTTCAAACTACCTCTGAATCTATCACAGAATCACAGAACATTAGGGGTTGGAATAGACCTCGAAAGGGCATCTAGTCCAAGCTCCCTGCCAGAGCAGGATCACCTAGGTCAGGTCACACAAGAACACATCCAGCCTCTCTCTTTCCTAAAAATTTTTCAACCTGTCTTCTGCCCCTTCTCCCTTCTTTAAGTTGAGAAAGTTGGAGTGGGAAAACATTAAAGAATCACAATCCTTTTCAGTATGCAAGACTTGTCTTGCCTAACAATCAGTCTCAGACTGAAGTTTGAACTTGTGATTTTGTGATTATGAACTTTTTGATTTTGTGATTGTCTTGTAAAGTCAGAGGAACCAGATTTGGAGGTATGTGACTTTCTATGTTGGCCTCAAAATGAGTTTAAAATACAGTAGCTTTAGATATCCAATTTAATATGTAGGATTTCCATGAGGAGAGTCTTTGCTTCAACTGTTAAAATCAATAGAAAGTCAGTAAGATATCTTTGGTAAATTAGAGTAAGAAAGAGTTAAAGAATGAAAACCAAAACCAAACTCAAAACCAAATCAAATGAAAAAAAAAAAAACCAAACCATAAAAACTTTAAAATTGCTCATTGACACATCAAAAAATTTTTAAAAAAAGTGCTTTAGACCATGAACTAATTCTATAGTGTATCTGAATATGCAGTTTGTTTGGGGTGTTTGTTTTTCATAATCAAGGACATTCAGTTAATATTAATGAAAGATTAAAAGAAAAAAGAAACTACGATGACGTGAATTTACTCCTACAGGACAATGAGAAAGGCCACGAGTAAAAGAAATGCTTAGTTCATCTATTTGCAGTAAGGAAAATGATGGCTTACAGAGGACTTCAGCTTTGGGCTATCTCAGTCATTTTTATTTATTTTTAAAATCATTTTTCTATGAGACTTGCCATGAACAAAAAGACGAATAAAGCAAATTCACTTCAGGCATATTTTGTCATAGTGTTGATATGGGAGTAGGATTCACCTTACCAAATGTATGTGTCATTATTGCAGACATCTGAGCTAGTTACTGGGAGAGATTTATAGTAAAGGGAGAAAGTCACTTGACAAAATATGATTCGCCTCATCCTGATGAAGATGACTGCATAGTAGATTTCTTCCTTCAAGCAAATAAAGAATGATATTCTCATGAGCTGTCTGATGACTGTCTTACATTTAGATACAATGAAATTGCTTTGAGTTATTCCATAGGCAATTGCTGATTTGGCAATGCTGTATTAACTAGTGATCAAATTCCCTAATATGCATCACAGGTATGTTTACAGAGAGTGACTGAATATTTATGGAATAAGAATATACAGAATAATGTATTAGAGAGGTGATTTCTTTAAGAAAATGCAAGTTTATGCTTCATGCTGTATTGTAAATGTCAACTTCAGTAACCATTTCCTTTTCCTTTCAAGGCTGGTATCAACTGCATTATGATAATACATTTACCAAACAAAATAAATTCCAAGTGTGTACATAATATTCACATTATAAGGTTCTTATTATGAACTCATGGAAGGTGAAATTCTTGTTTGGCACTATGGAAGATCCAACCACTGCCTACCCCAAACACAAGGTCATGACTGACCCCACGCAAATGGAATAGGCTTATTAGGAGCTATTAAATATCAGCTTGATGATCCCAGACATTAGTTGGTGCCTCCAGGCCCAGGAGTTCTTTTATTGCTTGGAGAAGTCAAATATTCCATTAATTAAGAAATTGACTGCAGCACAAGAACTTGCAGGGTATAAATGGAGGCCTACCATAGAGAGAGGAGATTCTCTCCACACAGAAGCAGCCTGGCAGATCTTTTGTCTCTAGAAAGGAACCTCGTCTAAGGAGTATTCACCCCATTTTGATGAGAGTATGTCTATGTACCCTGGGTAATTGTGAGGAGATTTTCCTTTCCTGGGTGAGTGTGTCCACATTTTGGTTCAGTTCTTCAGATAGTTTAATTACTTCTGCAACAGATTTTTCCCAACTGACATTCGAATCTGTAGTTTTAATATGTCAGAAGGAGAGCAGATCAATTGCAATAAATCCACAGTTTCCAGGTGGCTGTTGATGTCTGTTTGTGGTTGCCTCTATGTTGGGCACATGCACCAATCTCCACTTGAAGGCTTCTTTTTCTGTTGAGTAATGCATTTTATGAGGTTTAATACTTGGAAAAAGCTTTTCAGTCTTAATAAGTTTGAGATATATTCTAACAAAATACACCCTGACATTTATTTAAAAAAAACCCAACTTTTTATTTTTTTCTGAGATTGGCATTTACAAAACCTCAATTAAATATCCTTAACCACATTTTAAAATAAAGTCAATTCTCAGGATGCACCTGAGGCTATTATGCCTTGTTCTCATTTAGATATAATGATTTCCCTGACATACAGTCATCAGTCTTTCTATGATTTCTTCTGTTGTAAGAGATTCAACATTTGACATTACCTTTTCATATTCTGGGTCTTGGTTACCTAGGCATGAGATAGCATTTCCTTAGTTTTTATAATAATTAATTATAAAATGAAAATATGGTGTTTACAATACTGAAAATTTGACTTGAAAATAGTAGATACAATACCACAATACAGCTCCCCCCCAATAATGTTATATTACCTTGATATAAAGATCAAATGCCCAGCACAGGAAGGATATGGAAGTGTTGGTACGGGTCCAGAGGAGGGCCACGAAGATGATCAGAGGGCTGCAGCAGCTCTGCTATGAGGACAGGCTGAGAGAGTTGGGGCTCTGCAGCCTGCAGAAGAGAAGGCTTCCAGGAGACCTTATAGTAGCCTTCCAGTATCTGAAGGGCCTACAGGAAGGCTGGGGAGGGACTATTTACAAGGTCTTGTAATGACAGGATGAGGGACAATGGGTTTAAACTGGCAGAGGGGAGAACTGGTTGCCCAGGGAAGTTGTGGATGCTCCCTCCCTGGAGGTGTTCAAGGCCAGGTTGGATGAGGCCTTGAGAGACCTGTTCTAGTGGGAGATGTCCCTGCCTATGGCAAGGTTTTGGAACTAGATGACCCTTGACCTGTTCTAATGGGAGATGTCCCTGCCTATGGCAGGGGTTTGGAACTAGATGACCCTTGAGGTATCTTACAATTCTATGATTCTATGAACTGTACTTCAGAGATAATTTAGATTATGATCAAATACTCCTTAAAGCAGACTTTTTCCCTGCAATTTTTGAATTTGTAAACTTTTAAAGAATTCTATGTTAAAAACATAATCTCATTATATCATAACTTATCATATTGTTCTTCAAATTGAATGATTTCTTAAAATAACCGATACTTACATATACACAACACTGAACAGAACCACCTCCCTTACAAGGGAGGTGCCCTTTTATTGTGAATAAAATATTCAATGATTATTCATTACTTTAGTCCTGTCTTCACAGAGTCACAGAATGTGTTACTCCATACTGAAAACACTTAATATGGTTTAAAATAATAAAATCATAGAATGGTTTAGGTTGGAAGGAACCTCAAAGATCATTCAGTTCCAACCCCCTGCCATAGGCACGAATGCCTCTCCACTAGACCAGGTTACTCAAGACCCCTTCCAACCTGGCCTTGAACACCTCCGCAGAGGAAGCATCCACAACCTCCTTGGCTAACTTCCCTGGGCATCCTCTCTTTCCTTTTCCTTTCCATCTTCCCCCTTTCGGCACCACCTCCCTTTCCTCATTGCACACCACATTTTTTTTTTTTTCCCCTTTTGTCCCCCAAACCCAGAGCACCTGAGTGTTGTTGGAGTCTCCTCCCGCCCCAGGTGTGACCACTTTGCCCTCCCTGCCCACTCCCCTTTATAATCAGCCCCAGGAAAGGTAGTAGCCCCAAGTGTGCCCAACTGGGCAGAGGGACCTTTCTCCTATCACTGGTGAGTTCTGCTGGTGCACACTGGGTGAATGGTGGAGGGGATCTAAACTTTATCACCATCTGCTCTTTGTAACAAATCTGATTGTGCAGGTCCTGCTCAATTTACAGAATCTCTACTANGACAGGGTAGATAATTGATGGCTAATTTAATTTCACCTATGGGTACTGGCTGGGCCTCCTTGCTTAGGCTGAGCTTCTCCATCCTTAGCTGCTTCTTTTTGGTCACTTAATGATGAGGTGAGGTACTGGGCTGAACTGGAAGCTCATGGGGGAGTAGTATTGTGCTGTCATGGAATTCATAGAATCGAAATGCCTAAACTTTATTACCTAAACTTTATGCAGCTGTATCATCATTGCTGTTATGCTAGTAGTAGACACCTGGAGATATAAGTGTGAATCAGCACTTTGTTCCTCTGAGAAATGCTTAATGAAACAAGAACTGAAATGTGAGTATATATTATTTTTGTGTATGTATGTGAAATAAAGTGTTCAAAGTAAGCTGTACATATTGCTCAGAAGTTATATCTTTCTATTCTATGAAATCTTGATGTTGAAATGTTGCTCTGAGATGAAAGTGCTCCCAGACAAACTGCACTTTTTTTTTTTTATTCTTTAAAACTTTGTATTTAAAAAGGCAAGGAAGTGGTTGTTAAGTTTCAAGGCTGTGCCTGGTTTTTGTTTGTTTTTTTTCCCCAGAGAATTCAAATATAAAATATAAACAATTTGGGGGATTTGACATAGAATAATAATAAGAAGAAGATAAGTTTATCTAATTCCATTGGTCTGCTGAATATCTTCTATTTTGCAGTACAAGCTTGCTTTTTCTCTCCGGTTGCCTCCTGCTTTGCTTCTGGCTTCTCTGCTCTGTGACCTTGCATGCTGATCTCTAGTGTTGTTCTATTCTCTTTCCAGTATCATAGCTTAAATAGTAGTGCTTGAGTGCATCTCTTCCCTCTTCTTTTCCCTTTGTTCGTTGCTTCGACTCCTCCTCTCTCGGAACAGTGCAGGTTCCTCTTGCCTCATGATTCTTGGGGGAGTTGGAGGTCCACTGTGGCCTTGTAGTCCCAGCTTGGGGGGAAGCTTCAGCCTACCTTAGAGGCCAATTGAGGGCAAAAGGGGTGGAGGATTCTAGAAGCCCAGTTTGGGCTTTTATACTTATTCTACTTGATTGCCCTACATACATGTGTCCTTATAAATAGAATTTGTCTAAACTTCCAATCAGTGTACAGTGTCCTCATTCCTACTTCTGAAAAGTTGTAAGAGTCAATTCTGATCTCTGGAATGGGGTATGCTTGTGGCCCAAACTGGGACATTGTGGTACTGTGATTATTTTCCCCTGGTATTGCATATATATGCTGTCAAGGTCCAGAGAACAGAGATTAACAATATCTCTGTGCAGAGGAGCAAGATTTGTTTTTCTGGATTTCTAAGCTGTGAAATTAAGGTGCAAATGAGACCAGGTATCACCACAGAACTATTTATTAAAGGATCNGGGAGAGATGTGTACCTGGCCCAGGATTGTCCTTCTGTGGAGTTTTGTGGTAGTTGTTCCTCCAATTCTTCTGGTGGAGGTGTTCGTTTTTGCATGCCAAATTTATGTCTTTTTATACAGTTGTTTAAGCTGTTGTCCAGGTGCAGCTCCCCAGGAAATGTTCATGTGTACTAGCATGTTTGTAGGGGTCCGGCAGTACTCCAGTAGCCTCTGCCTCCTCCCTGTGTTGCTTACCTGTGCATGCCCCAAATACACATAAACCTTTTCTTTTCAGGGTAGCTGGTGTAAAGTGTCCACATCTTGGTCATACAAGCCAGGTTGAAGTCTGGAAAGCTCACAAAGACACTGTATCGCTGTTGGTTAGCATCCCTGAGCTCTCAGCCAGCAATCTGGGCAATCTTTAACAGAGGCAATATTCATCTTTGTTGATTTGAACAAGGGAGAGCCGATTAGACTTCTACACATACCTACACTGTTGACATCAGAGTTTAATCATGTGTTGGCATCTTCTGAAGCACTTCAGTAAAGATTTAAACAAATTCTGTTAGGCAAGGACAATTTAGTCGCTGACATGCATATTGTATTTTGACATTTGTGTTAACTTTGTAGTAAGGACAGTTATTTATGACACAACTTGCAAGCTTTTCTGGCAACTTCTCAAAGCTGTTTTACTGTTAGAGAGCAATGTGAAGCTGTTCTGTATCATGGTCCTATGTTCTGGCTCTCCATTTCATTCAGGTTTTATTTGCTGATATTTTTTGCATAATAAAGCTATACTCTTGTTACATATTTATTTGTGGTACTTTTGAATGGTACTAGGAAATCAAAGAAATAATCTGAGAAACATGAAAGAAACATACCCATGTTCTCAATATTGCCAAAACTATATTGATTCACATTACTAGAAGGGAAAAGCACAAAGTCTTATTTTCCAGAAATTAAGAGATGTTCAATGCTTTTGCATGTAGCAGACATAGTTATTCAAGTACCATAATTCACATTGTTTTACAGGATAAAATCTAATAATAGCAACAGTTTGAAGCCATAGAAGTCACCAATAAAATGTCACAATAGAAAAAAAGCAGTTTGCATAGAAGCATCCTGAAATTCTTTTCATGTTTCAAATTTATATTCATTTACTCCTGATTTTATAGATCATTTGTTGCTGATATTTGGACCTTGAAGTAAGTTTTTCAGTTGTGGTGAAGAGCTCATTAGCAAGTAGCAACTGATAAGTACTTGTAAGGTGTAACTTTATCAGAATTTCCTCCTTAATTTAGTTACTGATTTATTTTAATTAACAGTAGTTAGGACTTCATTCTGAAACATCTTGTCATGGTTTTGGCATGTCCAATAGGGAAATGTAACTGGTCTATGTGAAGGTTTGGGAGTTACCTACCCCCCTACACTTTGTAAAATGACCCAGACTAGAACTCAGTCATCTGGAAGTTAAATGATGAAGCTATATTTACAGTTTTGCACAATGTACAGCAGATGTTNTGTGTAAGCTAAATTAGGAGGATCAGCCAGGTGGGTTAGAAAAGTGGTTAGTGAGGATTAATCAGCAGAGGAACCAGAGCCCAGAAGCTGCTAGATCGCCCCAGTGCATTGTGGATCCCACTGGCTGGTGGGATCTAGCAGCTTCTGCTCCAACAAGAGCCAGAGAGACTCTCTTATCTATTGTTTTTGGTTGGTGTTCCCAAACGATTTTCCAGCAAGCGTGTGAGTGAAGTAGACATCATGATGTTTTCCTTTCACAGCCTATAGTGTAATTTTCTCTATTAAAATATGCCAATTAGCCTCAAACCAGCACAGTCTAGGGAAGGTTATTGGCTGTGAAAGAGTACAGAAGAGCTACACAAACAGGCAAAATTAAGACTGTAAAAATATTTTTTGTAAGCTTCAGAGATTAAAAGTGTAATGGACTGAAAAAAAACAAATGAAAAATTAGATCCCTATCCCTTTAGATACTAAAAGGTAGTTTACAGTATTTTAAGCAATGGAGACTTCTTTCTTACAGTGAGGGTAGTGAGGGTGGTGAAGCACTGGCACAGGTTGCCCAGGGAGGTTGTGGATGTTCCCTCCCTGGAGCTGTTGAAGGCCAGGTTGGACAAGGCCTTGGGTGAGCTGTACTAGTGGGTGGTGTCCCTGCCTATGGCAGGGGGTTGGAACTAGATGATCCTTGAGGTCCCTTCCAACCTTAACATTCTATGAATGTAAGAAATTGTCACAGTCTTCTCTGATACTAAAAACTATTAAATTTTATCTTACAGTGGTGGAGTATTAAAGAATTTTAAAGGCTTTTTTCAAACCTTTCTGAAATGGACCATTACCTTTTAAACAACCTTTAAGAGTCTTTATGTAAGAATCTTTAGCATAGCTTTCTACATCATGGAAATTTAGCACAATTTAAAAATTGACTGAAGTTTTCAGAGACTTATGCTGGTCATCAGCAACCACCAACACTGTAAAAGCTTTAATCTTATTGATATGGCTATCTAAGAAAATTATGTCTAAGCATGCTACTGAAAACGCTGTCTGAAATTTTAACTCCCTCAAAGCAGTTCAGCATGTCCTTCCAGTCTTGAGAGGAAAACACACTGTAACTGCTTGTCAAATGTGATTTTTATTAAAATTGCTTTCATGATTTTTGTGGCCACATACAGTTTCGGATTTACTGGTGGAGCATGAGGACAATAGTGAATGTGGGAGGAAGAAGTAAAAAAGGTGTTGTAACAGAGTTAAATCAGTCTGAAAAAGATGCTTGTGTCTGTGGTGGGGTTGAAATTACCCCCAAAATAAAATCACCAGACCAGCTCAGAAGGTTTTTGCTTGTGTACCATAGATTACATAATTTTTTCCTTTGGACACCATGTTGTACCTCAAACAAACTCCTAACAGCTTGTATTACACACTGAATTTAAACTCTCTCAGCTAAAGTTAGGTTTCTCTGTGGAACACACTGATTTTTCACCCTTCTTTCATTGCCCAGTGCATGTGATCAGGATCTTCAGCAGGTACTACCCCTTACCAGTTTTCCCTTAACCCAAAGGAGGACATACCCAAATGTTTTTTCCTCGGATGCTTTTCACATACAACAAGAACTTTATCACCATCTGCTCTTTGTAACAAATCTGAT
>VWZE01019648.1:1241-28962 GCA_013396675.1 Eubucco bourcierii
TATGAGTGAAGTAGACATCATGATGTTTTCCTTTCACAGCCTATAGTGTAATTTTGTCTATTAAAATATTCCAATTAGCCTCAAACCAGCACACTGGGCTCTTCTCACAGGTAGTTTGAGACAGAACAAGGGGGAATATCTTCAAGCTGAGACTGGGGAGCTTTAGGTTGGACATCAGGAAAAAGGTTTGTACAGAGAGAGTGGTCAGGCATTGCATGACGGTTTGAGAGTTACCTGCCCCCCCCACTCTATGAAAATCACCCAGACTGGACTCAGCCAACTGAAAGTCAAGGACTTAGGCTCTATTTACAGCTTAGCACAATATACAAGCAAATATTTACAATATATTGCAATATTTACAGCTATATACAGAAATATGCAAGTTAAAGTTAATAAAGAAACACAATACCCCTCTGAGAAATCAGAGTCTCCAGGAGGGGCTCCCAACCACCCTTCCACCTTCTTTCCACCCTCTACCTTACCGCAGGATCTGCCTTATGTGCAAGTTGAGTTTGGAGGATCATCCAGGGGAGTTAGAAGCAGAGTGGTTAGTTGGGTAACACAGCTACAAAAGCCCAGGGTGTAAACACACCAACTCCAACAGAGAGACAGACTCTTATCTATGTTTGTATCCTTGTTTGTATACATCTCAGCAGGTCTATGAGTGAAGCAGACATCACCATTGGTTTGTTTTTTTTTTTTTTCTTTTCACAACCTATAATCTATTTTTTTTCATTAAAATATTCCAGTTAGCCTCAAAGCAGCACAGACTGGAATGGGGTGGTTGAGTCACCAACTCTGGATGTGTTTAAGTGTCATTTGGATGGGGTGCTTAGGGATATGATTTAAGGTGAATGTTATAGAGTAGGGTTCTAGGTTGGACTTGGTGATCTTGAGGGTCTTTCCCAACCTGGATGTTTCTGTGATTCTGTGATCTGTAAATAGCATGTAAATTGCCAAGCCCTGTTTACACCTGCTGGTGTAAAATCATAGCATCATAGAATGGTAAGGTTGGAAGGGACCTCAAGGATCATCTATAGAGCTTTTAATCTGTACCTTATCTGTGTATCTATATCTACCTTATCTGTAGACCTTATTGCTGTGTACCTGAAGGGTGGTTGTAGCCAGGAGGAGGTTGCTTTCTTCTCTCAGGCAACCAGCACCAGAACAAGAGGACACAGTCTCAAGCTGTGCCAGGGGAAGTTTAGGGTGGAGGTGAGGAGAAAGTTGTTNCATACTGTGATCCTGTGATACTGTGATCCTGTGATCTAGTTCCAACTCCCTGCCATAGGCAGGGACACCTCCCACTAGCACAGGTTACTCAAGGCCTTGTCCAACCTGGCCTTGAACAGCTCCAGGGAGGGAGCAGCCACAACCTCCCTGGAAAGCATCAGGTATCTGTATCCTATCTAGAGAGCTGTAACCAGGGTAAGTGGATCTCATCAGTTAGTACTCCCTTTCCATTTCAGGCCTAAACAGCTGAACAGCAGTGTGATTTAGCCATCCTTCAGCAGGAGCCTGTGAACACATGAAATACAGATACACATTACTTTAATTTTGCAAACAGAGCCCACTTAATGTTAAAAGATTTAATCCATGCAGCAAGGCTTCAAATGGAAACGTAGCTTGCCTATGTGTGGCAGGATGAATAGCATTGTAAGTGACTCTTCAATGGCTCCCATGACATCCTCTTAAACAACCAGAGGCACAATAAAGCGGTGATTTAGATGAAGAAGCTTCTTGGTGGAGGAATGGATCAATAGAATTTAATGGGGAGAGTCACTAATTTTTACTCCAGAGTAAACACTGATGATGTGACTGGAAACTCAATAGTTCCTGTGTTGGATTCTCAAGCATCTGACATATTCACATGCAAGATGCTATTCATCTTTGCTCCGACAAGCATCTTCCTTTCTGCATTTCCTCCATCTCTCCTAGGAATCACGTTTGGCCAGCAGGCATCTACCTAAATTGTATTTCATATTCATCCTGCTCCAAAGCAAGACTCAGCTTTGTTTACAGTAGCCAATTGATAAAACATGTTTACCAGTGCCTTGGACAAAGAATAAAGGCTCTGGAGACTGCATGATGGTGGAAACTTTGTGTAATGATTAAGGGTTTGCCCACTTTTTTTCCTGCATCTTTCCCTAGGCAGTGGAAACCTCTGAGTTTTCAAACAGAATGGAAATAAGCAGAGTACAGCTATAGCTATGTCTACTCTCTACTCAGTCCTCTTCCAATTTATCTTACCAGCTCTGCAGATCTCCTCATGCTTTCTCCTTTATCTGCACAAGCTCTGGGGTTTTACAGGGGTTGTTTGTTATGCACTGCCCATGTTATACCAGAGGGAAGTAAATCTCTCATGCCCATGCCTGGAAAACAATGTTCTTTGTAGCTACTTTGAACTGTAAAACCACAATAAGACAGGCAACCTGTAAACAGCCTCAGCTGACTGCCTGTGTCTGTGCCAGACCTGCCTTGTGTATCTGTACAGTCATGTTGATGCATTTGGGGCTTTGCTGAGCCTCAGACTCCTCTATCCCTGTCCTATGCTCTGCTTAGCACCAGCAAACAGCCTTTGAGATTGCTTCCTTCTTGCAGCAAACCTACATGCCAGATGGGAGGAGATCTTTGTGTCCCAAAGGATTTGATGCTGCACTTATTACAACAGTTGCTAGAGGGTAGAACAGCCTCTGCTGTTTGCCCTTTGGGATTTAACAGATGTATCAGCCAATCTATTTATGTTTTTAGGAATTCAGCCTAGCATGGATTTGGCTGCTAGATTTCGGTAGAAGCCATGAACTAGCATGTGGGGAATCTGCATGTTGCTCTGGATGTGGGTGATGTTCCACATCTGTAAGGAGCTTGGAGTCTCTGTGTCCTTAGCAGGATTTACTGCATAACAGGCTGGCTGTCTGCTCAAGAGGGGTGATAAACATGCTCTGCTGTGATCTGTGTGCTCTCTCTTGCACTGTTGAGTGCTGGTCTGGCTGAGGCATGGACTCAAAGCAGCCACAGCTGTGTGAAAGCTGCTGGGTCTGGGATGTGTCCTTTGAGCCTGCTCCAAGATGCTAAAGATGGTCAGGTCTTTTCTGGAGAGCTCTGCAGCTCAGGCTGTCAGGTGTCCTGACCTCATGGTTGGTGAGAACTGGCTTGAGTCTGAATTTGCAGATTTTGAATTTGCCTCCATCTGTGTCATGTGGAGGGTGTGAAATACTGTTAGCATTTCTACATGGGAAAACCTGTTCTGTTCTGTTCATCAGGGCTATCCTGATCATCTTCAGTGTTAAGAGAAAGACAAGATCCCCACAGCCTACTGCAGTCTTAGGGAGTGCAGTCCTAGGCAATGTATACTGGTGAGTGTTGGGAAGGCCAGTGAAGAAAGCTGGAGCTGGTCAGAGAATCTGGGAAATGGTATTGCAGCACAGAAGACTTGTGAGAGAAAAGTGTGACTGAGAGGCCAGTAATAAACAGTCCAGATTGCAGGATCACAGGCTCACAGGATGTTAGGGGTTAGAAGGGACCCAAAGAGGTCATCAGGTCCAACCCCCCTGCCAGAGCAGGACCAGACAATCTAGCTCAGGTCACACAGGGACACATCCAGACAGACCTTGAAAGTCTCCAGAGAAGGAGACTCCACAACCTCTCTGGGGAGCCTGTGCCAGTGCTCTGGGACCCTTCCAGGCAAGAAGTTCCCCCTTGTGTTGAGGTGGAATCTCCTGTGCTGCAGCTTCCATCCATTGCTCCTTGTCCTATCCCAGGCAGCAAGTGAGCAGAGCCTCCTGACCCTCAGCCCTCAGATATTTAGACACATTTATTAATTCCCCTCTCAGTCTTCTCTTCTGCAGACTAAGCAGCCCCAGGTCCCTCAGCCTCTCCTCATCAGGCAGTACTCCAGTCCCCTCATCATCCTCGTAGCCCTCCACTGGACCCTCTCAACCCTGTCTCTTAAACTGAGATCTCTCCAGGTGGCAAGGCCTTGTTTGCAGCCAGGCATCAGCCTGTGGCTGAGTGGAATTTGGTAAATTACTTCAATTTTATGTCATGAAAATCAAGCTAAGGGCACAGAGAAGACATGAAACTGGGTCTGGTTAAAGTAATTTTCCATTTTTTCCCTCTGAATAATTTAAGTCATCGAGTTAGTAATGTCAGTCTTGGAATGGTCACACAGGAAGTAAGGACCTGAGGTGATCTTCTTGTGGCCTTCCAGTATCTTAAGGGGGCCTACAAAAAAACAGGAGAGGGACTTTTTAGGCTATCACGACTAGGGGGAATGGAACAAAGCTAGAAATGGGTAGATTCAGACTGGATGTTAGGAAGAAGTTCTTCAGCATGAGAGTGGTGAGAGCCTGGAAGGGTTGCCCAGGGAGGTGGTGGAAGCCCCTTCCCTGGAGGTGTTTAAGGCCAGGCTGGATGAGGCTCTGGCCAACCTGATCTAGTGTGAGGTGTCCCTGCCCATGGCAGGGGCGTTGGAATAGATGATCCTTGTGGTCCCTTCCAACCCTGGCTGGTTCTATGATTCTGTAATTCTGTCATTCCATGATTCTATGATTTTATGATTCTATAATTCTATGATCTGAGGAGCTGAGTTTGCAGTCCTACTGACTGAGCACGTCCAGTAGGAATGACAAGACTGTCACAGAATCCAAGAATCACAGAATCATCCAGGTAGGAAAAGCCCCTCAGGATCACCAAGTCCAGCCTAGAACCCTAGTCTACAAGATTCACCTTAAACCATACCCCTAAGCACCACATCCCAATGACCCTTAAACACAGCAAGGGTGGGTGACTCCACCACCTCCCTGGGCAGCTCATTCCAGTCCCTGACCACGCACTCTATGAAAAACTTTTTCCTACTGCCCAATCTAAACTTCCCCAGTCTCATCTTGAGGCCATTCCCTCTTGTTCTATCTCCAACTCCTGTGAGAAGAGACCAGCAGCAGCCTCTCCACAATGCCCCTTCAGGTAGTTGTAGAAGTTTAGTTGCTGTTGCCTGCTTTACTGGTTCCTTTGCACTTGGCAGCTAAGGGACCTTTGAGGTTCCAGAATTTTACATTTTAAGATCTATATTTTAACTGCTCAGTTACATAAAGCACAAACCTTTCTGGAAAGAAGAACATTGCCATCCATTATTTGTTTTGTTAATTGATTCAGAGAACTCCTGTATGGGGAGAACCAATCTAAATCACTTTTATGAGCTAAGATGGTCAGTAGGGAATTTTGGTTTTACAGTGCTGTAGTTGGATACATGGTATCAGGCTTCCTAAATTGACTTAATATCAAGATGATAGTTCTCTGTGGAACCATTGGGATCACTTTGTAATTACCCAGCTTTCACACTTCAGGTGATGAGTAGGATATGCAGTGTATGGCATTCTTGCACTAATTCAGATTTTCTGATGGTTGAGATGGAAACATCCATGCAGTCCATGTATGAGTGATTTGTCTCTACCCAGTGGCCTCTGTCTAAGAAGTAGCCCAAGAACATACTTTTTTGTTCTTCCACATCTGTGCTAAATTTGGTAGAATGGAGTAAAAATTATTGGGGAATGCTATCATGTATTTCATGTCGTGTACAGAGACACAAACAGGACAGGCTCACAAGTTTCATTTCCTTGTGAAACCAATGTAAAAGTAAAACCTTCTGACATTTTTGTTGGGGTTTCCTTTAGGTAGCTCCCCTTCTGAAGCTGCTGCTTAGAATCATTGAATGGTAAGGTTGGAAGGGACCTCAAGGATCATCTAGTTCCAAACGCCTGCCATAGACAGGGACACTTCCCACTAGTACAGCTCACTCAAGGTCTTGTCCAACCTGACCTTGAACACCTCCAGGGAGGGAGCAGCCACAACCTCCCTGGGCAACCTGTTCCAGTGCCTCATCACCCTCACTGTAAAGAACTTCCTCCTAACATCCAGTCTAAATCTCCCCTCTGCCAGCTTAAACCCATTGTCCCTTGTCCTGTCATTGCTTCTGTTACTCCGCATTGTGGACTGTGGAAGTGCAGTCAGGGATGCCTTCTTGTTTCCTCACCTGTTTTCACCAAGGTGATCTCCTAGTTCTGTGGGAGCTGTACCTTGACTGCACACTTGACCCACCTCACCCAGAACCTTTTATCAAGCAGTTTCACCTGTTCACAACAGAATGTTGCTGTCATTCTCACTTCCCCCCATAGCTACAAGTCCTAACTTTTACATTTCTTCCACGTAGCAGAACACAGGTAGTTTCTGTGGATGAAAGAGGGAGGCAGAAGAGATAATAGAGATATAAGAACACATTTAAAAATTTTTCTTGATCCATGCTTCTGCCAAACGTGGTGCAGCAAAAACAGCAGTATGATTTAAGCAGCTGTGCCTATGAGAGGACAGCAACTGTTACCTTTAGGGTATAATAGTTGTTCATGAGTCTGGCTCCGGATGTTAAATCAGGGTCAGCTTCAATGCCAAGTAGTTCCTCATGTGATGGCATTTCCAACAATGGGCTTTGGAGAAATTTCCCCTGGAGGGACAGGAAATGGGAGTTTTTTCTTCAAGAAAGAGAAGATGAAAAGACAAACAAACCATGCTATTCTGGCACAGGAAGTGATGGGCTTGAAGTTAGTCTGTGGCAGTGACCTTAGGGTTTTGCCTGCTTTGCTTTTCGCTCCTGTTCTTGTTGCCTAGGCCATTGCATCTGGTAGTGGGTCAGGAAGGCAATGTAGAGGTTCAGATTGTGCCTTTGCTAGAGGAAAACACCATGTTCCTCTTTGGGGTTCACTGTCACAAGGCACCTAGCCTGAGGTGAAAACCTAGTAGAGACAAGTTTGTTGTGTGGACAAGTGTGAGCAGGCCACAATAAAGGTTATGGGGAGAAGCCAACATTTACCTCTCATCACATACTTTCATGACTGCTGCTCCATCTTCACTGGCTTTGTCATTCTACCTGCCATGCTGGCAAACTCAAAAAGATATGTGTCTCTTCCTTCAGTAAAAAAAAGCTTCCACAGTCTTGAGAAAACACTTGTGCAACAGTCAGCTTTGCAACTCTGCCCTTTGCTGTTGCTTTTGCTTTATAGTGAGGTCAATGCTTTTTCTTCTCAGCTGAGGGCCTTGCAAAACTTGAGGCTCTACCTAAGAGTTGAAAAAGATGCCTGCATGTCAAATTACATCTGTCTAGGTAGCAGCAGACCCTGAAGAGAATGACAATCTTAACTCTCCTTTCAGGTACAGAAGCAAAGGGATGAAAGTCAGGGCATGGGGTCTGGCAAACTGCAAAGGACAAATCTCTGTTAATGGAGGGTGAAGATAAGAATCTGGCTTTGTGCAGGTTTTGGCAGGTTTGTGTCATTTTACCTAGGCAGGGTGAAGGAAGAAAATCACAAAGGGGACATGCAGCAACAGGAAAACACTGTTTTCTTTCAGACTCTTCCTGTGCTATTCTTCTTGTCCATTTTAACCTCCCATTTTCATGAAAAAAAGAAAATACATAAGATGGAAATAGATAAGAAGTGACTTCAATTAAGGCTGATTCTTTCTTCCCCTTAAAGAGGAATTCAGGAAGCTCTATACTTCCTTCTTTTTGCCTTTGAAGTGTTGACTTATCATCCTCCTCCCATTAAAATATAATAGGTTAGCAGTGGGTGTGCTGGCATTTGACACCCAGTAGGGAACTGCACCTAATCCTACATGATCTCCTGATCTGGTTTGGCTTATTTTCCAGAGTCACTGACCCCATCTTCACCATTCAAAGAAGAGGAGGGGAAGGACCAGAGAATGCTTGTAGAGAACTTAGCCCAAGACAGCTCATCTCAGCATAGGTGTGACAGAGGAGGGTTTCAAACATGGCCATATAAGCAGATGCCTGCCAGAGGGACTACCCACAGACCCTGCATGAGGAGGAGAGAGGAAGCGAGGATTTTATCAGGTGTCTGGGTGCGTTTGCTCCCAGAGTGATCTGGATACTGCCTTTATCTTCCCAACACAGTGGGTTGCAGGGACTTTCTGGCCACTTAGTGGAGTGGAAACAGCTTATGGGTCACAGTAACAAACAAACAAGGAAGGGAGCTGCAGAGACAGAAGATTTCTGCTCTAACCCTACTGACCTTATCTCTGTCACTGGGCTGCATGCAGAGCACTTTGAGTCTGGCTGTGTCAGTCCTGTAGGTAGCAGAGATTAAGCAGAACTGGCACAAAGCTGGGGATACAGGAGAGAAGGATGTTGAAAGAAGATGTTCTTTGCCATTTCACTAATGGCTGTGGCTTCTTTAAGGAACACACAACTGTTACTGCCTATAGAAATCTTTTTCCCAAAGAGAGTGTCTCAAATAATATTGTCTGATTATTTTTCCATCTGAGCTATGAACAACACCTGACCAGGGAATCCCCTGTGGTTTCAGAGTTCTCTTTCTTCAACAGCAGAAAGGCAACATGAACTGGGCTTGTCATACCATTCACCAGTGCACTCTGTGCACCTCATTTTAGGCACAGCAAATCTAACCTCTGTGGAAAGGAAGGCTGCTGCTTCTTTTAGCCTGCTGTGCTGGGCAATGTGTTTTACAGCCCCACCTAGGGGAACAAATCTCAAATATGACACAGGAGATAATATGCATAGGGACACCTCTGTTTCACTACTCCTTACCTCCTGGCTGGCTTGTCACATCATCCAAATACATGTTCTGATGGCTGCAAATAAAAGTTTAGATAGGGCTGGGACTGAAGCTGTTCCATGGAAGGATAATCATAAGAATGAAGAATCATAGAATCATAGAATGGTAAGGTTGGAAGGGACCTCAAGGATTATCCAGTTCCAACCCCCTGCCATAGGCAGGGATACCTCCCACTAGTACAACTCACTCAAGGCCTCCTCCAACCTGGCCTTGAACACCTCCTCCAACCTGGCCTTGAACACCTCCAGNACCTTGTCAATAGTCCCTCCCCAGCCTTCCTGTAGGCCGCCTTCGGATACTGGAAGGCTACTCTAAGGTCTCCTGGAAACCTTCTCTTCTGCAGGCTGCAGAGCCTCAACTCTCTCAGCCTGTCCTCATAGCAGAACTGTTCCGGCCCTCTGAGTATCTCTGTGGCCTCCTCTGGACCTGTTCCAGCAGTTCCATGTCCTTCCTGTGCTGGGGGCTCCAGAACTGTGCAATGGTTGTTTTCCCTTCTTCCTTTTTCTCCTCCTTTTACTTAATTTTGTTGGCCTAGCCCTGGATGTTTGGGAACATTTTTTCTGGCTAAAATGGAATTAATTCATCTGAGCTATAGACGTTGCCACCACTCGTCACTACTTGTTCACAGATGGCATAAGGAAGGGCAGATAATTGCAGGCATTTGGCATACCTGGGCTTTTCCCAGGCCTGTTTCTTCTCTCTTCCTTTCTCTCTCTGTCCAGCCAAAACCAAAGCTGTGCTGTTCACTCAACACAGCCTTGATTTTATGATTGTGAAAGCAGCAACAGACAGAAGGCTTCCAAGAAGAGCAGAGTCGCGTGCACGCCTGTCTCATATGTGAGATAATCTGTAATGATTTTGGCTTCTGACAGTGGCTGTCTGCAGTTGCAGAGATCAAAGTCCATAAAGAAACTGTATCTAAATACACAGGACTGACTGGTAAGTAACACCAACACCTCATGAAAATCAAAGTAAAACATTTGGATTCTTCTTCTTTCTTTTTTTTTTTTTTTTAAGAACTTTTCTTTGCAAAGTCAAACTCAGCAAACCAGAAAACAAAATATAATGTATACTTTGTGCTAGATCATAAGGTTTGGTCAAAAGAAATGACTGAAATAAGGGAGGAAAATCCAACTGGTTCTAGCTAGCTCAATTAAGGTACACCAGCATCCTGGGCCAGCCATAAACAAGGCATGACCAGTGTTTGTGCTGGGCTGCCTCTGGATCTCCAACAGGACTGGCCTGATATCTCCCACAACTCTGTTAACAGGGGACAGCTTTTCATAGCTATGCAGAGGAGGGCAGCAAGGGGGGAAAGGATTTGGGGGTCCTAGTTGATGGGATGTTGACCATGAGCCAGGAGTGTGCTCTTGTAGCCAGGAGAGCCAATGCCGTTCTGGGGTGTATGAGAAGAACTGTGGTTAGTAGGTCCAGAGAGGTTCCCCTGGCCCTCTACTTCACCCTGGAGGCCACATCTGGAGTACTGTGTCCAGTTCTGGGCCTCCCAGTTCAAGAGGGACATAGAACTGCTTGAGAGAGTCCAGCACAGAGCCACAAAGATGATGAAGGGAATGGAACAGCTCTCTTTTGAGGAGAGACTGAGGGAGCTGGGGCTGTGCTGCTTGGAGAAGAGGAGACTGAGAGGTGACCTCAGCAATGTTTTTGAACATGTTCGGGGTGAGTGCCAGGAGTCTGGAGCCAGGCTCTGCTGGGTGATGCCTGATGACAGGACAAGGGGCACTGGGTGGAAGCTGAGGCATAGGAAGTTTCATGTAAACAAGAGGAGGATTTTTTTCCCTGTGAAGGTGACAGAGCACTGGAACAGGCTGCCCAGGGGTGTTGTAGAGTCTCATTCCCTAGAGATATTCAAAACCTGCATGGAGGCATTTCTGTGTGATCTGGTCTAGGTGATCCTACTCTGGCAGAGGGCTTGGACTGGATGAGCTTTCAAGGTCCCTTCCAGCCCCTGACATTTTGTGGTTCTGTGAAGGAGCGCATTCCTGTCTCTCAAGATATGGCAAGACATAGGATGACTCTCTGAAGTGCTTTGGATGCTTGTTTGAGTTTTATTTGTTGCTGTAACACAACATTCAATGCATTTTTTAACCTTGTTTTTAGCAAAACTGAAAGGAACTCAAATCCAAGCACAGTAATTCAGGTCCAGAACCCATTTTTGTCAAACTGACCTTTCTTATTTCTATCTCTTTTGGTGGTTTCAGGGAAGAGCTTGCCACCCATGGGTTGTTTCTTGATTGCTTGTTAGTTGTGTTTTCTACCTAATTAGTTGACTAAAGGTTTCTAAATGGAAGATTGACTACCACTGACCATGACATTTCATAACAAAGTAACCATTTATGCCAAAGTCTTTTAAGCTTTCAGAAATAATTCATTTTTACACAAATAGAGGTGGATTTCCTAATAACTTCAGCTTACATGACATGATGAATAACAGGGGACTGAAATCCTCAAGAAAGTAAATCTGTTATGGGCTCAAATCAGTAATTTTTTTTTTATTATTTTTTTTTTTAGTTGAGTTCTGGTCAAGCTACAGAGAAAATTTTTACTCTGTCAGTTGGGGTGTTTTTGAGTCCTGCATAGTCTTCAAAGGAAGAGTGTAGGTTCAGCTCTGGGGTGAAAAGAAATAGCAATTCAAATCGGTTTTCAATTTGGATTTGGGTTTGATTCAAAACTGTCAAGTATATTCACAAAGCTATTAAAACTCTTCCAACAGCTTTGGCCATGAGGAACCTAAGGCAAACCCAGAGGACATGCAGATCTGGACAAGTACTCTTGTTATTAGCTAAATTTTTCTGTTAACTAAATATTCACACAGACCAAAGCCCCATTGTTTTAGGCAGGGTAAGAAACAGGTAGTAAGAAATTATCCTGGCCCAGAGAAATCTTCCAGACTACAAACACAAAGCTGGTACAAGATGAGAAAAAAGGAGCTCTTCTTTCTCAGCTGAGGAGCAATTGCATACAGAGGTGAAGTGACCAGTGCTGCTTAACATCTTTGTCAGTGCCATGGGCAGAGGAATCAGTGCACCCTCTGCAAGTGTGCAGATGACACCAAGCTGTGTGGCACAGTCGACTTGCTAGAGGGCAGGGATTCATCCAGAGGGACCTGCACCGGCTGCAGAGGTGTGCCCAGGCTGACCTCATGACATTCAACAAGGCCAAGTGTAAGGTCCTGCACCTGGGTAGGCACAATCCCAAGCACAACTCCAGGTTGGGTGTGAATGGCTGAGAGCAGCCCTGAGGAAAAGAACCTTGGAGTCTGGGTTGATGAAAAGCTCAACATGAGCCTGCAGTGTGAGTGCAGCCCAGACAGCAACTGTGTGCTGGGCTGCATCAGGAGCAGTGTGGGCAGCAGGGCAAGGGAGGGGATTCTGCCCCTTTGCTCTGCTCTTGTCAGACCCCATCTGGAGTCCTGTGTGCAGTTCTGGAGCCCCCAGCACAGGAAGGACATGGAAGTGTTGGAGTGGGTCCAGAGGAGGCCACGAAGATGATCAGAGGGCTGCAGCAGCTCTGCTGTGAGGACAGACTGAGAGAGTTGGGGCTCTGCAGCCTGCAGAAGAGAAGGCTTTGAGGAGACCTTAGAGTAGCCTTCCAGGATGTGAAGGGGGCTACAGGAAGGCTGGGGAGGGACTATTGACAAGGTCTTGCAATGCCAGGACAATGGGTTTGAACTGGCAGAGGGGAGATTTAGACTGGATGTTAGGAGGAAGTTGTTTGCAGTGAGGGTGGTGAGACACTGGCACAGGTTGCCTAGGGAGGTTGTGGCTGCCCCCTCCCTGGAAGTGTTCAAGGCCAGGTTGGAGGAGGCCTTGAGTGACCTGTAGGTGTCCCTGTCCATGGCAGGAGGTTGAAACTAGATGATCTTTGAGGTCCCTTCCAACCTTACCATTCTTTGATTCTATGATTCTGTGACTTGGCAGACAGCTCAGGAGGGCTGCAGCAGAGCTGAGAAGTGCACCCAAGTGCTGTGAGCCCCTTGCCTGAACCTCAACCTGTCCTTCCTGCCTCACTCTCCTCCTCTGCTTGGCCAGCTTGTCCAGCACCCGTTCACATCTTCATAAAACAAGACAGAACACTGACCCAAATGACTGGGGAAAGGGGAGAAAGAAAGTCTGTTTATTTTTCTTTCTGCTACTTTATCTCACTTCAATGGGAGCAGTTGAAAACGTCAAGGATAAATGAAAACAACTGTTGGGCATCAGTCCAAGTAGCTAACAAAGAACCCCAAACTCTTTTAAGGTACTGGCACAACAAGCACTGCATTTTTCTCTGTAGAAATCATTTGTTGAACTCTCTAGTCCTCAATATGATTCCTTTTCCCCCTGCACTGCCCCACAACGTGAAAAAGAAAATCACACAAAAAACCTCTCCACTGCTCCACTCCCTTATAGGCTATAGTAGATGTTTCCAGAGAAGTGCTGTGTTGTCACCCAGATGTGTCATCAACTTAAGGTCCTGCATTAGATGACATTTGTTATAAAGCTGATATGAGGGTCCTCTTCCCCAAATCATATTACTGTGGAGCTGGAGTCAAGTGCTAAGGTGGGAACTATTTTCACCTGCAGCTGGACAGATTTCTTACTCTTTGTATGTTTGCAATGTGACTGAGAGGGTCCATCCCTGACTGGTAAGAGTGCAGCACCAGAAAGAGAAGGATGACAGCATGGTGGAAATGCTTTGGAGGGGTAATAGCTTTTCATTTCACAGCATGGTGAAAATGCTTTGGAAAATGAAATAAGAAATCAAGGAAAAACACCTCACTTGAGAAAGGAAATTGCCAATGCAATAAAGCAAAACAGACAACCAGAACAGGTTTAGTCAGTCAGAAAGGAGACTGAGCTGTGTAACCTGGGCTGCAGAAGAGTTTTGCTTGGGGAGCTATGCTTTCTACACATTGGGGCCATATTTGTACCAGGGTAGGGGCATTCAGGGAAAATTTGGCCTTGAGGCTTTGATGCTTGCAGTGGGGAGCTTTGTAAATTGTGGAGGCAGCTGCAAATTCTATCTTTACCTGTGCAGAGAGGGTGAAGATATGTTTGTGCCTTCAGTACTGTGTCTTTCACCTACCCTGTGGTTATCATAAAATCATAGAGTGGTTTAGGTTGGAAGGGACCTCAAAGATCATCTAGTTTCAACCTACTGCCATGGACAGGGACACCTCCCACTAGAACAGGTCACTCAAGGCCTCCTCCAACCTGGCCTTGAACACTTCCAGGGAGGGAGCAGCCACAACCTCCCTCAGCAACCTGTGCCAGTGTCTCACCACCCTCACTGCAAACAACTTCCTCCTAACATCCAGTCTAAATCTCCTCCCCTCTGCCAGTTCAAACCCATTGCCCCTTGTCCTGGCACTGCAAGACCTTGTCAATAGTCCCTCCCCAGCCTTCCTGTAGGCCCTCTCAGATACTGGAAGGAAGATAAGACCACGTACAATCCTCCACTTGTTTACAAGCTTAGAACAGAGCCTGTAATACCTGACTTTTTCCATTCCTCTGCTGTCAGTAGGTAAATTCTCTGTGCTCTGCTGAGATGACATCCTGTGGGTGTGTCTAATCTGGTTTTTATTCAGATGGCTGAAGCTGTCCCACCCAGAAAATGCACAGTCTTTATTTCTTTTGTTAGCTACTTAATAATGAAACTAATAGCCTCTGGAAACACTAATTCAGCCTCTTTTTATGATAGTCTTTACTTTTTCAGATGATCATATGTGTGAGCCTCCCAGTCTCAAAGTTTCCTGCTTTTTTTAGTGCACATCTCACTCTGTGGATTGAAATGTTATCTTCTGGACACATCTGTCTCTGCTGCCAACAGAGTCCTAAGTGGGAAGGTCAAAAACTCTTCTCAGACTACAGATTTATTCCCTGCACGTTGCCACTCACCCTTTGCATTAGAAGAAGTAATGGAAATGTTCCTGAGGCTGGAGATTCAGAGTGAGATTTCCATACTATGGGAACTTGGACCACATCCAGTACTCCCTAGTAGGAGGCTCCAGTGAACCAGCAGATGCCACCTGTAAAGCAAGCATCAACTGTCTTCTCTACAGTCTTAGGGATACTCATTTTAACCATGTTGATATGGAGATCTTGTAAGATTGGAGGTGCAAATGTGAGAAGTGGGTGAGGAAAGTGCAACCAGAAGTTTATGCTGTGGTTCTGGAGGAGACAGAGTATGCTACCATGCTTTGATCTGGCTCTGGGCAAGTCTTTAATTCAGTTTCCCATACAGAGTTATTTAGATGAATCCTGGCTTTGCAAAGCTTGGACTTATGGAAGTCCTGAGCTTTCACACTTTTTCCTGTAGCAAATGTAGTCAGAACATACACAATGAGCCATGATGCTCAGCCAAGCCTCCCAGACTTGCTGAGCAGACTCTCTCCCCTCATCAGTGTCACTGATGAAGATGCTGAACAGCACCAGACCCAGCACTGATCCCTGGGGGACTCCACTAGTTACAGCTCTCCAGCTGGACCTGGCACTATTTATCACCACTCTTTGAACTCTGACTTGTTCCCAGTTCCTAATCCACCTCGCTGTCTGCTTTTCCATCCCACACTTCTTGAGGTTGCTCACTAGGATGTCATGGCAGATGGCGTCAGCAGCCTTGCTAAGGTCAAGGTGCACACATCCAGTGGTCTCCCTGAATCTACCCATTCAGTTATGGCATCATAGAATGCTGTCAGGCTAGTCAAGCATAATTTCCCCTTGGTAAATCCATGCTGGCTACTCCTGATAACCTTCTTCTCTTCCAAGTGCCTTGAGATGCCCTCCAGAAGGAGCTGCTCTGTCGTTTTTCCAGGGATGGAGGTGAGGCTGACATGTCAAGAGTTCCCTGGAACCTCTTTCTTGCCTTTTTTGAATACTGGGGTGACATTGGCTCTCCTCCAGTCCTCAGGCACCTCAGAGTTTGAGCAGTGTGTTGAAAAGGCATGACCTGTGCCCACATATTGGTCATAGATGTCCAAGTAAAGTATCCACCATCTGCATATTAAGCTAGCACTCCTTGTAGGCTGTCAAATGAAAAGAAGATGCTCCCAAACCAAATCAAAACCAACTAAACAAGGTTGGTTAAACTAAACTAAACTAAACTCTCAACCACTGACTATTCTGTAGCTGCAAGAATATGCTTCTGCAAAGTTTCTAGACTGGCATATGTTGAAGCAGGGAATACCCAATGGAATCAGAAAAGTAAAAAGGTGAGGAAACAGGCCCAAACAAGGATTTACATGATTATAGTGTCAGGGTAGTAAAGCTCAGGCATTGAGTAGCATCTCCCTTGCTTCCTTTTGTGTTCAGACTTACAAGAATCTCATCTCTTTATGGGTCTGAGTGGCTCTTTTCACTCTGCTGTACAGGAGGAAGGGAAACAAGCAGCAAAGTCAGCTGGCCTGATTTCACCTCCCAATTTCTCTTTGTGATTTCTGAGGTGAGAGTGATTCCACCAAAGTGAAATAAATTCAGAAAAACAGGAGTGAGATCAAAATTAGTCTCTAAACATTTATTTAGAATACTCTGAGTGTGACAGAAGGGAAAAAAAAACTGGGGATGTGCTGAAACATTGCCCCAGGCACATTCAGCACTTACTAAAAAGAATTCACTTCCATGCAAATTGTATTTCATCAGCTAATTAAGAAGGTATTTATCCCCTGCTTTAATTAATATCTCGAATCTTCCTTCCAAAACACTTAATCACAGAATGAAATCATCACAGAAATATTGCCCTGAAGTTAGCATTGGCATTTTCTATCTCAGCAAATCTCACCTCTGTGTGTGTATGCATATAGATAAATATATTTATGCGTCTGTGTGTATTTTAATAGCAGTAATTATAAACTACTCTGCCAACTTATAGAGCTGCTTTACATTTCTGGCTTGTTGCCAGGCTTTTTTTTTTTTTCCCCCCCCAGAGCCTGATGAATAGCAACTGTTGTGTACACTAGATCTGTGCTTCATTTAAGCAACATCCCCAAAGAAATTTGCCTTCTGAGCCGTTAAGCACAACTTCGTTAGGCAGTGCCGGCGGCAACTGACAAACCCCATTTGCTAACTACAACCTGGGATCCCTGCTTTGTATATCAGCTCCCTACACTTTCACTAAGGCCACAATATAATAGATGGAAAATCAGTTATTTCCTGAGCATCAACAACCAATTTTCCACCAGTTAGGCTAAGGGGTACATAACCCAGAGGTATGTAGGAAATGAAATTAACCGGTGTGAGCTTAAGCATGGGAAAGATGCTAGCAAAACACACTCCAGTAGACTTTCTAAACAAACCAAAGCATAGAAGCATAGAATGCTGTGGGTTGGAGGGACCTCCAAAGATCATCTAGTCCAAACCCCTCTGCAGTTAGCAGTGACATCCTCAACTAGAGCAGGGTTGCTCAGAGCCTTTTTGAGCCTGACCTTAAATATCTCCAGGGTTAGGGCCTCAACTACCTCCCCAGGCAACCTGTTCCCAGTGTCCCATTACCTTCATCATAAAGAACTTGGTCCTAACATCCAATTTAAATTTGCTCTTCACTAGTTTGAAATAATTGCCCCTCATCCTATCACTACAAACCTTTGCAAAAAGTCTCTCTCCATCCATTTTGTAGCCTCCCTTCAGGTATTGGAAGTTTGCTATAAGATCTCCTTGGAGCCTTCTCTTCTCCAGGCTGAACCACCACAGCTCCCTCATCCTGTCTTCGTAAGGGAGGTGCTCCAGCCCCCTAATCATTTTTGTGGCACTCCTCTGCACTCACTTCATCAGGTCCATGTCCTTCCTATAATAAAATATTCTGGAATATTGTTATTGCCACCAGTAATTCAGAAGCAAGTTATGAATCTTGCTTACCTATGAATGTTGCATTGAAATGGAAGACACTTTCTGGGAGAAGATGCAGTTGCTGTCGTTTGGAATATCTTAATCAAGGCAGCTTACAGTTTTAAGAGAGGTGTTACAACTGAAACAGAAGTTATTGGAAAGAGGCAGGTGCTGCTGAATCTTTGTCACACAGGAGACCAGTCTGAGGATAATAATTCCATCTGGGCTTAAAAATAAGTTCTATGCATTCATGAGATGAAACCTCACCTCAGGCTGGGGACAGAGTGGTTGGACAGCAGCCAGGCAGAGAGGCACCTGGGGGTACTGGTCGACAGCCAACTGAACATGAGCCAGCAGTGTGCCCAGGTGGCCAAGAAGACCAATGGCATCCTGACCTATGTCAGGAATAATGTGGCCAGCAGTACCAGGGAGGTCATTCTGCCTCTCGACTCAGTGCTGTTTAGGACTCACCTTGAGTCCTGTGTCCAGTTCTGGGCTGCTCAATTAAAGAAAGATGTTGGGATGCTTGAAAGTGTCCAGAGAAGGGCACCAAGGTGGTGAGGGGCCTGGAGCACAGCTCTGTGAGGAGAGGCTGAGGGAGGTGGGAGTGTGCAGCCTGCAGAAGAGGAGGCTCAGGGGAGACCTCATTGCTCTTTACAACTATCTGAAAGGAGATTGCAGCCAGGTGGGGTTGGTCTCTTCTCCCAGATGTTCAGTGACAGAACAAGAGGACACAGCCACAAACTGTGCCAGGGGAGGTCTGGGCTGGATGTTAGGAAGAAGTTCTTCACGGCAAGAGTGGTTGGCATTGGAATGGGCTGCCCAGGGAGGTGGTGGAGTCCCCATCCCTGAAGGCATTTAAAAGCAGACTGGATGAGTCACTTAGCATCATGGTTTAGTTAATCAGAAGGGTTAGGTGATAGGTTGGACTCGATGATCTTAGAGGTGTCTTCCATCCTGGTTGATTCTGTGATTCTGTGATTCCTTAAGCACACCTTACTCTTGCAGTTAAATCAATAGGCAGTGTTCAGTCTGTTCTGCCAGCGGAGTGTCACTGACGTGTGTGCTGTCTTCCCATTCATCTTGGAGGCATTCCTCACCCAGAATCTTTGTTTCAGCTCAGCTAATCCACTAATATAAATAAACCCAAACACCAGCAGGATATAGCTTATCAGTTATTTCTGCAATGTTCTTATCTCTCGTAGATTTTCTCACTGAGAAATAATGCACAGACTTTCTTTTCCACCAAGTATATGGCTGGAGTGCACTCCAGTTGGCAAACTGCAAGCCAGCAGCCTAACTGCAACAATTCACTCACTTCAGTAGTCTTAGAAATTCTGGGGAGGTTGAAGTTTCTCTTTTGCTTCAACAGCTGAAAAACCAGGTCACAGTATCACAGTATCACAGTCTCACAGTATCACCAGGGTTGGAAGAGACCTCAAAGATCATCAAGTCCAACCCATCACCACAGACCTCAAGACTAGACCATGGCACCAAGTGCCACGTCCAAACCCACCTTGAACACCTCCAGGGGCGGTGACTCCACTTCCTCCCTGGGCAGCCCATTCCAGCAGCCAATGACTCTCTCAGGCAAGAACTTTCTCCTCACCTCCAGCCTGAACTTCCCCTGGTGTAGCTTGAGACTGTGTCCTCTTGTTCTGGTGCTGCTTGCCTGAGAGAAGAAAGCAACCTCCCCCTGGCCACAACCACCCTTCAGGTAGTTGTAGACAGCAAGAAGTTCCCCCCTGAGCCTCCTCTTCTCCAGGCTAAACAATCTCTCTTCATAGGGCTGTGCTCGAGGCCTCTCCCCAGCCTCGTTGCCCTTCTCTGGACACGCTAAAGCACTTCAACGTCCTTCTTAAATTGAGGGGCCCAGAACTGGACACAGGACTCAAGGTGTGGCCTAACCAGGTCCTAGTTGCACGTGTTATCAACCGATGGCACAGAGAAGGCAGAGGACCCAGGTTTCCAATGTTTAATTGTGTGTGACCTTCTGTATCTGGGCTATGCACTTCAAGTAAAAAGTTACAATTGGAAACAAGTAAAAAGATGAGGAAACAGTCCCAAACAAGGATTTACATGATAATAGTGTCAGGGTAGTAGAATTCTCTTCTTTATCAAGTTAAGAATTTATCTTAACTTGATAAATTATTAGAACATTATTAAGTCAACCCTTTGTTAAACATCATGACAAATCCCTAACTAAGTGAAAGTGGGATGTCATTGGACTGACTGGCTTGTGGATCTTGCTGTTTCCAAGAGAATGATTGCAATGCCTTGTGACATTTTTCACTGAAAAGATGGATTAGTAGGCAGGCATGTGCTGGAGCTGTAAGTTACAACTTATCTCAGAGAGTTTTAACTTTATGCCTTTGCGTGCCTAAGAAGTCATTTTTAAAGGCAGCTTTAGCCTTTATGAGTCCCAGTGGATTGCTGCACAAATCTGTAGCTGTAAAGGCTGTCCAGGCTCGTTGATGAGGACCTGGGAGTTCAGACAGGACAAGGGGAATCATGACTCAGTTTCTGTTCCTGAAAGTGTCACCGACTCTGGCCGTGTCACTAAAGTTCTCCAGGCTCCAGCTTGCCATATAAAGTGGTTATATTAAGACCTGGAGTTTTTAAATGTCTTGTTAATACTTAAAGGGAAGGTTGGCTAAATGGCATCATCAGGAAGTGCAAAGAAATGTTTCCAGTCAGTGCTGAATTACAGAATGCACAATGTCCACATCTTTGTCTTTCCCCTAGGTTTGCTTTGGTGCTGAAAATGACATTGTAAAGGACTCAAAGTCCTGCTGGGGTTGCTGTGAGGTGCGATGAAAGGAAACTTAGGGGCCGCTGTCTAATCCACCCATGTCTGTACTTTGTCCCTTTTCTTCCTTCCTTTCAGACCTTACTCCATGTTGTCCTCTGGTCAGAGGGTCTCACACCTTTTATGCTAACTAAACAGCTAAGAAATCTGTGCCTCTGATTCTGTGCCAATTCAATTTTCAATCAATATGGTCAGCTTTGCTTTAATTTCTATCTAGGAATTGGTACTTATTACATGGAAATAGTCTGAACAGCCAGAGGTTCATCTCCTTGTCTAGGACAGATGGGAACTATCCAAACGTTTTCATCTGCCAAACTCAGGGAAAAAAAAAACAAAAAGGGAGAGAATAAGACAAAAAAAAAAAAAAAGAATTCTTGGGATTTCTCCTGGGGATAAACATATTGACATATCACCAGGATAAAACCACCACATCCCAGCCTTGGAACAATAAAGTACTTTAGATAGACTAAAGGCTTTCTTGTTTTGTTTAGAAGTCTTTTCAGATTTGTCTCAGTTCATGTATTATCTGATTTCCTTCAGTCCCCTCATTAAGTAGTGGAGATAGATGCTGCTGGGAATTTTACTAGAAACTCAGGATGTGGCAGATCCTAACTGTTTTACTTTTCGTTTTTCATAGAATCATAGAATGGTAAGGTTGGAAGGGACCTCAAGGATCACCCAGTTCCAACTCCCTGCCATAGGCAGGGACACCTCCCACTAGTACAGCTCACTCAAGGCCTCCTCCAACCTGGCCTTGAACACTTCCAGGGAGGGAGCAGCCACAACCTCCCTGGGCAACCTGTGCCAGTGTCTCACCACCCTCACTGCAAACAACTTCCTCCTAACATCCAGTCTAAATCTCCCCTCTGCCAGTTTAAACCCATTGCCCCTTGTCCTGTCATTCCCAGACCTTGTCAATAGTCCCTCCCCAGCCTTCTTGTAGGCCCCCTTCAGATACTGGAAGGCTACTCTAAGGTCTCCTGGAAGCCTTCTCTTCTCCAGACTGAAGAGCTCCAACTCTCTCAGTCTGTCTTCATACTGACATTCAAGTATGAAGGAAGCAAAGACATGGACATTCAGCCATGTGATTAGGAGGGCTGGAGCAGAATATGCATGTGTATACAGAATGTATCTGCAAGCCAGGCTGTGATTTACTGCTAGGCTTAAAAATGCTTTAAAGACTTCTAAGCACAGGAAGAAATATGCTGTTAGTAAAGCTTCTGTGTTATCAGCCCAGCTAAATAATGATGTGCAATGTGTCATGTGTAAAGAATATATTAATGCTTGGATAAATATTTTCCTAATGTCTGCTTGGTTGATATCTCCTTGGCATATAACCAGGGGATAGTAAATAACACTCACAACTCTGTTTACTTAAGGTCTATTTTCTTTCTTGTCTTTTACATTGGCAATAATTTTGGGGGCTACAGGGGAGGAAAAAAAAAAAAACCAAACCCAAAAACCCACAGAGGGAACTGGGACCTTATAAAATGTTTGTTTTCCTTACAAATTTCACGAGAAATAAACAGTTTATGCTTTGGCATTTCACTGCCATGGAAATGTTGGATGATTTTGTGTGACCGCCAAAGTGTTTAATGTGTAGCCAAGCAGTAGCATTATAGAGAGTGGGAGGGGAGGGAAATGAGAAACTGAAGGAACACAATGAAAAAAAAAAAAAAAAAAAACCAACCCACACAAATGAGTCCACTTTACCTCGTAGCTCCTAGCATGTTATTTTTCCTTGCTTGTGGGCATGACTTAATGCTGGTTACTCCCCTTGGCTTCAAACCGCGTTCATTTTAATCATCTATTTTGACAACCTCTTTCCCCCTCAGGCTCATCAGTAATTGAATTTGTCATGCAATCCTTGCCTCCCCTGAAACTGTTTGTATGGGAGAAATGCTGGGAAGCAACTGGAACCAGGTTAGTTTTTGTAGTTAGGCCCTTCCAGTCCCATCTTTGGAGCTGAAATGCTTGGTATTGTCTGGTTACCTCATAAATGTTGCTGTTGTGCTTCCAAATCTTACCTGATGCCTTCACACAGGACTCAATGACTTTCTAGTTCAGATTCCTACCAACTCCTGCCCTTCTCTTCTGTCTTCCATGTCACAGGCTGGACAGACTCTTAAATGTATTTGAGATTAAAATTCTCCCTGCACTCCCCAAATTCAGCATTCCAGCAAAATTCTGTCATGTTTCACTTTGTTATGCACTGAGAGATGTCAGTAGGACACATGGAGTGGACTGTAGAGTGAACTGTGGAGTCTCCCAAGAATCAAAGAATCACAGAATCATAGATTAGCTCAGGTTGGAAGGGACTTTTTAGAGACCATGTACTTCAACATTTCTGCCATGGGCAGGGATGTCTCTCAACTGGACTCAGCTGAAAAGGCCTCATCCAGCCTGGCCTTGAACAAACCCAGGGAGGAGGTGTCCACAACCTCTCTGGGCAACCTATTCCAGAGTCTCACCACACTCATACTGAAGAACTTCCTAAGATCCAGTCTAAACCTACTCTCCCTCAGCTTCAAAACATTTCCCCTTGTCCTGTTGCTAGACACCGTTATGAAAAGTCCCTCTCTAACCTTCCTGTAGGATCCCTTCAAGTATTGGAAGACAGCTCTAAGGTCCCCCTGGAGACTTTGCTAAGCTGAACAACTCTAGCTCCCTCAGCCTATCCTCATAGCAAGGATGCAGACCTGAAATACTGTATTTTTATCAGGTATAGAAGCATGAGAGAAATTGATACATGATGTTTAGTGAGGCCCCTGCTGTGATTTGTGCACATGGTCAAGGAGTAACTTCAGAATAGTGTTACTTCATTTTTCTCACTCTAAATGTCCTTAAGCCTGTCAGTCTCAAACAGCTTTACTCTTACCAAAGGATAATTCTTGCTTTTATTCTTAACAAAGGAAAAGAATACTTTTTAAAAAACAACCCAAAGGCAAGTTCCAATGCAGGCAAAACTTTTCTTTATAAAATAAATCTTCTTTCTTTCTGATTTGACAATAAGAAATTAAATCCTTCTCATACCCAAAATAATGCTTATTTGATTTTTAATGTTTCTGTTGCTTCATTTGAGCGGTTCTACTCTGCAAGATCAAGCTAGTGCTATTAGGCATGGAATCATAGAATCATAGAATCAACCAGGTTGGAAGAGACCTCCAAGTTCATCCAAGCTCATCCAGTCCAACCTAGCTCCCAGCCCTAGCCAACCAACCAGGCCATGGCACTAAGTGACTCATCCAGTTTTGCCTCGAACATCTCCAGGGACAGCGACTCCAGCACCTCCCTGGGCAGCCCATTCCAATGCCAACCACTCTCCTTGTGAAGAACTTCCTCCTAACATCCAGCCTAGACCTCCCCTGGCACAACTTGAGCCTGTGTCCCCTCATTCTGTTGCTGGTTGCCTAGGAGAAGACACTGACCTTCACCTGGCTACAACCTCCTTTCAGGTAGTTGTAGGCAGCAATGAGGTCTGCCCTGAGCCTCCTCTTCTGCAGGCTGCTCCCTCAGCCTCTCCTCGCAGGGCTGTGCTCCAGGTCCCTCACCAGTTTTGTCATCCTTCCCTGGACACAATCCAGTACCTCCAGCATGGGAGGGGTTTAACATAAGAACACTCATCTTGTTCCTCTAGCATAAGTGGAGCCATTGTGTTGTGTTCATCTCCTCAAAAGCACTGTGTCAACATGTCTCTTTGACAAAAGTGTTCAGGGTATCTAGATAACACATGTCAAGTGTTTGACACACCACCTTGTTATCTCAACTGGCCAAACACTAAAGATAAACAGTGTCATGGAAGTGCACACTTGCTTTAGACAAGGTTTGTGATCAACTCAAATTTACAACCTTTATATGAGGCTGCAGCATAAACAAAAATATGGCAACCTTACATTGTCTACATTGCAAAGATAATCTGTAGGGAAAGTTGCAATATAAAATCAAAAGTGTTACACTTAGGAAGTCAACATAGTTCCCAGCAACCTCTGCAAAAGTTGCTGCCTCTCTCTACTGGATCATAGAAACACAGAACTTAAGGGACTGGAAGGGACCTCAAAAGCTCATCCAGTCCAACCCCCCTGCCAGAGCAAGATCACCTATATCAGATCACACAGGAACGTGTCCAGGAGGGTTTTGAATATCTTCAGAGGGGTAGACTCCACAGCTCCCCTGGGCAGCCTGTTCCAGTACTTGGTCACCTTCACAGGGAAAAAAAATCTCCTCCTCATGTTTAAATGAAACTTCCTGTGTCTCAGCTTCCACCCATTGCCCCTTGTGCTGTCATTGGGCATCACCCCTCAGAGCCTGGCTCCAGCCTCCTGGCACTCACCATGCACACATTGATAAACATTACTGAGGTCACCTCTCAGTCTCCTCTTCTCCAAGCAGCACAGCCCCAGCTCCCTGAAGTCCCTTCTCAAAAGAGAGCTGTTCCACTCACTTAATCATCTCTGTGGCTCTGTGCTGGACTCTCTCAAGCAGTTCTATGTCCCTCTTGAACTGAGGGGCCCAGAACTGGACACAGTACTCCAGATGTGGCCTCACCAGAGCAGAGTAGAGGAGCAGGAGAACCTCTCTGGACCTACTAACCACAGCCCTTCTAATACACCCCAGAATGCCTCAGTGCCGAGAGAACACTTAACTAGTGTTGCAACTAAATGCTGCTGAAGTATTTGTTTTGCTTTCTAAAGGTACATGCTTCCTAAAATATGTGTCTAAAACCCATCAAAGTCAATTTGTTGGGTTGTTTTCAATAGATTCTTTGCTTTGAACAGCAAACATCTCCCTCCCCTGTTTGGCCCCTCCTCAGAAACAACTCATTTTTTAATTTGCCTTGTCAGACTAGAAAGGAAATAACTTTGAAACCTCCAAAACTCTGCAGTTTCACTGATGAGTCACAGAATTCAGTGGTGGGCTGAAGAGGTCACTTTTCCTGCAGCAGTTCAATCCAGAGTAGATGAGAAATCAAACTACTTACAACAATGCCATCGTAAAGTAGATAAATATTTCCAGCTAGAGGGTTCCAATTGGATATATTATTTTATCTCTCTTTCTTATATGCAGATGATGTGAGAGCCTTGCATATGAAGGATCTAATAGCAGGGAGAAAGTGGTAGAAAATGAAGATTACTTTCCTTTTCTTCTATCTTGACCTCTCAGGGAGAAGTTAATTTTGGCTGTGTTCAGTCTGAGTTCACAGAAAGGAGAACACTAAAAAGTTTACATCTTATAAAAGTCTGTTGCCGAATTAAATGGAAAGGAGCAGCAAAAATATATTAATAATAAAGATCAACTTCAAATCAGGGGAGATGCTAACATCCTCCCCAGAGTTCAGCTCTCACCCCTTTGGCATCTGTATTTGCCAGCTCATTAGGAAAAGTCTTCTCAACATTTCTGTCTAATATAAGTGGACAAATGTTGTTTCTCCACAAAAGGAAGTGGTATGAAGAAAGCCTGTCACAATCAGTTTGACATTTTATTTTGTTACATTTTATGCTTATTGACTATTTTTTCCTTCCCACAATTAGAGTCAGTGAGATAGAAATGAGTCCCTTGGTGACAAGGAAACAGAGATTATGCTTGCAGGCATAGACCCTGGGCTACAGTCTCAGAAAGCTTTGCTGGGGTCCAGGTTTGACAAGTCAGCATTGCATCTATCTTTTATGTGCTGGCAACAGTCCTTTTTATTTAGGACAAACTGAGTACTGAGAAGGCAGAAATAGATACAGCGTAGAAAGGCATGGCCAAATGGTATGTGTACACTGGGATGTGAAATGCCTGAAGTCTGTGGGGTCCCATAGTTATAACTGTCAGGAAGCCCAACAGAAAGTCAGCCAGCCCTGCTCTGAAGGCCCTACTTCTTGGCCTACTTGCAGGAAACTTTGGGTGAGGTTTATGGACTCGGTTTTACAGGAGGTCAACTGAGATGCTTACAAGTCCCCAATGGCCTTGAGATGCAGCAGAGGAGGACTGGGTCTAGTTCCCATGGCTCTGCTTATTGCCTGTTCTGGAAATTAAATCCAGAAGCTTCCAGAGCAATGTGAGCAATAGATGTCTTTTAACTTCTGTCTAGCCTGGATAAACATTCACTGGGAGGCTTGCCTTTACTGCAGTTCCCAGAACTTGGATACATCTGCATCCAAGTGGAAACCAAAGAGGATTTCCCAATTCAGATGAGCAGGGAGGTTGTCCAATGCACACTGAGTACTGATCTGAATCTCACATTGCTCATGTATCTAATTACCCCCCAAAGTCACTCCCATCTATCTATTCCCTGTCACTTTCATTCAGCCTCTTCACTAGCACTGCCTCCTGTGCCTGAGCACAGCCTCACTGAGGTCACTGTTCTGCATTAGCAGTCTGCTGGAGTGTAATGGTCTAGTCCAAAGCCCATCAAAAGCAAAACATGGATTCCCATGGGCTCACCAGGGCTTTGAGGTAACTTACAACCATATGGTCCACTCTTCCCTCTGCAGCAAGCTGCTGCAGTAAAGCAGCAAGATGGAGCTAGTTTGGAAATTGCAGCTAGCTGTGACTGACACGAGCTCACCTCAGTGGTAAATGAAGGTAATTGGCAGAATCACTGCTGCAAAATTCACTGCCTGGTTCCTGTCAAGGTGAGCTAAGCTGCTAAGCCAAACTGTCCCCCTGCACCTTCATGCAGACTGCTTTATGTTGCAGAACGAAAGGGCGGTTAAATAAACAGCCCTCATCTACTTCAGTAGCAGCACATAGCAGGAGAGCCACGGGTCTGCTCCTTACAAGATCACACTTGCTCTCATGAATGATGTCTCACAGATGACATGCATATGTCTTCTGGTGAATCAGCCCCAGAGGGCAGCAGCTGGGCACTTCTCTGCAGGACAGATGTGAGATGATGCTCTCCTGCGCTCCAGTCATGGCTAGGGGGCTGAGGAGAAGAGCCTGCAGCAGCCTGTGCAGTGTGGCTGGCCAGCATGCCTGGGAGCAGGGCTGGGACAGTAGGCAGAACATCAGAGCTCTGTGTGTGTGTATCCGGAACAGGACATGCGGAACCAGAGTTAAGGCAGTACAGTGTGTGGCCTGTATCAGGAATAGTGTGACCAGCACGACCAGGGAAGTCCTTCTGTCCCTGTACTCAGCACTGGTTAGGCCATTCCTTGAGTCCTGTGCCCAGTTCTGGGCCCCTCAATTTAAGAAAGTTGTTGAGTTGCTTGAATGTGTCCAGAGAAGGGCACCAAGGCTGATGAGGGGACTGGAGCACAGCCCTGTGAGGAAAGGCTGAGGGAGCTGGGAGTGTGCAGCTTGCAGAAGGGGAGGCTCAGAGCAGACCTCATTGCTACAATTACCTGAAAGGAGGTTGTAGCCAGGTGGGGTTGATATCTTCTCCCAGGCAACCATCAACAGAACAAGGGGACACATTCTCAAACACTGTCAGGGCAGGTTTAGGCTGGATGTTATGAAGAAGTTCT
>VWZE01019649.1:10420-24176 GCA_013396675.1 Eubucco bourcierii
CTTTTTAGGGTAATTATGTCTTCAGCTGGAAATTTTGACATTTGTGATCTCTCCCTTTGATCACTGCTATTAATATCTCTGTACCAGATATGACTTGCTGAGAGTTAACTAATTGATGGGGGAGGGGAGGAAATCCTGATTAGAGTTGCAAGAGTTTTCCCTTCTTTGTTTCAGCTGAAGTGAGGAGGTTGCACTGAACAGGATCATTACCTTTCCAGTTAGTAGAATCACAGAATCATAGAAACATAGAATGGTAAGGTTGGAAGGGACCTCAAGGATCATCTAGGTCCAACCCCCTGCCATAGGCAGGGACACCTCCCACTAGCACAGTTCACTCAAGGCCTCCTCCAACCTGACCTTGAACACCTCCAGGGAGGGAGCAGCCACAACCTCCCTGGGCAACCTGTGCCAGTGCCTCACCACCCTCACTGGAAAGAACTTAGGCTACTGTCTTGCTGTCATGGCTAATAAAGCAGTGTTTGACTTTGGGAAATTCAGTCCAAATGACAAACCTTTGGCTGTAGGCTGTAGGAGAGGGGAATTGGAACTAGATTATCTCTGAGGTCTCCTCCAACCCAAACCATTCTATGATTCTATGATCAATGAAAGCAGAATTGAAACTAGATTATCTCTGAGGTCT
This sequence comes from Eubucco bourcierii, assembly GCA_013396675.1. NCBI lineage: Eukaryota > Metazoa > Chordata > Aves > Piciformes > Ramphastidae > Eubucco > Eubucco bourcierii. Next base: position 11,061 of record VWZE01019649.1, read on the forward strand.
CCTCCAACTCAAACCATTCTATGACCAATGAAAGGAGAATTGGAACTAGATTATTTCTGAGGTCTCCTCCAACCCAAACCATTCTATGATTCTATGACCAAGGAGAGGGGAATTGGAACTGGATTATCTCTGAGGTCTCCTCCAACTCAAACCATTCTATGATTCTATGACCAATGAAAGGAGAATTGGACTCCAATTACCTCTGAGGTCTCCTCCAACCCAAACCATTCTATAACCAATGAAAGGAGAATTGGAACTAGATTATCTCTGAGGTCTCCTCCAACCCAAACCATTCTATGACTCTGAGACCAAGGAACTTGGTCAGTTTCAGACAGCAAGTCCTTGGCTGAAGTGGGTCTCTTACCCACACATCATTTTGCTCCAAATTATGGTCCAGGCTGACCTGCTGTCAGAAACCCTTCCTTCTTCAGTTTGCACTTCTCTTCCACATCCAACCTGCAGTTCTGTTTAGTGTATTATCACCTCTTCTGATGTGTGGTTTTGCAGAGCATTGTCTACCCCGGGCAGCTAATTAGATTTTTGGTCACTTCATTGAGAATCACAGAATTGTCAGGCTGGAAAGGACCCCAAGGATCATCTAATTCCAGCCCCCCTGACATGGGCAGAGATGGCTCACACTGGATCAGATTGTTCAGGTTGCTCCAGCCTGGTCTTAAAAAGATGCAAGCATTGAAGAAGAAATATTAAGAAGCTGCTTCTCAAACAGAAGCACCATTGTAGGAAACTCTCTTGAAGAAGATGACATTATAAAAGTGCCAGCATTTACATTGGTTAGACAATTAACTAAACCTTTATTTGCTCTTCCCATACACAAATTAAACCACATCTGTTAGGGCCTTCAAACCTTGAGTCTCACAGATGAGTCCTGCTCCTGCTTGAATGCAATTTGCATGCAGTAGACACACTGCCATCACATAAAATACCCCATTCCTTGTCTGCTTCAAATATTCCTCTTGAGGAGTAGAACATTCCCTGACTAGCTTGAACAAGCAGTCTTCCTCCCCTGACCATGCTAGTGGGAAAGCCTCTATGAAGATGACCTCCCCATGAATGTTATGCTCCTCCCTACAACTCTGCACCTCAGTTTTATCCTCCTTGCAGATAAGGAGACACAAATTTGTATTTCCTACTGTTCATCCTCCACTTTGAAGCAAACAAGAATTGACTCATAGAATCACAGAATGGTAGGAAGGGAACTCTGGAGATGTGTGATGGTTTGGGAGTTCTCTGCCCCACCCCCACCCCACTTTGTAAAATCCCCCAGACTAGACTCAGCTTGCTGGAAGTTAAGGACCGAAGCTCTATTTACAGCTCAGCACAATGTACAAGCAGAGATAGACACAACAGACAGGAATAGTTACAGACATAGACAAGTTAAAGGTAACACAGAAACACAACTCCCCTCCCAGAAATCAGACACCCCAGGAGGGGCTCCCAACCNATATTTGTTTTGTGTTCTTTTCTTAAACATCTCAGCAAGCCTATGAGTGAAGTAGACATCACCATTGTTTTCTTCTCACAGTCTATAACATAATTTTCTTCATTAAAATATTTCAGTTAGCCTCAAACAAGATCATCTAGTCCAACCCCCTTGCTGAAGCAGGATTTCCTAGATCTGCTCACCCAGGATCACAATCATAGAATCACAGAACCATAGAATGGTGAGGTTGAAAGTGACCTCAAGGATCATCTAGTTCCAACCCCCTGCCATAGGCAGGGACACCTCCCACTAGCACAGCTCACTCAAGGCCTCCTCCAACCTGGCCTTGAACACCTCCAGGGAGGGAGCAGCCACAACCTCCCTGGGCAACCTGTGCCAGTGCCTCACCACCCTCACTGCAAACAACTTCCTCCTAACATCCAGTTTCAATCTCCCCTCTGCCAGTTTAAATCCATTGCCCCTTGTCCTGTCATTGCAAGCCCTTGTCAATAGTCCCTCCCAATGTGCAGGTGGGGTTTGAAACGCCTCCAGAGAAGGAGACTGCACAACCTCTCTGAGCAGCCTGCTTCAGGACTCCAGCACACTCAAAGTAAAGAAGTTTGCCCTTCTGTTCAAGTGAAACCTCCTGTGTTCTAGTTGTACCCACAGTCCCTTGTCCCATCAAGGCAAGGCAACTACTGCCATAAGCCCACATACTCATAAGTATCCTAACATGCATATAAATGGAGAATAAAAATGATTTATCAGCAGCAGAAGTGTCAAGAGTATGTGAACTGGGTAGCTGTAGCATGGCATATCCTTTGGCTACCACCAGGTTTTATTACTTTTTTTATGATTATTTCTTTTTTATGATTGAAACATCAGTTTCTTAATAGAAGTTATGCACCATGGATTCAGTTACTTATTCTCACACCCAGGAAAATTACCTTCTTCCTTTACTCCCCTCCTCCCAAAGCTGACAGTAAAAAAGATGGAATTAGTAAAGAGAGAGTTCAAGGAGAAAAAAAAATAGAGCCTGTTTCTTAGGGTGAGGCAAGGAGATGGCTGTGGTCAGTGTCAGATCAAAGAGAGACCTCTGCTATGAAAGGTCAGAGAATCATAGAATTGTTTGGTTGGAAAAGATCTTTAAGGTCACCCAGTCCAACTGTTCTCTAACTCTGCCAAGGGTGGTGCTAAACCATGGCCCCCAGCACCACATCTCTGTCTCTCTGAAACACCTCCAGGGGTGAGGATTCACCCACCTCCCTGGGTAGTCTATCCCAGTGTTTGAGAACCCTTTCAATGAAGACATTTCTTCTCATGTCCAACCTAAACCTGCCCTGGTGCAACTTGGGGCTCTTTCCTCTTGTCCTGTCACTTGGCACTAGGGAGAAGAGACCAACACCTACCTGGCTGCAACGCCCTCTCAGGCAGTTGTAGAGAGTAATGAGGCCTCCCTTCAGCCTTCTCTTGTCCAGACCAAACACCTCCCAGTTCCCTCAGCTGCTCTTCACCAGAGTTGTTCTCCAGACCCTTCACCAGCTCTGTTGCCCTTCTCCAGACACTTCAGCACCTCAGTGTCTCCTTCAGGGGTCAGTGCTGGGATCAGTGCTGTTTAACATCTTTGTCAGTGACATGAAGAGAGGAATTGAGTGCACCCTCAGCAGGTTTGCAGATGACACCAAGCTGTGTGGCACAGCTGACTTGCTAGAGGGTAGGGATCCATCCAGAAGGACCTGGACAGGCTGGAGAGGTGGGCCCAGGCCAATCTCATGAAATTCAACAAGACCAAGGGTAAGATCCTGCACCTGGTTAGGCACAATCCCAAGCAAAAATACAGGCTGGGTGGGGAATGGTTCAGGAAAAGGACCTTGGAGTCTGGGTTGATGAAAAGCTCAACATGAGCCTGCAGTGTGCACATGCAGCCCAGACAGCAACCAAGTCCTGGGCTGCATCAAGAGAAGCGTGGCCAGCAGGGCAAGGGAGGGGATTCTGCCACTTTACTCTGCTCTTCTCAGACCCCACCTGGAGTCCTGTGTGCAGTTCTGGAGCCCTCAGTACAGGAAGGACATGGAAGTGTTGGAGCGGGTCCAGAGGAGGCCACCAAGATGCTCAGAGGGCTGCAGCAGCTCTGCTATAAGGACAGGCTGAGAGAGTTGGGGGTCTGCAGGTTGGAGAGGAGAAGGCTTTGATGGGACCTGATAGCAGCCTTCCAGTATCTGAAGGGGTCCTACAGGAAGGCTGGGGAAGGATTATTTACAAGGTCCTGCAACGACAGGACAAGGGGCAATGGGTTTGAACTGACAGAGGGGAGATTGAAACTGGATGTTAGGAGGAAGTTCTTTACAGTGAGGTTGGTGAGACACTGGCACAGGTTGCCCAGGGAGGTTGTGGCTGCTCCCTCCCTGAAGGTGTTCAAGGCCAGGTTGGAGGAGGCCTTGAGTGACTTGTGCTAGTGGGAGGTGTCCCTGCCTATGGCAGGAGGTTGGAACTAGATGATCCTTGAGGTCCCTTCCAACCTTACCATTCTATGATTCTATAACACCTAAAACTGAACCCAGTATTTTCAACAAATGCAGAATGACCAATCTGTGCCTCACCTGCACAGGATCCCAAGGGGTTCTTTCAGGACTCATCAGTACATTTTCACAGCAGCAGCAGGGTGAAGGTCTGCCTTCATTCCTGTAATCACTGCCTTGGTGCTGCTTAGCAATGCTTCTACTTTGATAGGAGGCCAATCACCCTCATTAGATGTCAGAGCCAGACAGCAGAGTGCTTCTGTTTGAAGGATGATTTAGAGTCTGAGAGCTGGAGAGAGCACTCCTGAAGCAAAGGGATGCCCCCTTTGGAAATTCAGCGACTGACAGCTGTTAGAGCATCATTAAGCACAAGCAAGGGCTCAGGCCCTTCTTGCAAAGTTCACTGCTGTACACAGAATTGGCTCACATAAAGGAGGAGTTGAAAGGAGAGGTTGCCTGCTGCAGCAGGGGCTGCTGATCCCCTGTGAGGACGCTGGACTGAAGCCAAAGGTGTCAGTGGTGACCTTCCAGGAGCATCATCCAATTAATCTCTACAGCGGAGACTTTCAAATGCCAGCCAGATCTCAGCCATGGGGGCATGCCAAAAATGTTCTGTGCTTCTTCCTGAGCTAACCCTGGTGTACAGGCAGTATCTGCTGTTTGATGAGAGTGAGGGAGCCCTGTCTTTGTGCCTTGGGAAACAAGCAATTGTTAAATGTGAAATGTTATTGACAAGCCAGTGATGAGATTGATGTTCATGCACAGAGTTCCAGTTACCAGAGGTGATTGAATTGTCTGCTTTGTTCTTCTGTGTACCTAGTGAACCTAGCAAAAGATGAACTGCAAGGCTAGAAAGGGGAAAGATTACTGACACAAGAGATTCAGCTGGCTGCCAGAGTGACTGCCTCTCTGATAGGAAGCAGGAGTGGGACAGTACTTGAGAGACTTCCCATGTGCAGGAACCAAGAGTGACTGCATTTTTCTTTTTTTAATTGAGATTAAAAAAAAACAACCTGAAGAGAGAAGACTAGAACAAGATATTTAAGGAAATCAGGACCCAGCCTTACCAGAGGCTAAGAGATGGGGACAGAAGAGGCTGCAATGAATTATTAAGGTCGGAAATGACCTCTAAGACGAAGTCCAACCATCAACCCAACACCACTGTGGCTGCTAACCATGTCCTGAAGGGCCATGGCTACACAATTTTTTACCACCTCCAACTCATGTATCATTAACAAGTTCCTCATAACAAGCTTCTATCAGCAATCCACAAAACATCTTCCTCTACAGAAAGAAGGAAACCCAATCAGTATGTGCACTGGATGGAGACAAACAGGCAAGTGCAGCCCTGGCAGCAAGCAATCAGGGTGAGGACTAGGTGACAGATGAAGGATTTCATAGAATCATAGAATGGTAAGGTTGGAAGGGTCCTCAAGGATCATCCAGTTCCAACCACCTGCCATCAGCAGGGACACCTCCCACTAGTACAGGTCGCTCAAGGTCTCATCCAACCTGGCCTTGAACACCTCCAGGGAGGGAGCAGCCACAACCTCCCTGGGCAACCTGTTCCAGTGTCTCTCCACCCTCACTGCTAAGAGCTTCCACCTAATATCCAGTCTAAATCTCTCCTCTGCCAGTTCAAACCCATTGCCCCTTGTCCTGGCATTGCAAGACCTTGTCAATAGTCCCTCCTCAGCCTTCCTGTAGCCCCTTTCCGACACTGGAAGGCTACTCTAAGGTCTCCTGGAAGCCTTCTCTTCTCCAGCCTGCAGAACCCAAACTCTCTCAGCCTGTCCTCACAGCAGAGCTGCTCCAGCCCTCTGAGCATCTTCATGGCCTCCTCTGGACCCGCTCCAACACTTCCATGTCCTTCCTGTGCTGAGGGCTCCAGAACTGCACACAGGACTCCAGGTGGGGTCTGAGGAGAGCAAAGTGGCAGAATCTCCTCCCTTGCCCTGCTGGCCACGCTGCACTTGATGCAGCCCAAGACTCAGTTGCTGTCTGGGCTGCTTGTGCACACTTTGGTACAGTTGACTCCCATTCAGTTTCCTGAAGGGTCTGAAAGAGCCCCACAGTCTGACAACCCAGTGATGAGCAAGCTCCAGATGAAAGCAGCTGGAGCAGAGGCATCTCCCCTTGCTCCAGCTGAGACATCTGCTCAGCTTCCAGTCCTTGCTCACTTCTAGGGGTGGGCTCAAACAGGACATTTGGTAAAACTCCTTTTTTTCTTTCCACTCAAGGGAAATAACTATGAGTAAAATTCTCTTAGAAAGGAGAAATAAACCCAAAACTCCATCCCTCAATAAGCCACAGTGCTTTCTGAGGACAACCTAGCATCACTGAAGGCCTCATTCTCAACCTGAGTGGTCTAAAATCACTTCTACCTCTTAAGAAACTTGTCAATACGGATGCAGCAGAAGCAGTCCTTTTCTACTTCAATGTAAACTGAAGAAAATATTTCATCACCAAGCTAAAAATGCTGTGTCATTAGCAATAAAGTACTAAAGAGATGAAATACTGAGGTGCATGAAGAACAAACATTAGCATTGTAGAGCTACCCCACTCCAAGCTCAAGCAACTACCACACTCAATTATCTAACCTGGCATTACCTAGGCCCTAATTCTCTTTAGAAATAATTAGATGTATTAACCTAATTTAAAGATTTACTACATTCTTTTTTTGTTTCCAACAGGAATAATTTAGGTCAATGTCTTTGATAATCTGATGTCATTCACAACTAAGATTAATCTTTAGAGAGACAAAGTTCTTTGCAGGGGGTTGGAAATCGATGATGTTTGAGGTCCCTTCCAACCTTACCATTCTATGATTCTATCACTACACATATGAAGCTGTAATTAGCAGTAAGCTTCTGTTGAAGTCAGTTTTCCCATAGCTTTTCAGGCCACTCTTTTTGATGAATTACAGTTGAAAAAAAAAAGTAAATTCAATTTTCAAGATACAGATAGCAGAGCTGTGGGAATGAAGTCTTTGGAAGTAAACACAGCACACAAAAAATGCACATTCAGTTGTGGATTTCAGGTTGTTCTGGCTTTCAAGGCATCTCTTCACAGAACCACACAGAATCACAGAAACATGCAGGTTGGCAAAGCTCCTCAGGATCACCAAGTCCAACCTAGAACCCTATTCTACAAGATTCACCCTAAACCATATCCCTAAGCACCACATCCAAAAGACCCTTAAACACATGCAGGGTGGGTGACGCCACCACCTCCCTGGGCAGCTCATCACTCAGAGGCAGCTCTTCACTCAGAGGCAGCTCTTCACTCAGAGGCATTAAGACCTTGCTTGTTTAAAACTGATTTAAAAAAAAAAAAAATAATTAAGATTTTGTTCACCTCAGGAAGAAGGGACTAGAATACAAATGCCATTTGCAAAGGACACAAGGTGGAACAAGTGGTCAACACCAAGGAGTAATGTACAGAACTCATGACCTTGAGAACAAGAGTATTAAAAGTGCAACCGGATCTAGTGTGAGGTGTCCCTGTCCATGGTAGGGGGGGTTGGAACTAGGTTGTAGGAACAATAACCTAGTAGTTGTAGGCTGGGGAGGGATTATTTACAAGGTCTTGCAATGACAGGACAAGGGACAATGGGTTTGAACTGGCAGAGGGAAGATTGAAACTGGATGTTAGGAGAAAATTCTTTCCAGTGAGGGTGGTGAGACACTGGCACAGGTTGCCCAGGGAGGTTGTGGCTGCTCCCTCCCTGGAGGTGTTCAAGACCAGGTTGGAGGAGGCCTTGAGTGAGCTGTGCTAGTGGGAGGTGTCGCTGCCTGTGGCAGGGGATTGGAAGTAGATGATCCTTGAGGTCCCTTCCAACCTTACCATTCTAACTAGGTTGGAACTAGGAGTAGGAACTAGGAACATCCCTGCCAACCTTGACAATTGTATGACTCTAAGTGTCCTGGTCATGTCCATAGGGAACAGAAACAGGGTTGGGTTGGGCTTGGGTTTTTTTGCCACAGACTATGAGCTTCCTGTCTGTAAGTGCTAATGAATGAGGCAGAGGTAGGTGTCATCAGTCAATCAGGAGCTGACTGCGAGCTATCAGTGCGATGCAGACATGAAGACGACAATTGTAATTCTAGATTGTATCAGGCAATATATTTTCCATAGAGACAGGGAGTAATTAATGTCACTTTACAAGGGGCTGCTAAAACTTCGTTTGTTATACTCTGCATAATCCTGGCAGATGATGTTGAAGAAAGATGAAGGCAGGAAAAGATATGAAGATGATCAGAGGAACCAGCAGCTAACTACTGAGAGCAATCAGCAGGTCGTTTAACCTTCTGAAACTACAGCTGTGAGGGGTGAAATGTTATCTGCCTGGCAACACAGCAGTGAAGTACAGACCAGGCAAGAAAGTTATTTAAGCCCATGGCAGGGGGTTGGAACTAGATCCTGTGGGTCCCTTCCAGCCCTGACAATTCTATGATTCTATGATACTGTGCTGGTTTGAGGCTAATTGGAATATTGTAATGAAAAAATACATTATAGGCTGTGAAAAAGCAAACAATAGTGAGGTCTGCTTCACCCATAGGCTCACTGAGATGTGTAAGAACAAGAACACAAATATAGCTAAGATATTAGAGAGAGTCTGTGTCTCTCTAGCTGCTGTGTCTGCTGGCCTCTCTGAGGAGCAACCCAACCAACCACTCTGCTTCTAACCCTCCTTGCCCATCCTCCAAACTCACCTTGCACATAAGGCAGACCTTGGAGTAAGGTACAGGGGTGGGGAGAAGGTGGAAGGGTGGCTGGGAGCCCTTCCTGGGGTCTCTGATTTCTGGGAGGGGAGTTGTGTTGCTGTATTACCTTTAACTTGTCTATTTCTGTAACTATTCCTGTCTATAGTGTATATCTCTGCTTGTACATTGTGTTGAGCTGTAAAGAGAGCTTCAGTCCTAAACTTCCAGCTGGCTGAGTCTAGTCTGGGGGATTTTATCATAGTGGTGGTGGGGGTGGGGTGGGTAACTCCCAAACCATCACAGATAGAAGAAAATGATGAGCCTAAACTGATCATGAATAAATGTAAACTAGAAATGAAAACAAGCTTTCTAAATCACTAAAAGAAAGCAAAATTGGTTTCCATAGGATTTTTTGCTAATGGCTGATTAGGCCTCATGACATCTCAGTGTGGGAATGCCACTCATAGTTCTGCTGCTGCTTTCTTTCTCTAAAAATCTGTGCTGAAATGCTGCCATGCCTTCAGCAGAGGCTACAAGGAGCTCTGTAAGAGGAGGAGGAGGAAGGAGCAAGTAGCTAGGAAATTCTGAACTTGGAACTGACCAATCTTTGCTGTGCTCTAACAGCCACTCTCTCTGGCTGCCCAGGGGGCTGCCTCCAAGTAGCTCATCTCAATCTTTCTCTTGCTAGAAGTACTGCACACTGGTCTAATTTCCAGCCTTCAGATGGGAACAGCAGGCCTGCAAGAGCCAGCCTGAAGCAGTGATCCTGTTTCCTTCCAGCAGTCCTCTCCTGCCTCGTGCTAGCACTCAGATGTGTCTGCCTCTGGTGCTGAAGCTGCACAGCTAGCAGGAGCTATGCTCTTGTGCTTCTTGGCCTGTTTAGTTGTGCTGGAGCTGCACAGCTAGCAGGAGCTATGCTCTTGTGCTTGTTGGGTTGCTTGGTTGTTTTTTCTGGGCTAACTTTTTACCTCCTGCATCTCTCCCAGTCTGGTTCATACTGGGATCAGCCAAAACCCAGTGCTGAAAACATGTCCAGGCTGGAGAAGGAAGGGCAAAACAAAAGCAGCCCCTTCCTAGGTACTGCAACCTAAAGTGTGTCTCCCTATACCCAAATGATGCTGCACTGCTAACTTGATCTCTGTCCCACTCCTGCCTCCACAGTAAAGTGCTGAAAATTCTTCCTGCTGGACTTTCAGAAGGGATCAAAGATCTGAAAAGAAAGAAGTTCAGCCTACAATCTGACTGCAGACCATGGATTCCCTCAGTATGAGACTAGTTTCTCTAAACCATTTGCAGCCTCTGCCTGGCTCCAGGCTCCAGAAGAGCAAGAAGGAACAGGAATGACGCAAGGAGCACTTTCTCCACCCTGCTCCCTTGTCATCAGCTGATAATCATTCATGACTCTCTCCTGCCTTTCCTAGGAACACCAAGGAAGTCCTCCTGGCTCAGGACTGCCATCCTAGATGGTATGGGATTTTTTCACATCTGCACAGGTTGATGCCAGGACCCTTTTGATTACTGGAGCATCATTCCCAGAGGGCCTGAGCTCAAACTTCAGACCCAACATTTAAGTGACAGTGAAGCCCATTTCAAGTCACTATGTGGATATCAAGAGTAGTTTCAGCTGTCTGCCTTCATAGTGCCCTTGATGTTACTCACTCTTGGTTCACAGCTCCTTTTTTCGACCATTAACCCCTTTGAGGGGCATCCTAATGATGCCTTCACTGACATCCCTGGGAGCTGAGGTTCCCCCACCATCACAGCAAGCATAAAAGGACCAGACCCCAGAGTGTTAAGATGTTTGCCTTTTGGAAGCTGGCAATGCTCATGTGTTGATATAGGAAGTCCAAAGTTCAGATTTTAGCTTCCAGGTCTGGGCTAAAGGGGAAAATTAAAAAGTGATGAGGAAGTGGCTGTACTCTGACAGCCTCTCTTCTTCACAGCAGTGAGCACAGCAGGGCCCCTCCAGGCACAAGTGACAGAAAGCACTCACTTCTCAGAACCCATGAGCAAACTGCAAAGCTTCATTCCAAGGTATAAAACTTTAACCCTTTAGCCTGCACACATTCTTCAGCCAACAGCCACAAGTTACTCTTCCCTGTCTCCAGATCAGGTCAGAATGAATTGGTCACTTCACCAAATTCCTGAGATTCCTTGGCTATTCTAGGGACTATTCAGGTGTCACTTAGTTCAGGTGGCTGCTACAGAGTGGTTGCCTTAGAGATTGCAGTGGGAGTGTAAGGCTCTTTGGTGGCCTTGGCTTAACAAGTTTAGCTTCCCTCACAAGCAGACTCATACACCTGCCATATTTATTTCCAAAAGAAAAAGTGGCAAGATCTGTTCTACTGAAATAATAAATAAAGCCTTGAGAGGGAAAAAATAAAAATCATCAAAAATTAGGTTAAAGATTTAACAAGTTGGGGGGAAAAGAAAAAAAAAAAAAGGAAAAGGAAAACAGAGAAATGCACTACACTGTGTTTTAAAATCAGCAGAAATATTTTACTTATCTTCAAAATAATTTCTTCAATGTAGAAGTCATGAAGTGATGTCAGCTTTCAGGTTAACATCAGGCTAATCCTCAGCATAGGGAGATTTTGCCCCTTTAGTTTTGGTTTCAGGTAGCAGCCACTGGAAGCTCATTAACCACCCAGGCTACATCCCTGAAGACTGATTTTACTCAATCCATCATTAATCTACCACTCCTTACTGAGCAGAAAGATGACTGAGTCATGACATTGTCTGCACTGACAGGAGACAGCCAGGAGGGATTGTTGTTGCATCTGAGACAAGTGACATGATCTTAAAGGTCTTTTCCAACCAAAACAACACTTTGGTTAATGTGAAGAAAGAACAACTGTGAGGGTAAAGCCTGGGCAAGTGGGAAGGAACCAGAGCTGCTCAGAACTGTATTGGAATTTAAATAAATAAATAGACTGATTAGATTTTTACCTATGGAGTTTTCTTCTGTTTTCTTTATACCTGTAGACTTCAGAAAAGTCCTTTAATCAGACAATTAGCATAGAATCATTTCGGTTGGAAAAGATGATAGAATCTTAGAATGGTAAGGTTGGAAGGGACCTCAAGGATCATCCAGATCAAACCCCCTGCCATAGGCAGGGACACCTCCCACTAGCACAAGTCACTCAAGGCCTCCTCCAACCTGGCCTTAAACACCTCCAGGGAGGAGGCAGCCACAACCTCCCTGGGCAGCCTGTGCCAGTGTCTCACCACCCTCACTGCAAACAACTTCCTCCTAACATCCAGTCTAAACCTCCCCTCTGCCAGTTCAAACCCATTGCCCCTTGTCCTGTCATTACAAGACCTTGTCAATAGTCCCTCCCCAGCCTTCCTGTAGCCCCCTTCAGATACTGGAAGGCTACTCTAAGGTCTCCTGGAAGCCTTCTCTTCTCCAGGCTGCAGAGCCCCAACTCTCTCAGCCTGTCCTCATAGCAGAGCTGCTGCAGCCCTCTGAGCATCTTCGTGGTCTCCTCTGAACCCACTCCAACACTTCCATATCCTTCCTGTGCTGAGGGCTCCAGAACTGCACACAGGACTCCAGCTGGGATCTGAAGAGAGCAGAGTAAAGGGGCAGAATCCCCTCCCTTGCCCTGCTGCCCACACTTCTCTTACTGCAGCCCAACACAGTTGCTGTCTGGGCTGCACTCACACTGCAGCCTCATGTTGAGTTTTTCATCACTCCAGACCCCCAGGGCCTGTTCCTCAGAGCTGCTCTTAGCCATTCCCCAGCCACCCTGGAGTTGTACTTGGGATTGTGCCTACCCAGGTGCTGGACCTTGATCATGAAGTCCAAACATTATCTAACTCTACCAAGTCTGGTGCTCAGACATCATGTGAAGGATAGACCCAGTTCAAACAATTCACAGAATCACACAGGTTGGAAAAGACCTTCAACCTCATTGAGTCCAGCCTATCAACCAACCCTTCTAATTAACTAAAGCATGGCACTAAATGCTTCACCCAGTCTCCTTTTAAACGTCTCCAGTGTTGGTTGCCCAACAAGCAACTGCAAACTTTGCAGCTGATCTTTCATCCACTGTAGCACAGTTTGTGTTGGAAGGGACCTTGAAGTTCACCTCCCCAGGCAGCCCATTCCAATTCCAATTACTCTTTCTGTGAATAATTTCTTTCTAACGTGCAGCCTAAACCTTCCCTGGTGCAATTTGAGGCTGAGTCCTCTTGTTCTGTCCCTGTGTGCCTGGGAGAAGAGATCAGAGAAGAGAATGAGAGGCTGGGACTTCATTCACAGTATCACAGTATCACCAAGGTTGGAAGAGACCTCAAAGATCATCAAGTCCAACCCATTTCCACAGACCTCAAGACCAGACCATGGCACCAAGTGCCACGTCCAAACCTGCCTTGAACACCTCCAGGGACGCTGACTCCACCACCTCCCTGGGCAGCCCATTCCAGCAGTCAATGACTCTCTCAG
>VWZE01019649.1:25391-78493 GCA_013396675.1 Eubucco bourcierii
GAGATTTAGACTGGATGTTAGGAGGAAGTTCTTTACAGTGAGGGTGGTGAGACACTGGAACAGGTCGCCCAGGGACGTTGTGGCTGCTCCCTCCCTGGAGGTGTTCAAGGCCAGATTGGATGAGGCCTTGAGTGACCTGTACTAGTGGGAGGTGTCCCTGCCTATGGCAGGGGGGTGGAACTGGATGATCCTTGAGGTCCCTTCCAACCTTACCATTCTATGATTCTATGATTTCATCTCATTTTTCTTCCCTTATCTGCAGTCAGATTGCATGGACCAGCTGGGGGATACAAATGTCTTCAATTCTTTTGTTCTGTTTTGTTGTTGGTTTTGGTTTTTTGGGTTTTTTTCCCCCAGAAATAGAGCTGATTTCTGTGGACCCAGGATAGAGCAGATTGGAAACGCAAAGAAGGAGGAGCCAGGTTGATAGTTGTGTTGCTATCTCATCAGGGAACTTGTGCAGAGTCAACTTCCATAGACATCCAGCAAAGAGCAGTGCTACTGTTTCCTCTGCACAGGTTGCACACAGTTTAGTAGCTACTAAATAAGAATATTTAATCTCCACCATCTGCATAGGTAATGAAAAGGTTCTAAGTGGCTACCTTCCTGGGCATACCTTTGGGAAACCAGAGGTTTTCTTCCTCTGGCATTTGAATCACAAACCCAAAAACTAGGAGAGAGTTTGGATATAACAATCATAGAATCATAGAATGGTAAGGTTGGAAGGGACCTCAAGGATCATCTAGTTCCAATCCCCTGCCATAGGCAGGGACACCTCCCACTAGTACAGCTCACTCAAGGCCTCATCCAATCTGGCCTTGAACACCTTCAGGGAGGGAGCAGCCACAACCTCCCTGGGCAACCTGTGCCAGTGTCTCACTACCCACACTGTAAAGAACTTCCTCCTAACATCCAGTCTAAATCTCATCTGCCAGTTCAAACCCATTGCCCCTTCTCCTGTCATCGCAGGACCTTGTAAATAATCCTTCCCCAGCCTTCCTGTAGGCCCCCTTCAGATACTGGAAGGCTACTATCAGGTCTCCTGGAAGCCTTCTCTTCTCCAGGCTGCAGAGCCCCAACTCTCTCAGCCTGTCCTCATAGCAGAGCTGCTGCAGCCCTCTGATCATCTTTGTGGTCCTCCTCTGGACCCGCTCCAACACTTCCATGTCCTTCCTGTGCTGAGGGTTCCAGAACTGCACACAGGACTCCAGGTGGGGTCTGAGGAGAGCAGAGTAAAGGGGCACAATCCCCTCCCTTGCCCTGCTGGCCACGCTGCTCTTGATGCAGCCTAGGACTCGGTTGCTGTCTGGGCTGCATGTGCACACTGCAGGCTCATGTTGAGCTTTTCATCAACCCAGACCCCAAGGTCCTTTTCCTCAGGGCTGTTCTCCAGACATTCACCACCCAGCCTGTGTTTGTACTTGGGATTGTGCCTACCCAGGTACAGGACCTTACACTTGGCCTTGTTGAATCTCAGTGCCCTTATGTGAATCGTCTGAGAGCCTTAGGGAGGGAGGGGAGGGGGAAAATGACCATAAGTGATGAGGAAAATACATTTCATAGCTTGTGTTAGTAGACTGCACACCCAAATCTCCTTTACCTTTCAACTAGGCATCTTTTCAATCCAAAAGTTGTTGAACTGATAGAAAGGACTCCTCTTTATTTTGTTTGTCTGTGTCATATAAACAAGCTGAAGAAGTCACAAAGTTTTCAGATTTCTTGGTTTCTGTTTCAGTTAGAACAGAAAAAGGAACTGTGTGGTAAGGTCACTGTGTACAAGCATCCCAGACGTTAAAATAACCTCTGCTGCTGACAAAGATGAGAAACACCATGAGGTGGAATCCTCTAAGGATCAGTTCTTGCCCAGCAGCTATTCCACTAAGAGCAGGTGAAGAAAAGCAAGGGTGAGGAGAAATGTCTAAAGGTAAACATGTCAGACAGGAGTGATTTATAAATACATGTTCATGGTGTTCAGAGGAATTCCTCTATTTCACAGTCCTGTAGATCTGAACTGTTTGTGTCTGTACATTTATGTTCTGTAACTTCTTGACCAGCCTCCCAGTGCTTTAATGACTTTTGCAGGCACAGAACCATAGAATGCACTGAGTTAGAAGGAATTTTAAAGATCACCTAGTCCAGAGAAAGAGGGGAGCACTGGTTCAGGATTTTTTCTAACCACCCCATTCCATAACCCTCTTGACTCTTTATTAAGAATTAAATCTTGCACTAATGCTGTAAGAGATGACACAAACTTCCTGAATATTCAGTTAGGTCAAGATGACTCCTCCCCTGGAGTCCTGTGTGCAGTTCCGGAGCCCTCAGCTCAGGAACTGTTGGAGGGGGTCCAGAGGAGGCCACAAAGATGCTCAGAGGGCTGGAGCAGCTCTGCTGTGAGGACAGGCTGAGAGAGTTGGGGCTGTGCAGAGAGAAGGCTTCCAGGAGACCTTAGAGTAGCCTTTCAGTATCTGAAGGGGGCATACAGGAAGGCTGGGGAGGGACTATTGACAAGGTCTTGCAATGACAGGACAAGGGGCAATGGGTTTGAACTGGCAGAAGGGAGATTTAGACTGGATGTTAGGAGGAAGTCGTTTACAGTGAGGGTGGTGAGACACTGGAACAGTTGCCCAGGGAGGTTGTGGTTGCTCCCTCCCTGGAGGTGTTCAAGGCCAGGTTGGAGGAGGCCTTGAGTGACCTGTGCTAGTGGGAGGTGTCCCTGCCTATGGCAGGGGGTTGGAACTAGATGATCCTTGAGGTCCCTTCCAACCTTACCATGCTATGATTCTACAAGTCCAGATGATTTCTCTGGAATCACTTGTCAGCTGCTGTTGCAGTTCTTACATGACCCAGCTAAGAAGACATATTTTTCTATAAATAACCCCTTTAAATATGTCAGCACTCAGAATTAGGCAATTGGTTTTCAGAAGAAAACTAAGTAGCCAGTAGACGAAATAGTAGTTTGAAGAGTCAGTGTTATTATTACTGATATCTGGATCCCTACCACACACCAGAGTTGCAAGCTTGACGTACAATCTAACATTTAAGTCACCAGAAATAGCTCAGCCTGAGCACAGTTTGCTGCAAAGGTCTTACTGGAGATGTTTTCTTCCCACCATGCACCATGGAAAGCTCTTTCTATGAAACGAAACGCCTGCTCCCCTTGGAGATCTCTGTTTCCTCTCTCTCATGCAGATGGCTTCTCTGCAACTTACATAACTGCAAGACTCTTCAAAAATAATCTTTTAAAGGTGTATCTCCTGTCTCAGCCTTACCTTTGCCTTGCCAGAACAAAACCTGGGAAGCCTGCAGATGACCTGTGTGTTACTGGAAAACTCAAGGTGTTTTTGAAAGTCAGCCATACACCTTCCCCAGCCTGTTTATTGTTCATTGGATTTGAAAAGTTTGGAAGTCACAGGATCACAGGATGCTAGGGGTTGGAAGGTACCTCCATAGGTCATCTAGTCCAAGCCCCCTGCTAGAGCAGGACCATACAATCTAGCTCAGGTCACACAGGAATGCATCCAGACAGGGCTTGAAAGTCTCCAGAGAGGGAAACTCCACAACCTCTCTGGGTAGCCTGTTCCAGTACTCTGGGACCCTTACTACAGGCAAGGAGTTCCTCCCTATGTTGAGCCAGAACGTCCTGTGCTGTAGTTTAAACTCACTACCCCTTGTACTGTGACAGGGCACACATCATTGTCAGCTTTGTCACAAGCATTCCCTAAAAATCAGCTCTTGCAGCACTGTCTCTGCAATACACAAGCAGCTGGAATCAATGTGCTCAGGATGCCAGGGGTTGGAAGGCACCCAAAGGGGTCATCGAGTCCAACCCCCCACTGCCAGAGCAGGACCAGACAATCTAGCTCAGGTCACACAGGAACACATCCAGACAGGCCTTGAAGTGTCCAGAGAAGGAGACTCCACAACCTCTCTGGGCAGCCTGTTGCAGTGCTTTGTGACCCTTATAGTAAAGAAGTTCCCTCTTGTGTTGAGGTGGAACCTCCTGTGCTGCAGCTTCCATCCACTGCTCCTTGTGCTATCACAGGGGGCAAGTAAGCAGATTCTGTCCTCCCCCATCCTGACCCCCAGGCCTCAGTTCACACAGAAATGTGCACCCTCATAGGCAGGTGAATGTGGATCAGTGCTCCTACATGATAGGACATGAGAAGATGGCCTGAAATTGTGCCAGGGGACATTTGGGTTGGAGATGAGGAAAAATTTCTTTGCTGCGAGAGTGTCCAGGCTCTGGAACAGGCTGCCCAGGGAGGTGGTGGAGTCACCATGCCTGCAGGTGTTCAAAAAATGTGTGGACATGGCCCTTGGTGACATGGTTTAGTGGGCATGGTGGTGTTGGGTTGATGGTTGGACTTGATGTCAGAGAGTTTTTCCAATCTTATTTGTTCCATGAACTTCCTGAACTTCATTCTCCCCTGCCAGCTGGGCAGGTCAGATGAGTTGTAACACTGCAACAGACAATGACCATGCAGACAGATCAAAAATTGATCATCTACTTAATGATGAAGATCTGTAAATTCTGCATCTTTACCAGCTTTGAAATGGGCAAAACATCCCAAAACTTACATCCTGCCACTAGCTGTCCCCTCTGCTGACTGTGAGGCTCTCACCATGAGGACTGGGGAGTTAACATCCTGTCATTACCCCTGATAACTCACATGCCTCAGATCTGCTGCTCTTGAGCTCCTCTGCTGCCAGCCACCACGTCTTAGACAGGACACATCTGCCTGTGCCTGTCAGAAGGTACAGAGGTCTGTAAGAAGAAGGAGCTGCAGAGGAACTGTTTGTGTAGGCTACATCTTGGGTTTCTTACTGATAAAAGAAACAACACTCAACAAAGCGTTGAACAAGTCCTGGGGTTGTTGGGTTTTATGAATCTTGCAAAAGTTGGAAAATTAATTTCCTTTAAAAGCCATTTTTGCTTGCTGCTGAGCTAGAAGCCAGCCCTGCTCCCTGAAGATATTGGTTCATCCTCTCTGCCTTCCCCACCACAGGAGGATTAAACTATTTCTCAGTGCAGTGAGCCAAATCATTTTGTTCAGCCAGTGCAGCTCCTCTCTGGGCAGGGGAGCATTGCAGATTTACAGTTTTCATTACCTAAGGCTGGAACTGTTAATGAGGTTTGTGTTGGCTGCAGGGGGTTGAGGGAAGGCAGCACTCCACTTGCATGGCCAGGCTGAAAGGACCCCTCAGAGAAGACCCTGGGTATAACTCCAGAGCCGTGCACGGTTATCTAATTTGCTTGACAGGAGCACTTCTCTCTTCATTCACAACCCATGGGGAAACCTTGGGGCTTTTTCTTACAGCTGCACTTCCTGACCCAGGCTGCACTGGTTGTTGTTTGACCCAGCAGGCAGCTCTTAGACCTGACACTAGGATATGGCCATAGACCTACCAACCCATCAGCCCTGCAGACCCTCTCACATGCACTACCTGCACTAGTGTCCCCTTAAACTGCAGGGGGGAGCAGCCCTTCTTTCCCCTTTTCTTAATTGCCTGAGAAGGAGGAAGGAATCCCTTTAATACAACAATAAAACAGTGTGCTGAGAAGTGAGACATCCCTTCCCAGCCTGGCTCCTCTCTTCATTCCCAAGAGATCACTCCAGCCAAACAGCTGGGAGCTGAGCTCAGTGAGAAACACTCAGTATTCTTCTTGCTGAAGCTGTGCCACCGTGGGAAAGTTACTCCCAGGGTTGGAGTGGGAAGTGCAGGAGAAGCCAACACACATGGCCCACTGGACCTGCAGGGATCTCCCTGTCCTGGTAGCTCTGCAAATCTGCAGCTCCCCATGGATCAGCTGCTGCAGAAACAGAACTCCTCTGGGCTTCAGATGTCTCAGGGTCACAGAGAAATTCCAACAGCTTCATTTGAGCAAAGATGAACGTGGCCTATTGGGAGTGAGTGTGTCAGGCTCCTTTGCACCTAGGGGCATTGTTACAGCCTCATCCTTTTACAGCTGGAGATGAAGATCCCACGCAGCTGTGAGGTCTTGGGCTGCCCCTCTCGTGTGGATGGATGCATCCACTGCTCCCAGTGACCCAAACACACCAGTGGGTCACAGATGCTTAGTTGATATGGCAAAAAGGAGCCTGAAAAGATAAAGTGTTTCCTCCTAGGTAGGAAGGAGTTACTTGTTTGGATGCAGAGCAGCAGCACAGCTCTGTTCAAAGACCACAGCTGAACACAACCTCTGGGCTGTTGATGTAAGCACTAAGAAAAGATTAACTGTTTTATGAAATAATTATATTGGACAGGGTTTTGCCAAACCCATCCAACAATACACTGTATTTAATGTGCCTAATTAAAACTTAAATGGAATAGCAGTGCTGTTTTCTTCTCAGCTTTCCAGAACACAACAGGTCTAAAGGTAATAAAATATTTACTGTTAGTTACTGTGCCTGCCTGAACAGAACAAAAGTGACCATAATTCTTAGTTTATCACACACAGAAAAGAGCCATTTTTACTGAAGAGGGCATTCCTTGAGTGCCAGAGAAGTAACCAGCTTCTTCTCCTGTGTAGTGTAATACACAACCCAAACTTTGCATTCTTGCCTCGCTAGACACAAGGCTCTTTTGGAGCTGAAGATCTGCACACTGAATATTTACACTAAAAGCAACCTTAAAGTGTTCACAGAATGGTAAGGGTTTGAAGGGACCTCTGAAGATAGGTAGGCACAATCCCAAGAACAAATCCAGGCTGGGTGAGGAATGACTGAGAGTAGTCCTGAGGAAAGGGACCTTGGAGTCTGGGTTGATGAAAAGCTCAACATGAGCCTGCAGTGTGCACATGCAGCCCAGACAGCAACAACGTGCTGGGCTGCATCAAGAGCAGTGTGGGTAGAGGGCAAGGGAGGGGATTCTGCCANTGCAGAGAAGAGAAGGCTTTGAGGGGACCTGATAGTAGCCTTCCAGTATCTGAAGAGGGCCTACAGGAAGGCTGGGGAGGGACTATTGACAAGGTCTTGTAATGACAGGACAAGGGGCAATGGGTTTGAACTGGCAGAGGGGAGATTTAGACTGGATGTTAGGAGGAAGTTGTTTGCAGTGAGGGTGGTGAGACACTGGAACAGGTTGCCCAGGGAGGTTGTGGCTGCTCCCTCCCTGGAGGTGTTCAAGGCCAGGTTGGAGGAGGCCTTGAGTGACCTGTGCTAGTGGGAGGTGTCCCTGCCTATGGCAGGGGGTTGGAACTAGGTGATCCTTGAGGTCCCTTCCAACCTTACCATTCTATGATTCTGTAAGATTGAGTTCAACCCTCCTGCCAGAGCAGGATCACCTAAAGCAGATCACATAGGAACACATCCAGGTGTGCTTTGAAGGTCTGCAGAGGAGGAGACTCCACAACCTCTGCGAGCAGTTTGCTCCAGGGCTCCATCACCCTCCAAGTACAGAATTCCCTCCTCATGGAACTTCCTATGCCTAACCTCTTGCTCAGTCACTGGGCACTAATGAGAAGAGTCTGCCCTCATTTTCCTGACTCCCACCCCTTAGCTATTTGTAATTCAGTAAATTGATTCAAAGAGCCCAAAGAAACAAGCTGCAAGGATGGGGACACTGCTAGGAATAGCAGAAGGGACAAGCCCTTGGGAATCCAGGTTGTCTTTCTTTATCCATTTCTAACCTCAAATAGCTGCAAAGTTTGTCCTTCACAGGCTTTGAGCTGTGAAGGGTTTTGCAAGCTGCTATTATTTTAACCTGATGAGTAAGCTACTCAGAGAATTGAAAACCTCCACGGGTTGAGTTTAGGGAGATTTGGGTTTGGTTTTTTCCATATACAACTGACCTTAAAACAAATAAAACATTTAATGTATGTAAGCTAGCTGTGCAGCAAATGTGCTCTTGAGCAAGGCACTGACTGGGCTGAAATGCTGTGAAGTGACTTTTGCTTCAAAGGAGGCAATAGGCCAGCTGTGATCAAGAAGAAAACATGGTTAGATGTGAAAACAGACCAGATACAGCTTCTTGAACACAGGTCTTCGGGAAACGCAGAAAAATACCCAAAACTCCTCTGAGGCATTGTGATTTAACACAGAAACAGATGTTTTATGGTGAGCAGAGAGTTACAGAACATCCTCAAAGGTTAAATTTTCCATAGCCAAAGCATCAGACTTTGCCAAGCTCTGCTACATAGCTCAGACACACACACACACACCAATCACCCAGGTGGGTTAAACTAAAAATGAAGCAGGATGTCACTAGGTTTACAGGGCATAGGAGAGTGAGGCTGAGTGCTGTTTGGAAGTGCCCTTGTGTGATTAGCACTTTGTTTGGCCTTTCACTGATGTGTTCTCTCTCCCTCAGAGTGGAAATAAATTTGGTGAAATGTAATTTTTATTCACAGAATAGGCTTGGGTTTGCTTGCTGAAAGCTCATATCTGGGTTAATTTAAAAAGTCCCTCTGGGTTACACTTTGAAATGAACATTTAATGAAGACAAATATATTCACCCAGCCAGGAAAAAAAAAAAAAACCAACAATATATTTTAATTGCTGTATCTTTGATATTCCTGTTTTCCAGAAGCACTTTGAGTGCATGAAGAATGCCACCAATGCAGCAGACATTGGTATTTCATGCAAAAGTAGATTCAAAATGTTCAGTGCCTGATTAATCAGGCCCCTTTGAAGGTAGTGCAAACATGCCTCTGGGCTGCAACAGATGTTGGCTGAGACCTTAAGAGGGAGTGTAGTACCATGGCCCTTGCTTCCATAAACACATGTACCCAGATGCCAACAGGGCTGCACACCTGAGCTGTATCAAAATGTATTCTGTATCTGTGCATACTGGCACTTCTGTGGGCTTTTATCAAAGAATGGCTCAGGTTGGAAGGAACCTCAGAGATCATCTCCCCCAACCTCCCCACCACGGGCAGGGACACCTCTCAACTAGACTCTGCTGCTCAAAGCCTCATGCAACCTGGCTTTCAACAACCCCAGGGAGGAAGCAGCCACAACCTCCCTGGGCAGCCTATTCCAGAGTCTCACCACCCTCATACTGAAGAACTTCATCCTAAGATCCAGTCTAGCTCTGCTCTCCCTCAGCTTCAAACCATTCCCCCTTGTCTTGTCTCTAGACACCCTTATGAAAAGTCTCTCTGCAGCTTTCCTGTAGGATCCCTTCAGGTAGAGGAAGGCAGCTCTAAGGTCCTGCCAGAGTCTCCTCTTCCCCAGGCTAAACACACTCAGCTTCCTCACGCTATCCTGACAGCAGGGGTACTCCAGCTGCTGGATCATCTTTGTGCCCTCCTCTGGGCTCACTCCTACAGCTCTGTGTCCTCCTTACTCTGGGGACACCAGAATTGGATGCAGTATCTGAGGTGTCAGCAAAGTAGAATAAAGAGGCAGCATCCCCTCTCTTGCCCTGCTGGCCACAATCCTCTTGACGCAGCCCAGGATATGATTTCTCTACACAAGAAGAAACAAGAAGCAGAACCAAGTAAAACCTGCATGCTTCTGCCATGGGAAAACTCATTCCTGACAGATGAGAAATGGAAACTTTAAAATGCTTTCAGCCTATTTCTCTAGTGGGTGGTTTTATTTTTACTTCACATCTTAACTCCACAGCTCATCCACAAGCTAGAGGTCTAAATGACAGGAAACAAGCCTAAAATCCCCTATGCCTTTTCTAATTTCCCCCAATCCCTCTGCAAAGCAGGGCTATTTGTTCCAGCACCAGCAGAAAAAAGAAACACAGCTCTTCAACTGCACCTCTGCTAAAGCTCTTCAATCCAGTTCTCTGATGGGCAGGGTTTGATTCATTACAACACAGAGCTTTGACGCCAACTCCGTGTCATGGGTTAAGGAGTGGACAGGTTGCTCTATTGCTCCAAAAGGGCCAAAGCAATACTGCTCACAGGCAAGGGACTGGAGAATGGTTGGAAAGTTGAAATGGAGAAGCAGTTCACAAGCTACCATGTTACAGGTTGTTTAGTCTTGAGGAGGAGATCTGATCAATGTCTATCGATAGCTGAGGGGTGAGGGTCAAGTGGTTGGGGCCAATCTTTTTTTGCTGGTCAGCAGCAGTAAGTCAAGGAATGATGAATACAAACTGGAACACAGAAGGTTTCATTTCAGCAGGAGGAGAAACTTCTTTACAGTGAAGGTGACAGAGCACTGGAGCAGGCTTGCCCAGAGAGGTTGTGGAGTCTCCTTCTCTGAAGACTTTCAAAAACCCACCTGGATGCATTCCTGTGCAGACTACCCTGGGTCATCCTGCTTTGGCAGGAGGGTTGGAGTCAATGATCTCTGGAGGTACCTTCCAACTTCTAAGGTTCTGTGATTTTACATAGTGGTAAGCATAGTAAAGCATATGTAGAACACACAAATTCATATTCAGCCTTGGCCCAGTCCTGCCACCCAGGCATTAGACCTTCCAAAGCCTTCTACCAACCAAGCCTTAAATGCTCCCTTCACCCCATACCTCCCTGCTCAGGAACCAGTGACACGGTAAGAATTAGCTCTGCCAAGGCCAAGCCAGGTTGTGAGCCTGCCCCATAGCACACCCACAGATAAGGGAGCCTTATCTCCCAGGAAGGGAGAAAGGGAGGAGAAAGGAAGGTACTGACTTCACAGTCAGACTTATAGGGACACAGGATTATAGGAATAAAAGATTATACTTTCCAGTACATCCTCTGGACCTCTCCAGCTTCTGGAGGTCTTCAACTGTGTGGCTCTTAAAGGCATATAGAGGCTCAAAGTGCCACACACCAGAACAAGGCACCAGTTTGTACGTGAGCCATCACTCTGTCTGCACCTGCTCCTTCCACAGCCTGTGCCTTTGTGCTCTTGCTGAAATCCCTCACTACCATGCATGCCCTGAGTCACAATCGTGTTGTCACTCCAATTGTTTCTTCTGGCCCTGCTAGATTAAGGGAATACAAATAGCAAAGCCTATTCACTCACTGGAACCCTGGAAAAAACAGCAAACCAGCAGCATCTCATTGTCTTTTTCATGCAAGACATCCCCATGACCCCAGACAACCATGGCCTCAACCAGTCTACAGCTACCATTAACTGGGTTGATTCTACTGAAGCAGAACTGTTTCAGGTTGGACCAAACTCTGAGTGACTGTAATTTAGCCCAAACAACTCCATCTGCAGCCCAAGCCCTTACAGCTCCTTCTTCCCCTCTCTTCCTCCCATCATGGCACTGGAGCATCACTAAGGCACAGAGTAACAGAATGAAGGGCAAGGGTTTGAAACTACAGGAGGGTAGGTTTAGACTGGACATTTGGGAGTTCTTTATGATGAGGGTGGTGGAACACTGGAACAGGTTGCCTACAGAAGTGGTGGAGGCCTCATCCCTGGAGACATTCAAGGTTAGGCTTGATGGGACTCTGAGCAACCTGATCTAGCTGGGGATGTCCCTGCTGACTGCAAGGGGTTTGGACTAGATGACCTCTAGAGGTCCTTTCCAACCCAAACCAGGTTGGAAAAGATCTCTAAGGTCATCGACTCCAATCTATCACTTCACCCTTTTAATTAATTAACCCATGGCACTAAGTGCCTCATCAAGCCTCCTTGTAAACACCTGCAGGGATGGTGACTCCACCACCTCCCCAGGCAGCCCATTCCAATGCCAATCTCTCTTTCTGTGTAGAACTTCTTCCTAACATCCAGCCTAAATATGCTCTGGTGCAGTTTGAGGCTGTGTCCTCTTGTTCTGCCCCTAGGTGCCTGGGAGAAGACACCAACCCCACCTGGCTACAGCTTCCTTTCAGGTAGTTGTGGAGAGCAATGAGGTCTGCCCTGAACCTCCTCTTCTCCCTCTGGGGGAACAGAGCAGCACAACGTCAGATTGGCTGTGCAGGCCAACTGAATGCAGGCAGTTAGAGCCTGTTGCTGGTAAACTCCAGGCAGTGGAGTTCTCAGGCAGTTCAGGATGCAGTGAGGCAGCAGCAGCAGCCATGAATACAAGGGCAGAGAGCACCTTGTGTTATCTGCTCATTCCTTTTTACCAATACAGCCTGATACTAATGGGCCTTTGGACATTGATTAGCCAATCAGGATGGCACTCTGCCAAGCTTGACCATATCAGGTGAAGCCAAGACTTTGGTTTTCCTTTCCTGCAGTTGCTTCCCCCAGCACATAAGGAGGGGGAGCAGGGGAACATGTCTGGGCAAGGCACAGTCCTTAGACTCAGTGGCTCCAGGTTCTTTGTCCTCTTTTCCATGGTTGCTGGGGGGTTGAGCAGAAAAACATGGTTGGGCAAGCCAGGATATGTATAAGCCTATTTTGGCATATTTAGGCCTACCACGACACTCTTCTGCAGCTTGTCCTCTCCCGACCATCTTAGGCTAAGAAGAAAAACATCCAAGATGCAGAAGAGTTATTCTCCCTTCCCAAAGTTCTCCATGCCCAACAAACTAGTCCTCATAAAGCTGCACAAGGCAAAAGCAAGGCTACAGCTGCTAGTCCAATGTGCCAGTAATCACATTTCAACCAGCAGCTCAAACCTCCCACAGTTTCCTTCAGAAATAAACAGGAAAGGAATTCAGCAAAAGGACTTTGTGAATTTAAAATGGACATTAATTTAACCATTAAACTTGCAGCTTTTCAGTCAGCATTTTACTAAGCCTACCTAGGGCACAAATGCCCATCAATATTTTAAAATTAAGTAGGATGAAATTAAAATGAGAGTATTACAAGGGCTTGCACTAAAACAATAGCCATGTGCCTGCATAGGCACAGACACTGAAGGATGTGTTCTCCCCAATACCATAAAATCATAGAATGGTAAGGCTGGAAGGGACCTACAGAGTGGTATAGTGGTTGGACTCAGTGATCCTGAGGGTCATTTCCGAGTGGAACATTTCTGTGATTCACTAATATCAGCCTAAGCCTCCCCTGGTGCAACTGGAAGTTGCTTCCTGTCATTCTATCATAGAATGGTAAGGTTGGAAGTGACCTCAAGGATCATCCAGTTCCAACCCCCTGCCATAGGCAGGGACACCTCCCACTAGTACAGGTTACTCAAGGACTTGTCCAACCTGGCTTGAACACCTGCAGGGAGGGAGCAGCCACAACCTCCCTGGACAACCCGTACCAGTGTCTCACCACCCTCACTGCAAACAACTTCCTCCTAACATCCAGTCTAAATCTCCCCTCTGCCAGTTCAAACTCATTGCCCCTTGTCCTGTCACTATAAGCCCTTGTCAATAGTCCCTCCCCAGCCTTCCTTTTGGCCCCCTGCAGATACTGAAAGACTACTCTAAGGTCTCCTGGAAGCCTTCTCTTCTCCAGGCTGCAGAGCCCCAACTCTCTCAATCTGTCCTCACAGCAGAGTTTCTGCAACCCTCTGAGCATCTTTGTGGCCTCCTCTGGACCCACTCCAACACTTCCATGTCCTTCCTGTGCTGAGGGCTCCAGAACTGCACACAGGACTCCAGGGGGGATCTGAAGAAAACAGAGTAAAGGGGCAGATCCCCTCCCTTGCCCTGCTGCCCACACTGCTCTTGCTGCAGCCCAGCACACAGTTGCTGTCTGGGCTGCACTCACACTGCAGCCTCATGTTGAGCTTTTCATCACCCCAGACCCCCAGGGCCTCTTCCTCAGAGCTGCCAAGGGTATGTCAGTCTGAGTACCACCTGCAAGAACTCTTTCTGGATGGAAATGGCAGTTGGAGAATGAAACAACAATATCACCCATGAGAAAGGAGGGAAACCTTCTTACACCACTGCAAGCAGACCTCCTGCTGGGAACAAAGCTGTCTGCTTGCTACTAATGCTTGCTCCTTGCCAAGCTGTGTGCAAAGAGCTTCTGCGCCATTAGCTAACACAAACGCAGGTTCAAAGGCATCTTTGAAGTGACAAACCTAAAATGACAGGGGATGGAAAAACAAACTGTGCAGCCAGCAAGGCAGAGCTCTCTTTAATGAGGAGTGCACCTGGAATACACAACAGAGCACAAGTAAGGTCCATTGTCCAGACAGCACTCAGTGAGTAGTTGCAGGTGAGTGAATTACAGAGGCAGGGATAGCTCCGAAGGTGCCAAGTTCTCATGACAGGGTTTGTGATGTAGAGATGCTAAAGGCCAGGACTTG
This sequence comes from Eubucco bourcierii, assembly GCA_013396675.1. Lineage (NCBI taxonomy): Eukaryota > Metazoa > Chordata > Aves > Piciformes > Ramphastidae > Eubucco > Eubucco bourcierii. Next base: position 39,438 of record VWZE01019649.1, read on the forward strand.
TAGAGTTAAAGCCCCCAGACCATACAGCCTCTTACTGCTCTGAGCTGCCAATGCTGCTGTAATGATTGGCATCATTGGAAGGTTTGGCTCCTTGTTTTTCTTGGGACTTCTCAGACATACAGGAAACACTGGGGCTTGGATCACAAGGTGCAGGTCCACAACAGGCAGAGTACCAGAGCCACAGGTAAGGGCACAAGTAAAGGCTGAGAGGACAGCAGTACACAATGAGATGAGAGGTGGTCAGGAAGAACAGGTCTGATGAGGAGCAGCTGAGGGAACTGGGATTGGTTAGTCTGGAGAAGAGGCTGAGGGGAGACCTCATTGCTCTCTACAGCTCCCCAGAAAGAGGTAGCAGTGAGTCAGAGGTTGGTCTCTTCTCCCTAGTATCAGGTGACAGAAAGAGAGGAAATGGCTTGAAATGGTGCCAGGAAAAGGTGTAGGATGGAGATTGGGGGAAATTTCTTCGCTGCAGGAGTGGTCAGGGATTGGAACAGGCTGCCCAGGGAGGGGGTGGAGCCACCACCCCTGGAGGGGTTCAAGAACTGTGTCAACATGGCACTTGGGGACATGGTTCAGTAGGCATGGTGATGTTAGGCTGACAGCTGGACTTGGTGATCTCAAAGGTCTTTTCCAACCAAAACAATTCTGAGATTCTATCAGATGATTTAAGTATGCAAAGAAGTTTAACCCTGAGATAATATTGAAGGGAGCCAACTGTACCCTGAGCTTGTACAGTTGCTCAGGCAGTGACCTCCCTCCTCTTTGCTGCCAGGAGCTAAGCTCCAGCAGGATTCTCACATTAGGCTGTTTTCTCAAGAGCTGATCTATCTGAGTCTCTTAAAGCAGACCTGACCTTACACAGGATTTTCCTAAAGCCTGTTATAGACAGCTTGGAGAGGTTAGGAACAGAGCTTAATGCACAGGTTAAAACAAAATAAAAAAATAATAATCTCATGGCTTCAAGGAAAGGTTCCAAGCCCTGAGGCTGTGGGCACTGGGGTAAATGTTGTCTTCAGCTGTAATTTGTGTGAGGCTTGACACTCAAGAACATTTGAGAGTTTGCACTGAAAGCCTCCTATTGCAAGCCAGGCTACCAGATGCTCAGTGGCATCTGAATTAGGGGATAATCTGGGTGCTGCCTGGCAGAAATGTCACCACCTCCTAGGCCAGGCAGCAAGACCTGAGCAAGTGCTTTGAGGATTTCAATGCCACACAACCTGTGGCTCAGTGGCTAATATGACAATGACCTAGCCTGGTCCCTCTGTGGATTTAGTCCTGCACACCCAAATAACTTGTGCAAATCTGAGCTTTGATCTGCACCCTCCTTTTCTCCAGTCATGAGTGCTTTGTGTGCTCTTTCATGCAGCCTACAAGGACCAGTGACAGTTACTGTTCTATCTTCTCTGTTCTGGGCACTTTAAACTCAGATATTAAAGAACAAGAAGCTACCAAGGGGACACAGTATAAGGGCAGATGGTATAAGGGTACACAGTATACACCTGAGAGCCAGCATCTGAACCAAGTGGTTTAACAGTTAGCAAAAGCATTCAAACCTCTCCCTGAAATCTCCTAGTCAAACATCTAAAAAGAGGCAAATTCAGTGCCTTGCTTTAAAAGAAGTTTCAAGGCAACTGGGATTTAAAGGTGTCCTAGTTTGACTTTGAGCAAGCAGAAGTGAGGGCAGAACAATAAAAAGACAGTGCCAAAGGCTGTACCAACTTACAAAAACCAGTTTGTTCCATTTTATTAAGGGAGAATGTAAACAGCAGCAATCAGGGAGCAGGAGTTCCCATTTCTGTTTTCTGACAACACAGGAGTTAAAGAGCACTCAGTTATAACATGCAGCAATGCACCAATCACACAGGCTGGGAGGTGATCTGCTGGAGAGCAGCCCTGTGGAGAGGGACCTGGGAGTGCTGGTGGATAACATCCATGGGACAGCAACGTGTCCTGGTGGCTAAAAGGGCCAGTGGGATCCTGGGGTGCATTAAGAAGAGAGTGTCCAGCAGATCAAAGGAGTTTCTCCTCCCCCTCTACTCTGCCCTGGTGAGACCTCATCTTGAGTACTGCATTCAGTTTTGGGCTCCCCAGTATACAATGGACAGGGATCTGCTGGAGAGGGTCCAAGGGAAGGCTACAAGGATGATTAGCAAACTACAGCACTGCCTGAGGAGGAGAGGCTGAGAGACCTGGGGTTGCTTAGTCTGGAGAAGAGAAGGCTGAGAGGGGATTTAATCAATGTTTGTAGCTATCCGAGGGTTGGGGGTCAGGATGGGGGCAGGGGACAGGCTCTGCTCACTTGCTCCATGTGATAGGACAAGGAGCAATGGATGGAAGCTGCAGCACAGGAGGTTCCACCTCAAAACAAGGGGGAACTTCTTGACTGTAAGGGTCACAGAGCACTGGCACAGGCTGCCCAGAGAGGTTGTGGAGTCTCCTTCTCTGGAGACTTCAAGGCCCATCTGGACATGTTCCTGAATGATCTGAGCTAGACTGCATGGTCCTGCACTGGCAGAGGAGTTGGACTCAATGATCTTTTTGTGTCCCTCCCCATCCCTGATATCCTGTGAGCCTGTAAACTGCTCAAACCCACAGGAGCCCTTGTCCCAGGAACTCACTGTGATCAAAAGCAGAGGCTGGCTGGGCATTTTCTAGAGGAACATTTTTGTTTCATCAGAGAATGGCTGTTGGTTAAAAACTAAAATAGAGCTTCAGAAACCTGCTCTGACAGAATTGGTCTCTGCCATCTCTAGGACAGAAATACTGATGAATAACAAAAGAACAAACATCTTTTTTTTACCTGCTGCCCCACCAAAACAGCCTGCTGGGCAACACGCCTCTTGGGCACGTAGAGCATGTTCAGATCTTCACTGCCACTTTAAAACTTTAATTTCTTTCCTCCTTTTCTTAAGCAAGCAGTGAATGAAATGAGCTGTGAGCTCATTCTGGCTGACCCAGCAGGAAGCCTAAAATTACAGAAAATAGCGACTAAAGGGGGGGAGCAACACAGGTTTGGATGGAGGAAGGAATTGAGCTGCAACTTGGCATTCAAGTGCACACTGCAGCCACAAAGCAGGGGGAGCTTTCCTCCTCACAAAAGGCTCAGAAAATTTGTGAGCATAAATTGATTTTTAAACTGCCCTTTTCTTTTTTACCCTTGGCCATCCACTCCGCACTCCACAACACTGAGAAGGAATTAGCCAGCAGAACAGATTCTGGAGCCATTAGCAAACATGTTGTCTATGTTTATACTCTGTCTGGCATTACCAACCTGCCTTTTTAATTGCTTGCTAGTTACAGCATGGCTCAGCTTGGAAGGGACCTCAGAGATCATCTACTCCAACCACCCCAACCATGGGCAGCTACACCTCTCAACTAGACTCCGCTACTCAAGGTCTCACCCGACCTGACCCGATCCGACCCAAACACCCTTAGAGAAGAGGCAGCAACAATCTCCCTGGGAAACCTGTTCCAAGAGCCTCACCACCCTTGTGCTGCACAACTTCTTCCTGAGATCCAGCCTAACCCTGCTCTCCTTCAGCTTCTAAACATTCTCTCTGATCCTGCTTCTAGACACCCTTATGAAAAGTCCCTCTGCAGCCTTCCTGTAGGATCCCTTTATCTATATTGTATATATATATAATCATGGAATAGTAAGGTTGGAAGGGATCTCAAGGATCATCTAGTTCCAACCCCCTGCAAAAGACAAGGACAATATATAATTTTATATATATATATATATATATATGCACACACACAGGTATTTTATATATATACATATATATACATATGTATGTATGTGTATGTGTGTGTGTGTGTGTGTATGTATATATATATATATATATATATATATATATATATGCATATCAGAGTACCACAAAGGCTGGAAGAGACCTCAAAGCTCATCAAGTCCAACTCGATACCACAGCCCTCAAGACCAGACCATGGCACCAAGTGCCACGTCCAAACCTGCCTTGAACATCTCCAGGGACGCTGACTCCACCACCTCCCTGGGCAGCCCATTCCAGCAGTCAATGACTCTCTCAGGCAACAACTTTCTCCTCACCTCCAGCCTAAACTTCCCCTGGCACAGCTTGAGACTGTGTCCTCTTGTTCTGGTGCTGCTTGCCTGAGAGAAGAAGGTAACCTCCCCCTGGCTACAACCACCCTTCAGATAGTTGTAGACAGCAAGAAGGTCTCCCTCTGAGCCTCCTCTTCTCCAGGCTAAACAATCCCAGCTCCCTCAGCCTCTCTTCATAGGGCTGTGCTCCAGGCCTCTCACCAGCCTCGTTGCCCTTCTCTAGACACCTTCAAGTATATATGTATATACATATGTATGTATATATGTACATACATATATGCATATATATGTGTATATATATACACACATTTTTATATATATACATATATATATACCCATATTTTTATATATATACACACATACATATACACATATATACGTATATATATACACACACACACATCCCTAAGGTCCCCCTGAAGTCTTCTCTTCTCCAGGTTGAACAACCTCAGCTCCCCCAGCCTATCCTCATAGCAGAGGTGCAGGCTCTGCTGCACCAATATCAAATCAGTAACTTTTCTTTGTGATCCCCAGTGGCTCCCAAGACCTCCTGTGCAATCTTTCCGTTCCAGCAAGGCACAGACTTCCTGAAGGATGATGAAAAGCTCTGATTGTACAGTAGCACAACCGCACTTTTCTTTGATGTGCTTCAAGTGTCATGTGTTAAACAGAATAAACAACCTGATAATTGCTAGGTAGGACTAAAGAAGGCCCAGAAATTGCATTATGTTCTGAAAATTGTGACAAAGGATGTGGAGGGGAAAAAAGAAAAAAAAAATCAACCCAACAAACAATAAAATATATATTTTAGCTCAATCATTTTCACAGGCTGGCTTAGAAATATGAAAACTTGAAAACACAGCTCTAGATCTTGGGGACTGAATGTCTCAAATGCTTTGGGCTAAATAGGCAAATGTGGGTGTGAAAAATAATGCTTTAAACATTGTGTTTTCCAGGTGAGCAGCTCAGTGATTCTGCAGGCAATCACTCACACGCTCTTCCCTGTGGCAGCTGCTGTTAGCGCTCTTAAACCAGGTTTTCATTGCCTAAAACAAGACCAAGTGTCCTTACCAACCCGGGGTCAGTTCCTGCCATTCCAGCTAAACTGCAGGGAATCTCCCCAGAATAGGAAGTTCCTCAGCTCTTCTTCATGTCCAGCAACAAATTGGCTTTTGTAGAGAAACTAATGATGGGAAGTCAAATAGGAAACTCAGAAGCACTTGAAGAACAAATTTAAACCATGTCCTGCAGGGGTTTCCTATCATAGAATGGTAAGGTTGGAAGGGACCTCAAGGATCATCTAGTTCCAACCCCCTGCCATAGGCAGGGACACCTCCCACTAGCACAGGTCACTCAAGGTCTCCTCCAACTTGGCCTTGAACACCTCCAGGGAGGGAGCAGCCACAACCTCCCTGGGCAACCTGTGCCAGTGTCTCACCACCCTCACTGTAAAGAACTTCCTCCTAACATCCAGTTTCAGTCTCCCCTCTGCCAGTTCAAACCCATTGCCCATTGTCCTGGCATTGCAAGACCTTGTCAATAGTCCCTCCCCAACCTTCCTGCAGCCCCCTTCAGATACTGGAAGGCTACTCCAAGGTCTCCTGGAAGCCTTCTCTTCTCCAGGCTGCAGAGCCCCAACCCAACTCTCTCAGCCTGTCCTCATAGCAGAGCTGCTGCAGCCCTCTGAGCATCTTTGTGGTCCTCCTCTGGATTGATTCCAACACTTCCATGTCCCTTCTGTGCTGGGGGCTCCAGAACTGCACACAGTACTCCAGGTGGGGTCTGAGGAGAGCAGAGTAAAGGGGCAGAATCCCCTCCCTTGCCCTGCTGCCCACACTGCTCTTGCTGCAGCTCAGGACTCAGTTGGCTGTCTGCACTGCATGCACACACTGCAGCCTACCAAACCTGTATCAAAAATCTCTGTTATGTTGCACTTGCCAGACACAAATTTTCTTGCAATTATCAGAAGAAAACCACTTTGTCTTGGCACAGGATCAATTTCTACCCCTGAAGCAGAAGGAAGGTATAGGCAAAGTCCTCTTAGAGGTCTTTTCCAACATTAATCATTCTATGATTCCATAAAAGATGTGCAATAACCTTGACTGATGAAGCACCCCAGCTGGCTCATTGAGTTTCCACAGCCCTGGAGTGTCTGATGCCTTCACACTCTCTTGAAATCCCAGGCACACGACCCAGCTAAGTGTAACAGTGCAATGCATTCCCAGCTCCTGTCAAATTCCACCATGGCTGGCTGCACCAACAGACACTCCACAGAGCCAAACGCTCGCACCCCTAATCCTTCCTGACACTTCTGGGTTGCATCCTTCTCTCCAGCGTCTCATTTTGCACCCTAATAAATTCTCACCACCCTAATAAATTTTCATCCATGTCTCTTCTTTCTTACTTGAAATGCAAACATCTGGATTAAATCAGCTGAATTCACCCTGCCAGCCATGCATATGCTCAACAGCTTTTCAGACAGAGCTCTCAGCTTCTCTGTGTTTTCCAAACTTCATCATTAAGAAAACATGAACTGCCAGCTGATAGATTCCACTGTCTGGCCGTGTTCCTTTGACTGATTTGTGCTGAAATGTAAATATAATCACTGCTGTGGTTTGTTAACAAGCTGCAAATTCACAAATAAACACAGATCTGTAAAGGCTGCAGAGCCCTCCTCTTTTATCAACAACAAATGGAACTCAATTGAGTCTCAACCTGAGCAAGCATTTCTCAGCAGGTCTGAGGCAGTCAGGTGAGACTTCACAGAATCAGAGAATGGCTTCATTTGGAAGGCACCTTAAAGATCATCTAGTTCCAACCCTCCTGCCATGGACAGGGACACCTTCCACTAGATCAAGTTTCCCTAAGCCTCATCCAGCCTGGTCTTTAACACTTCCAGGGATGGGGCATCCCCAGCTTCTCTGGACAACCTGTTCCAGTGTCTCGCTGCCCTCACAGTAAAATGCTTCTTCCCAATGTCCAGCCCCAACCTGCCCTGCTCTACTGTAAAACCATTGCCCCTTATCCTGCCACTGCAAGCCTATATAAAAAGTCCATCCCCTAGCTCTCCTGTACCTTCCTTCATGTACTGGAAAGCTTCTCTAAGATCTCTACAGAGCCCTCACTTCTCCAAGCGGAACAGTCCCAATTCCCTCAGCCTGCCCTCATAGCAGAGGTGCTTCAGCTCCCAATCATCTTCACAGCCTGCTCTGGATCCTTTCCATCAGGCCCATGGCTTTCTTGTGTTGGGGGCTCTAGAGCTGGATGCAGTACTCCAGGTGGGGTCTCACAGGAGCAGAGGAACAGGATTTGTGCTCTGAGGCCCCAGCACTATAAACATTGGTGAGTCACAGCCCTCTGCTTAGCACAGGAAACTTTGTCCAACTGCAAAGCCAGCCCAGCCCAGCCCAGCTCCACCACAGATTTGATGTGATTTTTTTTTTTTACACCTTGGTGTGTTGACTAATAAGCCACATTGCTAACTCCCTTTCTGAATCATGCTTTCCTGACATCTCCTCAGCAGGGCATCTACAGAGGGCACTGCCAGAGCAAACAAGCTGTGTCACAAATAATTATGTGGCAAGCAGAGCACAAAGGAATGTGGAAACTACATGTGGAATAAAAGCTTAATGGAAACAAAATACGTGAAAATTCCTTGCTAAGCACACTGCAAACTGGAGCCATCCTTCAGATCAGCCAGAGAAAACAAGGCTGCCAGGCATCTTTATCACAAGAGGTGTTACCCTCACCCAACAGCACCCTACAAAAGCAAGTCTGTGCTAATGGGGGCATGGAAGATGGAAGCCAAAAACTGATTAACAACAGTTTTTGCTCAGAGGATTCTCAGAGGGAAAAAAAACCACCCAAACATATGTGCCTTGGTTGTTACATTCCCTCCCCAACACACTTCCTCAACAGCCTTCCACACCACCTTGGTATTCTGCCCCACACAACTCTTAGGCCCCTCTGCATCCCAGGGGTGTACAATCATAGAACCATTAAGGTTGAAAAAGAGCTCTAACATCATCAAGTCCAACGGTGAACTCAACACCACCATGCCCATGAAACCACATCCCCAAGTTCCATGTCTACACTTCAGGGATGGTGACTCCACCACCTCCCTGGGCAGCCTGATCCAATCCCTGACCACTCTCGTAGCAGAGAAGTTTTTCCTAACATACAGCCTAAACCTCCCCTGGTGAGGCCATTTCCTCTCATCCTATCATCTGTGATTTGGGAGAAGAGACCAACACCCACCCTCCTTGCAGACAGTTGTAAGGACTGAGCAGGTCTCCCCTCAGCCTCCTCTTCTCCAGACCAAACACCCCCAGTTCCCTCAGCTGCTCGTCTCCAGACCCTCCACCAGCTTTGCTGCCCTTCTCTGTGCCTGCTCCTGCAACTCAATGCCCTTCTTGGAGTGAGCAGCCCAGAACTGAACCCACTGTTTGAGGCAGCAGAGTGGAGCTGCTGCACATCTAGCCAGGCTGCATGAAAACAACCAGCAAGAGATGTGAAAACAAAATGCTCCTTGCTTGAGTGTGGCTCTGTTTTATGCTACCTTCTCAAGTTGGTGGGACATGTGGCTGTGAGATGGCCCTTCTCGGCTATAGAGGCCTTGAAGTATGTGATGGTTTGGGAGTTCCCTCCCCATGAAATCCCCCAGACTAGACTCAGCCAGCTGGAAGTTAAGGGCTGAAGTTCTATTTACAGCTTAGCACAATGTACAAGCAGAGATATACACGAGAGACAGGAACATTGACAGAAATATACAAATTAAGGGTAATACAGAAACACAATTCCCCTCCCAGAAACCAGAGTGCTCAGGAAGGCCTCCCAACCACCCTTCCAGCTTCTTTCCACCCCTCTGCCTTATCCCAGGGTCTGCCTTACATGGAAGGTGAGCTTGGAGGATGGGCAAGGGGGGGTTAGAAGCAGAAGGCCAGCAGACACAGCAGCTCCCAGAGATAAAGACTCTCTATGTTATCTATGCTTGTGTCCTTGTTTTTATACATCTCAGCAAGCCTATGAGTGAAGCAGACATCACCACTGTTTGCTTTTCACTGCTTTTCTTTTCATATATACAGCACAAAATAGTATCCCCTACAACTACAATTCAATCAGAGAAAAGAAGCAGGGCTGTAATCCAAATGGCATTGTTTCCAGGGCTAGTATATCACTACTCCTCTTGTCCAAAACCAAGTGTTATCCATCACTGGTGCCTGGAAGCCTTCTCCTTAGTGTACAGCAGTATTGAGAGTCCCTACAAGCATGGAAAGCATTTGTCCTCAATCTTTATTGCATTCAGACTAAGAAGGATCTTTGGAAATATTTTGTTTGGATGCAGAGTGGAAGATGACAGCCATCAGGTATCAAAAGCTTATTAACTATTTGGAGAGAGACTTTTAATCAGGTGGTCCTGCAACTAGACAAGGGGAAATGGTTTGAAGCTGAGGGAGAGCAGGGTTAGACTGGGTCTGAGGAAGAAGTTGTGCAGTACAAGGGTGGTGAGACTCTGGAATAGCCACAACCTCCCTGGGGGTGCTCATGATTGAATGAGGGCTTGAGCAGCTGAGTCTAGTTGAGAGATGTCCCTGCCCATGGTGGTGAAGTTGGAGTAGATGAGCTCTGAGGTCCCTCCCTGAGCCATTATTTCCCTGTATGATTCTGTTTCTTCTCAACACCTGAACACATTCTCACCCATTTACCAAAAGGTATTTTCAAGTGCCTTTAAGATGACTCAATGAAATTCAATAAGGCCAAGTGTAAGGTCCTGCACCAGGGTAGGCACAATCCCAAGCACAACTCCAGGCTGGGTGGTGAATGTCTGGAGAGCAGCCCTGCGGAAAAGGACCTTGGAGTCTGGGTTGATGGAAAGCTCAACATGAGCCTGCAGTGTGCACATGCAGCCCAGACAGCAACCGAGTCCTAGGCTGCATCAAGAGCAGCGTGGCCAGCAGGGCAAGGGAGGGGATTGTGCCACTTCACTCTGCTCTCCTCAGTCCCCACCTGGAGTACTGTGTGCAGTTCTGGAACCCTCAGCACAGGAAGGACATGGAAGTGTTGGAGCGGGTCCAGAGGAGGGCCACAAAGATGATCAGAGGGCTGGAGCAGCTCTGCTGTGAGGACAGGCTGAGGGAGTTGGGGCTCTGCAGCCTGGAGAAGAGAAGGCTTCGAGGGGACCTGATAGTAGCCTTCCAGTATCTGAAGGGGGCCTACAGGAAGGCTGGGGAAGGATTATTTACAAGGTCCTGCAACGACAGGACAAGGGGCAATGGGTTTGAACTGGCAGAGGGGAGATTTAGACTGGATGTTAGGAGGAAGTTCTTTACAGTGAGGGTGGTGAGGCACTGGAACAGGTTGCCCAGGGAGGTTGTGCCTGCTCCCTCCCTGGATGTGTTCAAGGCCAGATTGGATGAGGCCTTGAGTAACCTGTACTAGTGGGAGGTGTCCCTGCCTATGGCAGGGGGTTGGAACTGGATGATCCTTGAGGTCCCTTCCAACCTTACCATTCTATGATTCTATGACTCTTTCCAGAATCATAGCTTTCAGCTGGCACAGAGGCTCAAATAACCCCAAAGAAGCTTTGAGCTACCCAATTTAATGAGCTAGCAACTACTTAGAGTTGTCAAAAGATTTCATTTTATCCCACCCTAAAATTACTGCAGCCTGATTAATTTTCAAAAGGTTTTTGGCTAGCAAAAAGAAATCTTTCCCAAATGCTAATAGAAGGTGCTTCCAAAAACTTAAACTATTCAAGAGTTTGTCTCTAAGAATTCACAAAAGTGGGGATCCTCCTCCAGCCACTTTTGGTTTCAGCTGATTATTGCCAGAAAAAAAAAAATGTAGTCTGGTTATAAAATGTCAGGGAAGCGGCATCTTCAGGGATGAGAAGCAATTAAATGTTCCAGTAAAACAATAAAATGGAGGAAACTACTCTAAAAAGTCAAAAGTCACAGGGCCAGCAGAGAACATTTGGGGGAAAAAAAAATGAACAAATATATTAGAAGTCAGTAAAGAAATGGAAACTTCTGGGGACTCGACATGAAGTTATTGGTCTCCTTTGGGAGAGGAGAAAACAGATTACAGATACCACTGCCAGGATGAAGAAAGATGTGAGGAGAGATCAAGAGGTGTGCAGCTGCTAAGATGTAGAAAAGAGATTTAGAGACTGGAAAAGCAAAATGAGAAGAACCAGAGCAAGGCGGCTTGGGTTGTTCTTTTTTCTCTGTAATAATCCTGCTCCTACTGGCTTGAACACACAGGAAGACAGCAGCAGCCCAAATATCTCTGTAACACTTAAGGTTGTTACCATCAAATTGCTAAATTTCTAGCAAATCACTGATTTTATGTACACAGGCTTTTAAACACACCCAGGCTACTGCAAAGTACTTCACAATTTTCAGAGCAGACCAGAAGACACAAATTATACTTTATTGATAAATCCCAACAGAACTGATAAGAGAAGTAGGTTGGGGACTGACCTGTTGGAGAGTAGCTCTGGTCAGAAAGCCCTGGGGTCCTGGTGGGCAGAAGGATGACCATGATCCACGTGTGTGGCCAAAGACAAGGGCATTCTGGGGTGTCATTAACAGGTTGTGAGCAGAGAGCTCACCTGTGGGAAATGTGCTTCTCTGCTTGGGAACAGAACTCCAAGAGCAGGTGTGACAATTTGGGAGTTCCCCACCCCCCACACCCTTTGTAAAATGACCCAGACTAGAACTCAGCCAGCTGGAAGTTAAGGACTGAAGCTCTATTTACAGTTCAGCACAATGAACAAGCAGAGATATGCACTATGTACAAAATATTTACAGAAATCTACAAGTTTAAGGTAATACAGCAACACAACTCCCTCCCAGAAATCAGAGACCCCAGGAGAGGCTCCCAACCACCCTTCCACCTTCTCCCCACCCCTGTACCTTACCCCAAGGTTTGCCTTAAGTGCAAGGTAAATTAGGAGGATTGGCCAGGGAGGTTAAAAGAAAAGTGGTTAGTGAGGATGAATCAGCAGAAGAGCCAGAAGCTGCTAGATCCAGCCAGAGTCAGACAGAGACTGAGACTTATCTAATGTTTTTGGTTATTGCTCCCAAACAATTTTCCAGCAAGCCTATGAGTGAAGTAGACATCAGGATGTTTTCCTTTCACAGCCTATAGTGTGATTTTCTCTACTCAAATATTCTAATTAGCCTCAAATCAGCACAGCAGGTGAGCAGGCTAAAAAGCATCAGGGCAAGTGAGTCAGAGGCAGGCTGGTGGAGGCGCACCTGCCTTCCCCAAAACAGGCTCAGCCAGCACTAACAGCTGGCAGGGAGGGTGAATGGAAGCAGGTCCCTGCTCAATGCAGGAGGTGACACCCACCCATGGCTTCCCACACAGTTCTGTAGTTGTAATTCTAAGAGAGGTTCTTCTCCTCTGCCCCAGTGAGGTCACATCTGGAATATTGTGGCTAGTTCTGGACCCTTCCCTTCAAGAAGGACCTTGGGGAACTGCTTGAAAGAGTCCAGCCCAGAGCCACACAGATGCTGAAGGCAGTGGAATATCTCCCTGTTGAGGACAGGCTGAGGGAGCTGGGGAGCCAAGGAGCCTGCAGATGACCTCAATCATGTTGCTAATTATGTGCAAGGCAGTGTCAAGAGGACAGAGCCAGGATCTGCTCAGTGATGTCCAATGACAGGACAAGGGGCAATGGGTGCAGGCTGGAGCAGAGGAGGTTCCACAGGAACATAAGAAAAATCTTTTTCACTGCAAGGGTGCTGGAGAAGGCTGCCAGAGGACGCTGCCTAGAGAGGTTGTGGAGTTTTCTTCTCTGCAGACATTCAAAACCCACTGTCTACAACTACCTGAAGGGTGGTTGTAGCCAGGAGGAGGTTGCTTTCTTCTCTCAGGCAAGCAGCACCAGAACAAGAGGACACAGTCTCAAGCTGTGCCAGGGGAAGGTTAGGCTGGAGGTGAGGAGAAAGTTGTTGCCTGAGAGAGTCATTGACTGCTGGAATGGGCTGCCCAGGGAGGTGGTGGAGTCAGCGTCCCTGGAGATGTTCAAGGTAGGTTTGGATGTGGCACTTGGTGCCATGGTCTGGTCTTGAGGGCTGTGGTAATGGGTTGGACTTGCTGATCTTTGAGGTCTCTTCCAACCTTGGTGATACTGTGTTCTTGTGTGCGCTGCCCTGGGTGATATCCTGCTCCCACGGGGGGATTGGGCTGGATGATCTCTGGAAGTCCCTTCAACCCTTTAACATTCTGTGATTCAGATCTCAGAGTGTGGAGGTTTATAGCAGTAGCCAGCACTTCACAGCCAAAAGAAGACAAAAATGCATGGATTTTAAAGAAAACCTTTCTCTGACACAGCAGGGGATAGAAGTCAGCCACGTTCAGGTAGCATTTTACTCTCCAGGAAAGCAAAGCTGGACACGCAGATGAATTCCACATTCTCCAAAGGAGCTGAATCAAACCCAGCCTGCTGTAATTTTTGCCATCAGATATTAAGCAGGCAAGAGAAGGAAGAAATTAAAATAAGCTCTAAAAATAAGCCTGGAGTTGCTGGGATGAAGCTTCTTTGCTTTTTCATTAATTTGCTGTGATGGTTTCTTATGTACCACTAGTTCTTTTCGTTTGAAAGGATATTCAAGTCTTAAAAACACTTTTGAACATGCATAATGAGCTCTGTGATTTGCATAAAGTAAATTGTGTCTAGAAATGTCTCTTCCACTCTTTTTAATGTAACAGAAAGAGGTTTCTCCTCAGCTGCATTTCTTCTTTCGCTTCTCTCTGAAGGATGAAGGCTTCTCTTTGATCATTCTACATCAACCTTCTCCCAGTCTGTGCTCCCTTTACATTCAAATACTTTGGATCAATCTGTCCTCTCCCATAGCCACATTAGATTTAATTTCCTTAATGCTGACATCAGTTAAAAAACTGTGGAGAGCTGTAGCTGCTGTATTTAACAGGAAATACTTGGCTCATCCTTTCCCTCCAGCCTGTGCCACACTGGATAGGCAGCAACTATGAAGTCTTCCTCAGCAACACTACCTCTGTGCTTTATGCCATGACTCCTTCTAGTAAGCCAGCTGCCTTTAATCTGTTTGCACAGCATGTGCTGCAGGAAAACAAGGGATTTGGGTGTTTTTTTTTTCTTTTCCACTTGAATGTCATTTTAGTGAAATAGATGGAAAAGTTCCTTAATATTAAACAAAACCCTGCTGCCTTCCATTGGCTAAGGCCACCAGACAGAAGGATGGGAGCATGAGGGGTGAGCTGGGGTGGGGAGTGACTTCAGCATCAAGAACCTCATTAAGTTTCCTCCTCAGCTAATCTGTTGCAAATTGACTGGTTCCTCTTGTGAGCAGGCAGGGTGCTTCCTGACACAGAGGGAGCACAGGCTGCATAACCTGGAGGGCAGCACGCTTCAGCTGACTAATTATTTAGTGCATGTGTGAGTCAGGAACTCCAGCTCTGACACTCACCCTCCTTAGGGAGAAAGTCGAGCACTGAAGCCCAACTCCTACAGAGCTCAGGCATGTAGGAGCTCAACAACTGCCTGCTAGTTCTACTGAAGAGTAGGAATAGGCAGGGAGTCATAAAGAGCAGCATTTGGTGGTGCTAGCAGGAACTGTTGGAGCCTGTCCAGAGGAGGCCACGAAGATGCTGAGAGGGCTGCAGCAGCTCTCTTATGAGAACAGGCTACAAGAGTTGGGGCTCTGCAGGCTGGAGAAGAGAAGGCTTCCAGGAGACCTTAGAGTAGCCTTCCAGGATCTGAAGGGGGCCTACAGGAAGGCTGGGGAGGGACTATTGACAAGGGCTTGCAATGACAGGGCAAGGAGCAATGGGTTTAAACTGGCAGAGGGGAGATTTAGACTGGATGTTAGGAGGAAGTTGTTTGCAGTGAGGGTGGTGAGACACTGGCACAGGTTGCCCAGGGAGGTTGTGGCTGCTCCCTCCCTGGAGGTGTTCAGGGCCAGGCTGGAGGCAGCCTTGAGTGAGCTGTGCTAGTGGGAGGTGTCCCTGCCTATGGCAGGGGGTTGGAACTAGCTGATCCTTGAGGTCCCTTCCAACCTTACCATTCTGTGATTCTATGACAGGAAGCAACTTCAGGTTGCACCAGGGGAGGCTTAGGCTGGATATTAGTGAATCACACAAACATTCTGGTTGGAAATGGCCCTCAGGATCACTCAGTCCAACCACTATACCTACTCTGTAAGATGCACCCTAAGCCATACCCCCAAGCACCACATCCAAATGACTTTTAAACACTTCCAAGGCTGCTGACTCAGCCACCTACCTGGGCAGCCCATTCCAATGTCTGACCACTCCTGTTAGGATAATTTTTTCCCTAATGTCCAGTCTAAACCCACCCAGTTGCAGCTTGAGACTTCTTCACTGAAAGGGCTCTCAAAGCCTGCAACAGGTTGCCCAGGGAAGTGGTTGAATCCCCATCCCTGGAGGTGTTGAGGCAGAGATGTGGTGCTGAGGGCCATGGTTTAGCACCAGAGTTGGAGGAGTCAGAGAACAGTTGGACTGGATGATCTTAAAGCTCTTCTCCAGCCTAAACGATTCCATGTCAGGCTTCTGTCATCTTCCTTCTTAAGGCAATCTGAGTGCTTGTGGCACCACTCTCGAGCTCTCCATTACTGCAATTGCATAATTAAGATAATTAGATTTCTTAACTTTCAGGGCTTTCATACTATTACTTTCCCTTAGAATGAGATTTCTAGATCAGCAGAACCTTAAAAGCTCATTAATGCCATTACAGCACAACCCTCAATAGGGGAGGGCAGAAAATATGACATGAAAAGGAATTTTAAAAAGAAAGAAGAAAAAAGAAAGGAACATTTTGACTGCTTTGTCACTGGCAACTGCTAGGTCCATGCTGGTATCTCACCACTTCCTTGTCTTGCTGGTGAGGAGATGACAAGGTCTCCAATGTTGCCAGTGTGTGAAGCTGGAGAGTTTCCTGCACAAAGCACTCCGCATTCTTTTTCTTCATTATCTCAGTTAGCATCCTGCATCTTTTAAGCCTCTGATCCAGGTGCGATTGGCACTTTGCCCTTTGCTCTCTTCCATGGGCTGCACTTAACCCCTCCTTTTTTATCTGCATCACACCCCAGGCAGTTTCCCCCCTTTGTTTCACTTGAATGCTCTTTCCCATTTTAATACCCCTTTATTTCAGCTGATCCTTCTCTGCTTGTCAGCAGGCTTTCTCTTTTTCTCGTGCACACAGGCACACTAGAGGCACTCTGATCTGAAATGTCATCTGTAATCTTGGCTTTCATTTCAAGCATTTTATGATTCCTTCCAAAATTTGGAAGGGCCTGTCCTGCTTCCAGTTGGCTACCACGACTCTAATTGCCCTCACAGCAGTAATTTCAGATTTACAACGGCATGAAGTCCCTCAGAATTTTGCACTAAAACTCTACTGTGGGTAAAGGGTGGCCAGCAGGACTAGGGAGGTTCTCCTCCCACTCTACTCTGCCCTAGGGAGACCACACCTGAAATACTGTATCCAGTTTTGGGCTTCCCAGTTTAGGAGAGACAGAAACCTGCTGGAGAGAGTCCAGTGGAGAGCCATGAGGATGACTGGGGGACTTGAGCATCTCCCTTATGAAGTGAGACTGAGAAACCTGGGGCTGTTCAGTCTGGAAAAGAAAAGACTGAGAGGAGATCTGAGCAATATGTACAAGTCTCTTTTTGCTGGTCAGCAGCAATAAGACAAGGACCCACAGTTACAAACTGGAACATAGTTTGTTTCACCTCAACATGAGGAGAAGCTTCTTTACCACGAGGGTGCCAGGGCTCTGGAACAGGCTTCCCAGAGAGGTTGTGGAGTCTCCTTCTCTGATGACTTTCAAACCCCACCTGGATGCACTCCTGTGCAGACTATCCCAGATCCTGCCTTGACTCGATCTTTGGAGGTCTCTTCCAAACTCTAAGGTTCTGTGATTCTGTGAAAAGCAACCAAGCTGGTGAATGACTTTGAACAGAAGTCTTGAGAACAGCTGAGGAACTGGGGTTGTTCCACCTTCAGAAGAGGAGGCTGAGGGGAGACCTCGTTGCACTCTCCAACCCCCTGAAAGAAGGCAGGAGCGAGGTGGGAGTTATCACTTCTCACATGTAACAACTGACAAGAGGAAAGGGCCTCAAGTTGTGCCGAGGAAGGTTCAGGTTGGATATCAGGGAAAATTGCTTCCCAAAAAGGGTTCTCAGGCATTGGAACAGGCTACCCAGGGAGGTGGTAAAGTCACCATCCCTACAGCCGTTCAGAGAAAAAGTAGATGCAGAAATTCAAGACATGGTCTGATGGTCCTGAAGACCTTGGGTAGAAGGTTGGACTTGATGATCCCAGAACAACAGAAACATTCCATTTGGAAAAGCCCCTCAGTATCACCAAGTCCAACCAATATCCCTACTCTACAAGGTGCACCCTAAACCACATCCCCGAGCACCACATCCAGACAACTTTTAAGACACATCCAGGGATGTGACTCCACCACCTCCCTGGGCCACCCATTCTAATGCCTGAGATCACAGAAAGCTCTGGGTTGGAAGGGACCTTCAAAGGTCACCTAGACCCCATCTGGAGTACTGTGTGCAGTTATGGAGCCCCCAGCACAGGAAGGACATGGAAGTGTTGGAGCAGGTCCAGAGGAGGCCACCAAGATGCTCAGAGGGCTGCAGCAGCTCTACTATGAGGACAGGCTGAGAGAGTTGGGGCTCTACAGCCTGGAGAAGAGAAGGCTTCCAGGAGATCTTAGAGTAGCCTTCCAGGATCTGAAGGGGGCTACAGGAAGGCTGGGGAGGGACTACTGACAAGGTCTTGTAATGACAGGACAAGGGGCAATGGGTTTGAACTGGCAGAGGGGAGATTTAGACTGGATGTTAGGAGGAAGTTGTTTGCAGTGAGGGTGGTGAGACACTGGCACAGGTTGCCCAGGGAGCTTGTGGCTGCTCCCTCCTTGGAGGTGTTCAAGGCCAGGTTCAGGGACAGGTTGGATGGGACCATGAGCCACGTGGTGTAGTGGGGGGTGGCCCTGCCCATGGCAAGAAAGTTGGAACTAGATGATCTAAGGTCCTATTCCAACCCAAACAATTCTATGAATCTATGAACCTAGCTGGCATTTCTCACTGCTGCAAAACACTGCCATGAAGAAAACATCTCAATGGGACATTTTCTCCTTCTCCCCCAACCTCCATGAAGATTTGTGATCTACAAACCAGAAATCATAATGATCTTAATGCAAATGAAGTTACCTCATTCCCTCTCCATCACTGCACAATCAAATAAGTGGCAAAGGAAATTACTGCAATTCCCTGAACTTGTTTTGCTGTGCACAGAAACCTTCTGACTACATCTCGTGTGAGGCAGTAATTAAGTTCCTAACTTATTTACTTCTGTTGCTGCTGCATCATCTGAACCACAGTTGCTTGGCAGGAACCCCACATATTCATCTAATCAGGGATGGACAACATCCTGAGCTATTCTAGCTGCTCAGAGTTTCTTTTGGAGACGAACCATGAGCACAGCTGAGATTAGACACTATGGCCTTACACTACCTGGTGTAAAGAGGTTGTGGAAACAACCCTGTGAAAAATCTCCTGGGGAAACCAAAGTGTTATTCATGAGGAACTTACACCAGAGCTCTCTTCCAGAGGGTTCTGAAACAGAAGGAAAGTGAAAGCAGCAATGGCTGAGGGAAAACTGCCTTTGTTTTACATAGGTCTCAAATAAGGATTGAAGAAAAAGGGGCTTTTTCAACACCACAGCCTCTCAGGATTTCCTGGAAGAGTTCAAGGAAGATATTTCCAAGTGGAGAGTGAGTCAGATGTCTGGCTGAGGGTGATTAGTGTGACCAGCCACATCAGCCCTGGAGGAACAGCAGTAAAGGATGAAAAGCAAAAGTCACTGGGTCACAGCCACCTACCTGTGCACTGAGCTCAGACCTTCCCAAGGGCCATTCAGTATTAAAAGCTACACAACAATCAGACCAGAAATGTGATGCCATCACACTTTGCTGGGTGAATGAATCTTTGACAGCAGGAGCTTATCAATTTCTCCATTATCTTGCTGTTCTGCCAATGTTTTGTTCATACATGGACAGTTTTTGAAGCAGAGGTTCTGCATGCAGACCCTTCATAGACACTCAGTACCTGGCAGAGTAAGAAAGAACACATAAATAAACCTGCAACAACCATTCCAGATGTGAAAACACTCCCTTGTGTTTTCCACAACTACCTACACTTCACAGTATCACCAGGGTTGGAAGAGACCTCAAAAATCATCAAATTCCTTTCTACTGCAAGTGCCAAACTCTTAGTTGATTCCATACTCAGTATTCTTTATCTCCAAATAAAGGCAGCTATAACAGCTCTGACATGTTCTCCAGACTCGCCCAGCCATACCTCAGTGATTTCTTCTAATGCCAAAGGTGAATTTCAGTTTTTCAGCATCACACTTACTGGGTCGGGTTTTCTGTCTTAAATTTATGCTTGGGTTTTATTGAGGTGTCCAATAAAGAGAAGCTCAGAGAATCATAATTAAGTTTTCCCTGTTACAAAAAAATGCTGCTAACCAGAATAAAATTCTAAGAATATTTAACATGGAACTTAGTAGTTAACTTAGTTACTTTGCTCCCAGTAGAGATGTTCTAGACAATTTCATTAAGAATTCTTTTATTGTTTAGCTTTTAATTGCCCAAAGTGTGCCTGCTGCTAGCTAGACTGATAGGGGTGAATATGTTATGATAATAAAGCATCCTCAAGCTGGAGTCCAGAGGTATGAGTGAAAATGATATGTAGGGTTGAAGTAAAACATCTGAAAAAACACCTAGAGAAGCATGGGTGTGGGGTTTTCAGATCTCAGCCAAAACAAGAGCTCCTCCTCTGGAGTGAGTCTAGAGGAGGGCCACAAAAATGATCCATGAGTTGGAGCACCTCTGCTATGAGGGCAGGCTGAGGGAGCTGGGGTTGTGCAGCCTGGAGAAGAGGGATTCAGACTGGGTACAAGTAGAAACATTTCACACTAGGAGGACACTCAGGTGGTGAAGCAGATTGGCCAGGGAGGCAGCTTCTGTCCTGTAAAAGTTTTCCAAATGTACCTGGGTAAATTCCTGAAAATCCTGTTCTGCTCTCCCAAATGATGCAGCTGTGAAATGGAAGCCACTTCCAGTTTGACTTCTTACAAGATTCTGTATTGCAGCAACACTTAAGTGACACCAATTAGCTTCCTCCTAGCTGTCACATTTCCTTCATAAGTACACCCATGTCTGTCAGTAACTAAAAACAGAGCCAGACACTGATTCACTTGTTCCAGGACAAGTCTGCTACCTGGATGTTAGAAACAAGTTCTTTATTGTGAGTGTGGTGGAGCACTGGAACAGGTTGCCGAAGGAGATGGTTGAGGCCCCTTCCCTAGAGACTTTCAAGGTGAGGCTTGATGAAGCCCTGGGTGACCTGTGCTGGTGGGGATGTCCCTGCTGACCAAAATAAACTGGTCTAGATCACAGTATCACCAAGCTTGGAAGAGACCTCAAAGATCATCACGTCCAACCCATCACCACATCCCTCAAGACCAGACCATGGCACCAAGTGCCACATCCAAACNGAAGGAGATGGTTGAGGCCCCTTCCCTAGAGACTTTCAAGGTGAGGCTTGATGAAGCCCTGGGTGACCTGTGCTGGTGGGGATGTCCCTGCTGACCAAAATAAACTGGTCTAGATCACAGTATCACCAAGCTTGGAAGAGACCTCAAAGATCATCACGTCCAACCCATCACCACATCCCTCAAGACCAGACCATGGCACCAAGTGCCACATCCAAACCTGCCTTGAACACCTCCAGGGACGCTGACTCCACCACCTCCCTGGGCAGCCCATTCCAGGAGTCAATGACTCTCTCAGGCAACAACTTTCTCCTCACCTCCAGCCTAAACTTCCCCTGGCACAGCTTAAGACTGTGTCCTCTTGTTTTGGTGCTGGTTGCCTGAGAGAAGAAAATACCCTCCTCCTGGCTACAACCACCCTTCAGGTAGTTGTAGACAGCACATGACATCTAAATGTCCCTTCTGGCCCAGACCATTCTATGGTTCTACAGTAGAAGAACTCAGACTAAGGAAATACAACTATACATAAAAAACCAAAACACCTTACCTCCATGGATAATATTAGAGCACGCATCAAGCCTCTATCCTGTTGAACCGGGGGGCCACCAGGCCCCCCGGCCTTTGTCTCCTTCACCAGTCACCCAGTGTGCAGCATGGGTACTCACCAGCAGTGATGGGAGAAGGATCTCTCTGCCCAGCTGGGCAAAATTAGAGCTTCTACCTTTCCTGAGGCAGATTATAAAAGGGAGTGGGCAGGGAAGGCAAAGTGGTCACACCTGGGGTGGGAGGAGACTCCCAACAGGTGCTGTGGGCTTGGGGGATAAAAAGGGGAAATGCAATGTGGGCAGACTTCGTGCAAGAAGAGAGGTGGTGCTGAAAGGAGAAAGACAGAGAGAACAAGAATGGGAATGAAAAGAAGATGACCACAGAAAAGGAAAAAGATGAAGCTACAAAGAAGAAGATGGGAGGAAAAGAAGAATATGGAGAAGAAAGGAAAAAGATGGAAAGAAAAAGAGGAATAGAGGAAGAAGTAGAAGATGAAGAGGAAAAGAAAGGAGGACAATGAAAGAGAAAAGAGGTGGAAGAAAAATGAAAACTGGATTGAAAAAAAAGATGATCCTGCTCTGGCAAGGTGGTTTGACTAGATGATCTTTTGAGGTCTTCTCCAGTCACTAACATCTTGTGATCTTGGGATCATATCTGCAGTAAAAAGGAGCCCAGTTCAGACTCATCTCTTCATATCCATTTCTCTTGCCTTCTATCACCTGTGCATGGCACAAAGAGCTTTGATCTGCCTGTCTTCACATTGTGGATGGATTTCTCCTGTTGCATCTGAACGTCTCTGGTAAGTTTCTTGTTGTGTCTTTAACCATCTAGTGCCCTCTGAGTTGGTTTATAACAAACAGCCTTGCCCTGCCAAGGCTGTGATCTTTCACTTGCTAAGTGTTACAATGGGCAGTTAATTATAATGGAAAGGAACTGATTGACTTCTTTGCATTGTTGCTAGTCATTTGCTGCTGCCTACTCTGCTGTTGTCACTGATGCACGCAAAAAGCTCTGCTAAGAGCACAGAGAAAGTTGCTACATGGCTCCCATTGGGGCAGGAGAATTACACTGCAACCCCAAAGTAAAAAGTATAGCAAGTATGTGGTGCTGAAGGCAGGTCTGCACTTAACACTAAAACAGCTACAGACCTATGGGCTCCTTGGTGAGGAGATGACTAAGCACAAACCACGGAATGTTAGAGGTTGCAAGGGATCTCCAGAGATCATCCAGTCCAACCTTCCTGTCAGAGCAGGACCACCTAGGGCTGGTCACACAGGAAGGCATCCAAGTAGGTTTTGAACTAATAGGAAGCAGAAAATAATGGAGGCAGGTCATTCTCACAGGGACAGGTTATCAAAGAGCCTCTGTACCTCTAGATGAACCAATTCAAATACAGTTGCGGAGCCCCCAGCACAGGAAGGACATTGAACTGTAGGAGTGGGTCCAGAGGAGGCCACAAAGATGCTCAGAGGGCTGCAGCAGCTCTGCTATGAGGACAGGCTGAGAGAGTTGGGGCTCTGCAGCCTGGAGAAGAGAAGGCTTCCAGGAGACCTTGGAGTGGCCTTGCAGTATCTGAAGGGGGCCTACAGGAAAGCTGGGGAGGGACTATTGACAAGGTCTTGCAATGCCAGGCCAAGGGGCAATGGGTTTGAACTGGCAGAGAGGAGATTTAGATTGGATGTTAGGAGGAAGTTGTTTGCAGTGAGGGTGGTGAGGCACTGGCACAGGTTGCCCAGGGAGGTTGTGGCTGCTCCCTCCCTGCAGGTGTTCAAGGCCAGGTTGGAGGAGGCCTTGAGTGACCTGTACTAGTGGGAGATGTCCCTGCCTATGGCAGGGGGTTGGAACTGGATGATCTTTGAGGTCCCTTCCAACCTTACCATTCTCTGAGTCAATGAATTCCAAGGAAATTTTAACTGTGGGGCAGAGGTTTGGAGTTGGAAAATTCCTAAAAATCAGACCAGAGAAGTGTGGTTCTTAGTCATCTCCCTGGATTATTCTCTTGAGATAGAAAAATGCCTAACAGTGCAACATTGCTCAGGTCAGAGATCCCAGAGGTAACAAAGAGAGGCTCCGGCACAGAAAAGTCCCTACCGAATCACACACAAACTGTGGTGTCCATGCAAATGGCAGCCAAGAGAAGGCAAATGGATTTACTGCATTAGACAGAGTTAACTTCAACATACAACTTGGTTCCCTAAGAACCTCACCATCCATGACTGAGACCAGTGGCAGCAGACAACATTTGAAACAGCAGGAAAGACACAAAAAAACCCTGAAGTGCTCATCGCTGGACTAAGAAAGGCAGGAAGAAGGCATCTGATTGTGATTGCACCAACAGGGGTGAAGGTGCTATGAGGGTAGAGGGAGGTATGTGAAGGAGGAGAAGTTGGGCTATCAATTCTGGGCTCTGCAATGATAACAGTGGAATACAAGAGTTGAAAATAAGTAGATTTCAAGGCTTAGTCTTTTGTAAGAGCTTTTGTCTCTGGAGTCAGTTTTGGATGAACTGTCAGAGTCTTCACTGGCATAAAAATCTTCAGTAGGCTGATAATAAGCTTTTATTAAAGATCTTCATTTTGGTTAAGAAAATAACTTCAGCAGCCTAGTGCCAGCCAAAGAGCTTCTTTCAGTGAGTTCACCATGCCACTGGAAGTTTGGGATTATGTTTCTTCCCATTACTGCTGGCTATGAGAAAGGCGAAACCAGAGCAGGCTGTGTAAAATAAACCAGTATTTTCTTACCTGTGCCTACAGAAACCTTTTCTGACGAATCCAAGCAGGCTCAAGTCAAAACTGTGAAAGGAAAATCAGTGGAATGGATACAGATTTGTGCCTGATATTCTTTTCTTTTTTTTTTCTCCTTCCTTTTATATTCTTCTTCTTTCCTGTCTTTTGCCCAGCTTCCAGGTTAATGTCTTTGCATGTCTTGCCTCCACTCCTCAATGTGTTAAGCAGTGCAAAGCTGTGTATTGGGTTTGCCCAAATGGATACCCAGATGCAAACCACAACACAGGAGGCTGGAAAAATGTCTTCTGTCAGGAGTGTTGGACAGAGGAACAATCTGTAGAGAAAAAGAGAGGAGCTCTGCAGACTGGACAACTACAAGGTTCTCCAGCCTACACAAGCAGGGAATATAAATAATAAGGGTGCTCACTGGGCTAATAAACATTTTGTATGTGATGAGTGACATAGCTCACAAAATGGCCATTATCAGCTTTTAATAGTTCATAGAGGCTGAAATGTCCAGCATTTATGAGGCATTTGTTCTCAGGGAGTACCTTGCTAGGAAAATGCTTCTTTTTTAAACAATGAATCATCTGAAATAATTAATGGCAAATGACTTCATTTCTGCAAGGATGTTCTGTGCTTTCACCCCAGCTCCTGCCACTGTAGTCTACACAGAGGTGATGAAATGGCTTAATAACTATGACACATCAAACAGCAGGTGTGCTGTGACAGCAGCACAGACCCACGGGCCCCCTGTGCAGGCTGTCCTGCCTGTAGCATTGGTGCATGAACTTCCAAGCTTAAGGCAAATTCCCTCACATGGGAAGAACAGGACAGAGAAAAAGATCAGTAAAAAGTTCAGGCTG
Source organism: Eubucco bourcierii (assembly GCA_013396675.1). Taxonomy (NCBI): domain Eukaryota; kingdom Metazoa; phylum Chordata; class Aves; order Piciformes; family Ramphastidae; genus Eubucco; species Eubucco bourcierii. The sequence goes on from VWZE01019649.1 coordinate 64,242, forward strand.
GATGTAGGACTTGGTTCAGCCTTAAGATGTCTGAAATGCTGTACTATGTAAAGACACAGGAGCCAGAAGCATCCAGATCAGCATCAGATATTTGCCCTTAGCAGCTTTCCTTTGCAAGGGAGGCCCTCAGTACCAGAGACCTAGCCAGGTGGTTGGAGATGAACAGCCATGGAGAGGAGGATGGGAAGCAGAGGAGACTATCTCAGTTGGAAGGGACTTACAATGATCACTTAGTCCAAAGAAGGTGCCTTGGAAAAGAAAACCTGCAGATAACCCTTTATAATTTGATATCCATCTAGGTGCTGCTCTAGAAGCCAGTAAACGAAGATATAAACACCACACAGCTGCCAGGTGGGTAGCTTAGTTGCTGCACTGAAAGATGTCATGAACTCCATAGGACTGAGGTTCAGTTCCTGGAAGAAAACAGCCAAGTGGTTTCTGATTCATTCCTCAGCTCAGCAGATGGGAAAGGTCTCTAACACTTAATATTGAGAAAGTCCCTATGGGAACTTTAAAAGAAGACAAACAAGGAAGCCTTTTTTCCCAGAACAGAATAGTGAACTCACTTATCCACTTCCCATCTTATAAAATGAAGCTAAAAATATACTCAGAGCTGAACTATAACATTCTGCAGCACTGAGACCACCAGAACAAATAAGATTGTGTCAGGTACAGCATTTGACTGCAGATCAAGAGGTCCCCGGTTCAAATCCGGGTGCCCTGCTCCTGCTTCCCCTCTCTTTTTGTGTCCAGTTCTGGGCCCCTCAATTTAAGAAGGACATTGAGGTGCTTGAGCGTGTCCAGAGAAGGGCAACGAGGCTGGGGAGAGGCCTGGAGCACAGCCCTATGGAGAGAGGCTGAGGGAGCTGGGATTGGTTAGCCTGGAGAAGAGGAGGCTCAGGGGGGACCTTCTTGCTGTCTACAGCTACCTGAAGGGTGGTTGTAGCCAGGAGGAGGTTGCTTTCTTCTCTCAGGCAAGCAGCACCAGAACAAGAGGACACAGTCTCAAGCTGTGCCAGGGGAAGTTTAGGCTGGAGGTGAGGAGAAAGTTGTTGCCTGAGAGAGTCATTGACTCCTGGAATGGGCTGCCCAGGGAGGTGGTGGAGTCAGCGTCCCTGGAGATGTTCAAGGCAGGTTTGGACGTGGCACTTGGTGCCATGGTCTGGTCTTGAGGTCTGTGGTAATGGGTTGGACTTGATGATCTTTGAGGTCTCTTCCAGCCCTTGTGATACTGTGTTCCTTTCTTCAGAGCTATCCCTAGAATGGTTTCCCTAACACAATCAGTCTTTTGTCTTTCAGAGTGATGCCTCCAGCGAGCACGGAGCCCTGCGGCGATGGGCGGCCTTTGCAAGACAGCAATTCCTGAACAGTTAACGGATTGGACATTTGCTGTGTCTCCTCCAGTGCTATACAGCCAGGAACTCCACCCCAAGGCAGGTAGCGAGGCACTGCCTGCTCCTCGGGGATGGCAGGGTAAGGGGTCTGATTTCTACCTCAGTGTTAACTCAGCCTTGGCTCACTGGCTCCAGCCAGAAACCCAGAGGAGGAGCAGGGCAGTGCACAGAACCATAGAATGGTAAGGTTGGAAGGGACCTCAAGGATCATCTAGTTCCAAACCCCTGCCATAGGCAGAGACACCTCCCACTAGTACAGGTTACAGTTGATTGCCCTTGTTATGTCCACTCAGTACTGTGGTCTGCAAGAGGATAAACAGTTCTTGGTTCCAGAGGACAGTGTCCATACCTCAGATTTTCAGTCTCAAGAGCTTACCTATTGAAGCATTCTGCCAACTGGCATTTAACAATGTCTGAGTTAGAAAGGTGTCCAACTACAAACTCTGCCAAGGTGAAACAATCCCAAGAGACCTACTGAAGCTCAGTTCCCCATTCACATGCCAGCCCCTCAGTCCCTGTCATCCATCTCTTGGTTCATTTGCATCTTACACATTGTTATATTCAGAGCAAGACCACAGAGCATGGATTCATCCCATATTTACCTTCCAGTCTCAGAAAGGTCATCAGTTCACATACTGGGCGCAGCTTCAAACTTGCTGCTGCTTCAACATCTCTGTCAGGTTTGTTCTGACCTCATAGAAGCTCTCCAGGGACCTGGGATTCCTGTCAGCATCGGATTCTCTGTTGAACATTTCAACATAGCTGTAATTATGAAGCCATTTATTTAGGACAGTTTTTTGACAAGCACTTTCTAATTTATAGAAGCCTTGAAGAGCATTGCTTCATTTCATTAAAAGTAAATTTCAGAGGGGGACAAACTGGGCTGCTACAAGTGCTCACATTTCAGGGTAATGAGAAGAGATGGTGGTTTAGAAGTAAGCAAACTCTGGAGCTCTAATGAGTATGGCCACTTAGGCTGATTGAAAAATGAATGAATACTGGTCACATTAGTGTGGGCAAAAGTGGCTTTCCTCTTGAAAAATAATGATGTTTTTTCTGCCCAGCTGGAGAGTTTGTATTGTTTTCTTTGGTCAAAAGATGAGACGAATACAAAGGTGGATCTATATATTTCAGTGGACAGGTTATCAAAGAGCCTCTGGACTTCTAGATGGACCAATTCAAATACAGTTCTGGAGCCCCTAGCACAGGGAGGACATTGAACTGTTGGAGTGGGTCCAGAGGAGGCCACAAAGATGCTCAGAGGGCTGCAGCAGCTCTCCTATGAGGACAGGCTGAGAGTTGAGGCTCTGCAGCCTGGAGAAGAGAAGGCTTCCAGGAGACCTTAGAGTAGCCTTCCAGTATCTGAAGGGGGCTACAGGAGGGCAGGGGAGGGACTATTGACAGGGTCTTGTAATGACAGGACAAGGGGCAATGGGTTTGAACTGGCAGAGGGGAGGTTTAAACTGGATGTTAGGAAGTCCTTTCCAGTGAGGGTGGTGAGACACTGGCACAGGTTGCCCAGGGAGGTTGTGGCTGCTCCCTCCCTGGAGGTGTTCAAGGCCAGGCTGGAGGAGGCCTTGAGTGACTTTCTAATGGGAGGTGTCCTTGCCTATGGCAGGGGGTTGGAACTGGAGGATCCTTGAGGTCCCTTCCAACCTTACCATTCTATGATACCTGAAGGTTTTCCCCCAATTTTTTTGTGGCCTAAACTATTTACTGAGTTGTGTTGAAACTAAAAAAACTCAGCTTAGCTCTCCCCCTACAGCTCAGGTTTTACTTGAATCCATTTCACTAAAAAAAAAAAAAAAAACACCAAACAAAAAACAAAAAAAAAACCCACCCCAACTCATTCTGCCTCTGTTGGGAGTATAAATAAATCATTTAAAATCTGTTGTGCTTGCAACCAAGCATTTTGATCAGTTATACAACCAGACTGCATTTTGCTTTGAAAGATGTCAGGAAATACACGGCATCAAGTGACCAGGCTGTCCTGAGAGATCAAAAACCAATAATGGACTGTCCTCTTCAAGTGGGCAGGAGGAAAGTTATTATCTCTGGTTGCCCTTCTGTTACCATCATTTTTCCATCATACTTGTTTCCACTCCAAGCAGTCTAAAGAGAGAATACTTTATCTTGAGGCTTCTCTTTTTCTACACCCCATGTAAAAGCAGAGTAAGACTACATCCTGCTTTGAGAGCTCACAGAACAGATGAGCCACAGCAGGAGGACAAATTGCACTAAGAGATAGGACAGGTCAGCAGCTGAGAAATGAGTCCTTGTGCCTCCTGACTTGCCAGGCTGCCATCCCATACCTCAGTGACTTTCTGCAAGCTATCTTCTTCCCTGTTTTATCAGCACTGGGACTGGAGGATTTCACATTGCAGTCCAGGTAGCTTGGCTCTCTGATACCTGTAAAAAAAAGAGACGTTAACCAAGACACTACACAAGCAAATCCAACTTAAATAGGCAATAAACACATTGCTGCTCTGCTGTCCCAGTGCTTTATTAACGACCATATGATGCAGCATCTGACAGCTGCCTCAGGAGTTTATAGAATCACAGAATGGCTTGGGTTGGAAAGGACCTTCAAGATCATCCAGTTCCAACCTCCCTGCCATGGGCAGGGACACCTCCCAGCAGATGATCTTGCACAAGGCCCCATCCAGCCTGGCCTTGCACACCTCCAGGGAGGGGACATCCCCAAGCTCCCCAGCCAACCTGTTCCAGTGTCTCACCACCCTCACTGGAAAGAATTTCTTTCTAATCTCCAGTCTAAATCTGCCCTCCTCAATTTCCTTGTTTTGAATAGAGTTAAAACAGAATTAATTAGTTTAAATACAGAGGAACCAGAAATCAGTTCAAAAGATCCTCTAAGGCAAACATACCTGAAAAACACTAGAAATTATTTTAAGTTGCTCCAAGCAGAATGTGAACTTCGTGGTGTTGTTTGTATAATGATGAGAGTTACCTTACATTTACAGGCTGGCTTCCCAAACCAAGACCCATTTAAAATGCCAGAGAGGATCTGAAATGTCTTGGTTTAATATCAAGAGAAAATGAGCACTGAGAGGTCAGTGGAGGCACAGAGCTGTGGCACTGTGCTGCCCTCCAGAATACATTACTTGATATTATCAGACAGGCTTTGTCACTTCAGAACTGAATGCCCTGGTAGCAGGGATGTAAACAAAGGAAGCACTCTAAAAACCAGGCTATTGAGCAGGAGCAGAACATCACTAAGGCAAGCTGCCATCCTGTCCTCCCCACTGAGAGTTCTTAGAGCCATCCAACCATCCATTCAGCTCTGCATGGTAGCAGAAGCAATGCTACACCTTCAAACAGCACCCCAGAGGTTGCTGGGTTTTAGACAGTAAAGCTTTGCTCTTGCACTACAGGACCCAGTACAGCATAAAGCCTGATCCAGGAGGTACAAGCAAAGGTAAAGCTGAAGAAAACCCCACAACAACAACAACTCTAATCTGACCTTTCCAACCCACTGGCCACAACCCCTTGAAAACATCTCTTGATCAATACATGCCCCAAGCACAGAAGTCTGGAATTCCCTCCAAGTCAGATGAAGATGGTAACATTTGCCAAATAGATGAATTGGCAGATGTCTGGAAGAGGGGAAAAAATTATTACAGTAATCAAAACAGTATCATAATAAATATACACTCATTAGCCTAAGTGGTTTTCATTCTAGAATGTCCTACATTTCTGTGCTTTTCTCTTTGCTGCCTTGCAATTCTTTACTATCTTTATTTAAATCAAAACAATAGTTGCATTGTAGCTCTCTACCAGACAATACAGGCTGCTTCTGTATAAAGCCCTCCATATGTCAGTATCACTGGCTTAGAAAACGAGCACTCTGATTGCCAAGATCTTCAAAACCTGCCAGGGAAGGCACTGAAGTCTTAATTTGTGGAGTTCTGGGGTATCTGTGACCTTTCTGAACTGAATGGGGGCAGGGCAAATAGAGCAAGGTTCGAGAATGCTGCATGCCTGTGGGGTTAGAATTATGGTTTGGAAACTGTAGGTCTAACAATAAAGATTTAAAATATCAACAAATATATTTCATATTTATCATCATAGAATAAACTGAAACCACAGCCAGAGCTGGATTGCAAGGCCCTGCTGAGTGGGCACAGCCTATGAAAGGTGTACAGCCTGCAAGAGTTGCAGCAACAGAAGGGAAAGGGCATCTTGAAACCAGATAGCTTCTACTTCCATCTTCACACGGGTTCATTAAAGGTTGATGAAAAGCTCAACATGAGCCTGCAGTGTGCATGCAGCCCAGACAGCAACCGAGTGCTGGGCTGCATCAAGAGCAGCATGGCCAGCAGGGCAAGGGAGGGGATTCTGCCCCTTTACTCTGCTCTTATCAGACCCCACCTGGAGTACTGTGTGCAGTTCTGGAGCCCTCAGCACAGGAAGGACATGGAAGTGTTGGAGTGGCTCCAGAGGAGGCCACGAAGATGCTCAGAGGGCTGGAGCAGCTCTGCTGTGAGGACAGGCTGAGAGAGTTGGGGCTCTGCAGCCTGGAGAAGAGAAGGCTTCCAGGAGACCTTAGNCTCCCTCCCTGGAGGTGTTCAAGGCCAGGTTGGAGGAGGCCTTGAGTGACCTGTACTAGTGGGAGGTGTCCCTGCCTATGGCAGAGGATTGGAACTAGATGATCCTTGAGGTCCCTTCCAACCTTAACATTCTATCATTCTATGATTAAGCTTCTCAGGTTGCTCACATATGTTACTGATCAGCAATATTCTCTCTGAAGGTGGAAATGTAAATGAAACAGCAGCTGCCCAACTAATTGAACCACTCACTGAAGCTGTTGATCAGAACTACAAAGCAACAAAGGTAGCCTTTGCTTGGCCACACACCATCACATTTTAAAAGATTCAGTGTGGTCAAGAGGCCAGGACCCTGTGCCATGCATAGTGTCCCTCTCCTAAGCTGTCAGGTGTCTGCAGTGCTTGTGCTGCAGAACCAGAAGGTATCTGCATCAGCCCTGAAGATCCTCTCTTGGTTCACGAATGAGGCTTCCAGTTCAGTCAAACACAGTGGGTTTGTGAAAAGTTCACATCTGAGAAAACAGCTCTCTGCCCATCACGCTGACAGCCAGAGACAGTAGAAGCAAGAGGTAGATCATCCTCTCTACCCTGTGCAGCCCCCCTAAAACACTTCAACCCCTCAGACATAAAACATGCTCCTTTTCATTAACAACCTCTCTTTTATTGCAGTTGAACTGCTGAGTCTGTTCACCAACACATGCAATATTTTACAGACCTTTCTTTTTCCTACAAGGCACAAGGACTGGTTTTTTCTACCACTGTCAGGTGACTGCCCTCTTATAGAATCATTAAGGTTGGAAAACTGCTCCCAGATCATCAAGTCCAACCATCAACCCAACAGCCCCCATGCCTGTTAAACCACGTCCCTAAGTGCCCCATCTTTTGAACACATCCAGGGACACTGACTCCACCACCTCCCTATGCGGCCTGTTCCAATACTTCATCGCTCTCTCAACAAACAAATTCTTCCTAATATCCAATCTAAACTTCCCCTGGCACAACCTGAGGCCACTTCCTCTTGTCCTACTGCTTGTTATTTGAAAGAACAGACCAACACCCACCTCACTACAGTCTCCTTTCAGGGAGCAGGGGGACACTCTTCAGTTTTGTCTGCTGAGGTGGGAAACAATGAGAATCAGACTCACAATTTCCTCATTATTATCAGATTTATTTTCTCCTTGCTTTTCTGAATATTTCTACTTGGCTTTATAGCCATCATTGCCTTCTATCTATTATTGCCACACTCTCACCTCTGCAGGCAGACAAATAGAAAGGAATTCAGCAATGCCCTCTCTGGCCATTCACATCAAGCTTTAATAACTCGTTCTACTTCTCGCTCAATATTTCCATTAAGAGAATAGTTTCTTGGATGCAGGTTGCTTGTAGAAAGCATAGTTAAAGTTTACTACAACATGAAAAAGTGATTTATTTTGTGCTGGAAGTCAGGGCACATGAAATATTAAAAAAAAAAAAAAGAAAGAAAGAAAGTTCTTCCACTCGAAGTGCTAAAGCACTCTGTTAACCTGCCGTAGCTTTGTAGTCATTTCAGAAGGTCACAGCCTTCTTTATGAACTTTACACCACAGTGCACTGGCAGCCTCCCACTATCCCATGCAACCCAGCCCTCTCTAAAGTCTAGGAGCACTAGCAATTTCTGCAAAACACTTGGGGTTCTCCAAGGAAAAGGACCTTGGAGTCTGGGTTGATGAGAAGCTCAACATGAGCCTGCAGTGTGCACATGCAGCTCAGACAGCAACCGAGTCCTAGGCTGCATCAAGAGCAGCGTGGCCAGCAGGGCAAGGGAGGGGATTCTGCCACTTTACTCTGCTCTCGTCAGACCCCACCTGGAGAACTGTGTGCAGTTCTGGGACCCTCAGCACAGGAAGGACATGGAAGTGTTGGAGTGGGTCCAGAGGAGGGCCACAAAGATGCTCAGAGGGCTGCAGCAGCTCTGCTGTGAGGACAGGCTGAGAGAGTTGGGGCTCTGCAGCCTGGAGAAGAGAAGGCTTCCAGGAGAACTTGGAGGAGCCTTCCAGTATCTGAAGGGGGCCTACAAGAAGGCCAGGGAAGGATTATTTACAAGGTCCTGCAACGACAGGACAAGGGGCAATGGGTTTGAACTGGCAGAGGGGAGATTTAGACTGGATGTTAGGAGGAAGTTCTTTACAGTGAGGGTGGTGAGGCACTGGCACAGGTTGCCCAGGGAGGTTGTGGATGCTCCCTCCCTGGAGGTGTTCAAGGCCAGGTTGGATGAGGCCTTGAGTAACCTGTACTAGTGGGAGGTGTCCCTGCCTATGGCAGGGGGTTGGAACTAGATGATCCTTGAGGTCCCTTCCAACCTTACCATTCTATGATTCTATGATTATGAGCACTACTGTTTTTTGTCTCTCTGATTTCCTTATTGCCTGCTCCATTTTTACCAGCACAGCCAGGGAGATGCTGTCAGCGCAGAATGTCTCTCTAATGCTAAACAGAAAGAATTTGTCATTTCAGTCAGCTCTTGTGCCTTGTTATTTCTGTGCTGAGGGAGTAACAACCATTTCTCCATATGGCCAAAGTAGCTCTTTAATAGAGATTGCCTAAGCAGAGAGCTTTGTCTTTCTTAGTGGGATTAGGTTGCCTGGGAGTTTTTGGTTTGTCTTTTGGTTTCACGCCAGGAACTTTGGAGTGAAATAACACAGACAAAAAAAAAATTAAGTTACCTGGTTCTAACAAACTCTCCACTTGAGTACAGAGATATTTGCAATCAAGTCAAATAGGGGGTTGGAACTAGATGATCCTTGAGGTCCCTTCCAACCTTACCATTCTACGATTCTATGGTTCTGTGATGAGAGTATGTGGTAAAACACACCACAAAATAAGGCCTAATAAGGGAATTAGCAGGTTACTTTCACAAAGTGCTGTTAGGCAGATGGGGTCCTTGCTGCTCTGAAACCTGACTGCAAATCACAGAATCCAACCAGGTTAGAAAAGACCTCTAGGATCACTGAGTCCAACCTATCACCTAACCCTTCTAATTAACTACACCAAGTGCCTCGTCCAGCCTCCAATGTTGCATGAGGGAAGATTTAGACTGGATGTTAGGAGGAAGTTCTTTACAGTGAGGGTGGTGAGGCACTGGAACAGGTTGTCCAGGGAGGTTGTGGCTGCTCCCTCCCTGGAGGTGTTCAAGGCCAGGTTGGATGAGGCCTTGAGTGACCTGTGCTAGTGGGAGGTGTCCCTGCCTATGGCAGGGGGTTGGAACTAGATGATCTTTGAGGTCCCTTCCAACCTTACCATTCTATGATTCTATGAGCTGATACCACACAACAACCAGAGCTTTGCAGCTTGCTGCCAGCACTTACTTGGGTGGACCAGAAGGAAAACTTGGTAGAAACCAGGACTGTCTCCTTGTAGACCTGACACCTGAATCCCTTGAAGCTCAGATGGCTATAGGATGGGGCAATAAATCCCAAGCCTTGGTGCTACCAAGCTGTTGTGCAGCTGCTCCTCATTCCATCAAGGTTGGGTTTCTGCAGGTCCTGTGGAACAGAAGAGTTAAGGCAGAAACTGGAAGCCTCCTGAAGAAAAGGGCACTTTAAGAAGGATTATGAACCTGGCAAGTGGACACATCTCAGCACTTGGATCAAGCCCTGCTCCTGCTGAGAACAAGAATGTCAGCAAGAACAGCCCTGGGATCCCACTGACTCTGACTGCTGAAACATGATGCTGTACCTTTCTGGCTCTGCCCCTGTCAATAATGCTCTCTAAGCAAGACAGATGGGAATTCCAGCAATTCAGTTCCATTATGGATCTTTCTTTGTCTCTTACTTATTTGATTCCATTCAGAAGTTTTTCTATGCCATTCAAAGGGCACCTGTCTGCAGTTTAAGAGTGAATAATCCAATGACACAACTGCAGAGCAATCTGAATTGATTGGAGTGTGGAGGAAGGCTGTCCTAGTTACTAGGAATTATTTTGTTTCTGAACTGACACACATACTTCACTGCCCTCTGTCTGCCTGTTTCTTAGACTTTATGAATTAGTATTTGCATGAAATCATCTTGGATCTAGTCACCCTGGTGATGTGCTGGGACTCCTATTTTCTAGGTTTTTCAATGGGAAAAAAAAGGGAAAGCTGCTCACTGCTCCTACAAATTAGAGCCAAAATGGAACAGGAGGAATAAGAGACACAAACACCTCTGGTACAGAGGAATGAGAAACACTATACTACGGTCAGTAGGAGAGGTGACAGCCTCTGTCTGACAGTGCTCCAAATACCAGTGGGTTTCAGGAGAGCCTGAGGGAGCTGGGCCTGTTCAGCTTGGAGAAGAAGAGGCTGAGAGGTGACCTCAGTCACGTTTATGAAGATGGCAAGGTGAGTGCCAATAGCATGGAGCCAGGCTCTGCTCAGTGATGCCCAGTGACAGGACAAGGGGCACTGGGTGGAAGCTGAGGCATAGGAAGTTGCCTGGAAACATGAGGAAGAATTTTTTCAGTGTGAGGGAGGCAGAACACTGGAACAGGCTGCCCAGGGGGTTGTGGAGTCTCCCTCTCTGGAGATATTCAAGACCTGCCTTGACACATTCCTGTGTGATCCTGCTCTGGGACAGGATGAGTTTTCAAGGTCCCTTCCAGCCCCTGACATTCTGTGATGCTGTAAATGGAGTTGAGATGCATTCATAAAGGGTTCCCAGAAATTGCTTCACTGGGGAGTGGTTTAAAATACTTAATTCACCAGCAGCTGAGTGCAAGCAATGAGTTTTTAACACCATGTTGAAAACACAGCTAAGGAAACTACTGGACTGGCAAATACAGGACAAGCATTTTGCAGAAAGTCAAGGCTGCAAATCCAGCTTGGGGATGAACTTAATGTCAAAACCTGCACAGGGAGGTAGAGAGATCAAAGCAAGCTGTTGCCACAAGCTCCAGGAAGGCTGGTGGGTTTTGCTTTCTTGGTGGGAGTCTGTAGCCTATGCTTATGTTAATGAACAAAAAATAAAAAACTTGTGATATTTGGAAAGAAAAAAAAAAAAGGAAAGAAAAGAAAATAGAAAGAGAAGTGAAATTTTTCCTGGTTTGGAAATATAAATTCCATTTACTGTGCATTAGCCATTAGCAACTGCCTGCCTGTCTGGGCTGCAGTGGTCTCAAGTGGGATGCTCATCCCAGGCCTGCAATCACTTGTCAGGAAAAGCAAAGGTCACCAGACCAAACCAACAAAGTAGATGTCCCATGTTGCCCAGGCAGAAGTGGAGGCTTTGGCAAAGTTGCTATGTCCTCTTCCCAAGATGGTCTGGTGAATTAGATCTCACCTCCAACTAGATCTGAGTTTCCAAAGTGGTAACCATGTAACCATGTAACCAACACCTGCCAACATCAGCTGGGGTAAGCAGCACCTTCCTCTTCAGGAAGAATTTGTTCCCCACAAGGTTGGTGACACTGCAACAGAAAGTCAAGGTTTCTGCAGATCCAGCTTGGGGGGGCAGCTTAATGTTAAAACCTGCATAGAGGGGTGGAGAGATCAAAGCAAGCTGTTGCCACAAGCTCCAGGAAGGCTGGTGGGTTTTGCTTTCCTGGTGGGAGTCTGTAGCTCATGCTTATGTAAATGAACAAAAAATAAAAATTAATTTGGAGGACACTTCTCTGAAATGGGAGAAAGAAATGCAGTGGCTGCATTTCATCAACAAAAAAACCCAAACCAACCCATGCTTAATTAGCAGATGAAAGAGGTAATGAACCACAGGAAAAATAACTAACTAACCTGGGGGATTACATGCTCTGAGAGTTAAAGATTTTGGCTAATTGAAAGAAAAACTCTGCTGGACACAGAGTGAACCTGCCTATATCAGTGCCATGAAAGCAACAAGGTGAAGGAACTCACAGACCTACTGCCTGATGTTTTGCTTACTACAAAAATCTCAGTGCCACAGGAGCTGATGACATTTCAAAAGGCTCAAAAGCAAAAGCTATGCAGCAGCTTCCAGAAGTGGCTGAATGAGAGGTTCTGTGGGTGATGTGTGAGTTCTGTCCTTCTGGATCTATGTGTTAACCTGAAATAGGAATCACAGAACTGAATGGATCCTACAGAAACAAGTTCCTGAAGGGGCTTATCAGAGCCATTCAAGGTGGATATGAAAGGCTGCTATTTCCTTCACTAGGCTTGCCCAGAGGCACTAAGTCAATTTGCTCTGGGTACCTGTTTCTCTGTTCATCTGCCACAAACATTCCAGCTCTTCTAAGACTGAGAAATGGAGTAAGTTAATAGTCAAAGAAAGGGGGAACTTTGAGTCTATGATAAGACAGGCTTCAGAGGTTTGAAATCCTTATACTAAAAACTGTATCTCTTTTAATTGGGGCTGTGGTGGGAAAGTTTGAGATCATAGAAACACAGAATCACAGAACAGCTCAGGGTGGGAGGGACCTCAGAGCTCATCCTCTCCAACCTGTCTGTCATGGCCAGGGACATCTCTCAACTGTCCCTGTCAGCTGCTCAAGGCCTCATTCAACCATGAACACCTCCAGGGAGGAGGCAGCCACAACCTCCCTGGGAAACATATTCCAGAGTCTCACCATCATTATACTGAAGAACTTCTTCCTCAGATGCAGTCTAACCCTGCTCTCCCTCAGCTCCAAACCATTCTCCCTCACCCTGTTGCTAGACACCCTGATGAAAAGGAGATATTTCTGATGAGCTCAAACATGCACTAAGAAAACCAGACAGCAATTGGTGGCTGCCTCTGGGTAGAGACCAATAGTCAACAAATCACTCTGTATTGACTTCAAGACCAATAATATGTTCCTACACAATCCATAACCAGAGCATGAGCTCCTGCTTGTTCTGAACTGTATTACTTCTATACATAATGCTTTGACCTGGCCAATTTGCAGACTTCAGTCCCTAGGTAAGTTTGTCTGGTATGACTTACTCTAAATTTCCATGGTTAGGGCAAGTTTACATACTGATGTTGACACTCGGGTCAACTTCTGAGTTCTGTTCCTCTGGATCTATATGTTAAACTGAAATAGAAATCACAGAACTGAATGGATCCTACAGAAACAAGTTCCTGAAAGGGCTAATCAGAGCCATTCAAGGTGGATATGAAAGGTTGGTGACACTGCAACGGACTGCCCTAAGACATCGTGGAGGTTCCGAGTCTGGCAGTGTTCAAAGCCAGGATGCATGGGGCCTTGAGCAGCCTGATCTAGAAGGAGGTGTCCCTGTCCATGGCAGGAGGGTGGAACTAGATTATCTTTTTCCAAGCCAAACCATTCTATGAATCCTCCTACAGGGCGAGACCTCAGAGGACAGGATTAGCTCATGGCACAGAACAGCACCCTTAGTAGCTTCTTGGGGGGACAAGTCCCTGCAGAAAAGAGTGGCTGCAGTTTCTGTTACAGCTTTCCTAACCACACCTGTGAAGTGCTTTACACTCAAAAAGAAATCTAGTGTCATGGCTATTATTTCACCTCAAGGTGAGTACAAATGTGGCCCCAAATCCAGCAGCCATCACTTTATAGAATCATAGAATGGTAAGGTTGGAAGGGACTCAAGGATCATCCAGTTCCAACCCCCTGCCATAGGCAGGGACACCTCCCACTAGCACAGGTCACTCAAGGCCTCCTCCAGCCTGGTCTTGAACACCTCCAGGGAGGGAGCAGCCACAACCTCCCTGGGCAGCCTGTGCCAGTGTCTCACCTTATACCCTCTATGTGTCATCCATTGCTCGTCCCTACCTTACTAACATTAGAGATGCCACCTACAGATTTCCAGTCCCACATAAAACATTTCATATCAACGTAGGAAGGAAGGTAGGAAGGAAGAGTGGCATAAGAGAGATGCAGAACATCCCTGGCACAGACACAGATCTGCATAACAAAGAGCTTTGTGCCTCTGCTGAGAAGTGAATTCCAGTGGGGCTCGCACAATGTTAACCCTACCTGTGCTAACATTTGGTTTCAAGCCTACCTGGCAGTGGCTAAATTACTCTGAGGAAGCAGGAATCTTGTGAGCCTCACAACTGATTTCTGGGAGTGGCAAGCTGAGAGACATTGCTATGCTACAGCAGGGTAAAGCTATGAAGCAGAAAATGCACTGCATTCTAACATGATTTTCTTAGAAGATGAGCAAAGCTATTTGATAAAATAATGTGCAATGAAAGAGGATAAAAAAAATCCAACGTCGGTGAATGTCTGGTAGCAAACATTAGCTGCAAGTGAACTTTAAAAAGAACTATTTAACAACTGCCAGGTGATTAGTCAGTCCTTTGTAGCACCACTGCTGGGAAGGAGGAAGGGGGGGAGGGAGGGAGGAG